>JAMPIV010018077.1:22500-248054 GCA_024509875.1 Oreohelix idahoensis | reverse complement strand
GTGTTCACACAGACTGGAACAAGATGTGTGTTCACACAGACTGGAACAAGATGTGTGTTCACACAGACTGGAACAAGATGTGTGTTCACACAGACTGGAACAAGATGTGTGTTCACACAGACTGGAACAAGATGTGTGTTCACACAGACTGGAACAAGATGTGTGTACACAGACTAGAACAAGATGTGTGTTGACACAGACTGGAACAAGATGTGTGTTCACATAGACTGGAACAAAATGTGTGTCCACACAGACTGGAACAAGATGTGTGTGGAACAAGATGTGTGTTCACACAGACTGGAACAAGATGTGTGTTCACACAGACTGGAACAAGATGTGTGTTCACACAGACTGGAACAAGATGTGTGTTCACACAGACTGGAACAAGATGTGTGTCCACACAGACTGGAACAAGATGTGTGTTCACACAGACTGGAACAAGATGTGTGTTCACACAGAACACAGACTGGAACAAGATGTGTGTTCACACAGACTGGAACAAGATGTGTGTTCACACAGACTGGAACAAGATGTGTGTTCACACAGACTGGAACAAGATGTGTGTTCACACAGACTGGAACAAGATGTGTGTTCACACAGACTGGAACAAGATGTGTGTTCACACAGACTGGAACAAGATGTGTGTTCACACAGACTGGAACAAGATGTGTGTTCACACAGACTGGAATAAGATGTGTGTCCACATAGTCTGGAACAAGATGTGTGTTCACACAATCTGGAACAAGATGTGTGTTCACACAGACTGGAACAAGATGTGTGTTCACACAGACTGGAACAAGATGTGTGTTCACACAGACTGGAACAAGATGTGTGTTCACACAGACTGGAACAAGATGTGTGTTCACACAGACTGGAACAAGATGTGTGTTCACACAGACTGAACACACAGACTGGAACAAGATGTGTGTTCACACAGACTGGAACAAGATGTGTGTTCACACAGACTGGAACAAGATGTGTGTTCACACAGACTGGAACAAGATGTGTGTTCACACAGACTGGAACAAGATGTGTGTTCACACAGACTAAAACATGATGCGTACTCACACAGACTGAAACACGATGTGTGTTCACACAGACTGAAACACGATGTACTCACACAGACTGGAACAATATGTGTGTTCACAGAAACTGAAACACGATGCGTACTCACACAGAACTCACACATGAATACATCTGCACACACAAACACGTATTAAATGAGAGACGTGCACTTGCAATATTCAATATAGAACATTGGCAGGTAGGGTCAGGTAAAGAAAACACTTCTGTCTTTGCCTGAATGGAGGACCTCCCTTGTCCTGTCCTCTTGACGTATCAAACCAGCCTTGAGGGTTGTCTTACCTGGTCTTGGCAGACGAACATAATTCTGAGACCACCGCATCTTTCGATCACGAGTGTTATTATTGATACCTGAGATCAATGAATTTAGGTCATGCAAATATAACCTGTCTTTTTACACTGACAATTTTGATTAAAAAAAAAAAACAGGTTCTTTAACATGAAAACAAAACAGGGTTTATTGATAAATGAAGAAATGTTTTTAGTCACAAAAGTGCGATTCTGAGTTGACTCGGGTTTTTTACCTGTCTCTCCAACTACCTGCAGGTTCCTGGTTTTCCTAGATGTCTCTTGTTTGAGGGAATAATATCCGGTGTTCTATGTGTCACGTCATCTGAAACTCTGGATCAATTAGTTTTTGGCAGACTACAATAATGGTAAGTAAAAATAATAGAGACACAAGTGCAGCCTTAGTTTTAGACACAAGTGCAGCCTTAGTTTTAGACACAAGTGCGGCCTTAGTTTTAGACACAAGTGCAGCCTTAGTTTTAACAAAAAAAACAAAAACCAAACTGACCCGACCTACCGGCTATCACCTAAACCTTGATACATTGATGAGTGATAGTTGGTTGGTCAGATTCCTAGCTCTAATCCCATAATGTTAATTATAAAACAGGTTGTTATTTGACTGGAGTGTTAACGTGTACTAGTTTATTTAATACATAACCTGGTAATCTTGTGTTGCTAGCGTGTACTGGTTGAGACATGGTTTCGTAATAGTTAACCTTGACCTTCAATCAGATCAACACACAGACTCAATCCTTGAGCTGACTACAGAATTCTACCTGGCGGCAATGACTTTTATTTTAAGCCGGTTTATTTACCTGTGCGTGCAAAAATTGCATTTTTTTTTTTTTTTAGGGTGGATTAGCATTTTTCTTGTTCATTGTGTTTGTAAAGATATTCAATTGGCTTCTGGATTGTTTGATGTTGACTGACGAAATATAAGCAAAGTGTGGTCGATACAATACAATGTTAATGATTTCTGACGTGAATATATTCAGCCTAGGTTCCATGGCTAGCCGACTGTACATTTGTAAGTCTAGGATATAATGTCTGCTTGCCAAGCGTGTCATACGAGTAGGTTCATGTTGTGATAAGACTTACGACAAACGTGTGGAACATTCTCTCTGTCGAGAACAGCATAAACATTCCATTGTGTTCTAAGAGATCAGCTGGCACAGATTTTGTGGTCGATGCCAGAACTGGACAAATGCTTCCATTGTTGTGTGTTGTGACGTTTACCAATCTTCCTTAGCAGGGGGTGGCGGAAAATAATACAAGGATTATTTCTGACAGTCATAGTTCTTTACAGACCTATAATAGGTCAAATGTGCGACCAGTTTTCAAGATTGATCAGTGAACTTTGTTGATCTTTATTTTTTCTTGTGGTTTTGTTTCGAACAACACTTGTATAATTCTGTTTTTTCTAACATGAACAACTGTTGTATAATTCTGTTATTTCTAACATGAACAACACTTGTATAATTCCGTTATTTCTAATATGAACAATAGTTGTATAAGTCAGTTATTTCTAACATGAACAATAGTTGTATAATTTGGTTACTTTCAATATGAAGAATAGTTGTATAATTTTGTTAGTTCTAATTTGGACAATAGTTGTATAATTCTATTACTATAATTTGGAGAATTGATGTAAGTAGGCAATATACACTAAATTATCAGGCCACAGCTTTAAGTCAAATTTTTTTGTTGTCAGCAGCGACAGTTTCTAGAACAGCGCCAGATCTGGTCAGTAAACTCCAGTTGATTTCTTGCTATAGGTGTAGTCTCCATAGCAACAGTAGACTCTGGTAACAGCCATACAAAATATCTGGTAATCTCTAGAGCAGGGAGATAACCCTACATACGATCATTAAAAAAATATGGTGTCCCAACAAAAGACATGCGCGGACGATAGTGTCAGTTATCGTGTAACTTGAAATGTTATTTCTGTACTTGATAATTGTCGCACGTGATTGATAAATTATGGAACCATAATTGATTTTAACAACGGCGTACAACGTCTTCAGTTTTTTTTTCCCTGAACCACATATAAACAATGTAGCAGCTGATAAGATCAGTATAAAAATACGTGACATTGAATTATACCTGACACAATTTTCTGAAATATTTCCGACACGAGACGTACGAGGGCTGTCCGGAAAAGAATCGGCCATAATTAATATTAGAGAAACCGTTTGCGCGACATCGATATAACTTGGCAGCCAAATAGAGTGGCCTGTTATGCACATACGTGTGCAATGTTGACGTTGCTGCACCAGTCAGTGCGACCGTTAAAAGCCGTTTAGTGAACACGTGCACTGTGTGGTCGTCGCATTCAAAATGGCTGAAATTTTCTACCTTTCAAACATGATTTCAATTTTGGAAAAAGCCAAAAGTCGCAGGGTGCCAAGTCTGGGCTATAGGGGGGATGAGATACCTGGTTAATGTTATGTTTCAACAAAAAACTTTGCACTAGATGTGATGCATGGGCGGGCGCGTTGTCGTGATGAAGACGCCAATCGCCAGTTGCCCACAACTGTGGTCGTTTTCGTCGTACTGCATTTCTCAACCGACGGAGAACTTTGAGGTAGTACTCCTTATTAATTGTTTGGCCTGAAGGAGCGTACTCGGGATAGACAACACCTTCCCAATAAAAAAACACAGTCAACATGATATCTATATTCAAACGTGTAAAGATGTTCCGGTACAAATAAGTCTACAATACTTGTCGTGTATATCATGGTTTAGAATACTTGTCAAGATGTGTATATCACGGTGTAGTTTGTCATAAGTTTAATCCTAATAAACGCGTGGTTGAAGATGTGCGTGAAGGACGTTGTCGGCAGAGATATGCAAAGATTTTGGAACTCCACAATCAAGATTCCACATTGTCAATTCATGCATATGATCTTGACGAAGGAGAAGTTGTCGACATGGATGCCGAGTCGCTGACAAGTGACAATTTTCAACAGTAACAAGTTACAACTAACATTTTATATTTGATTTGAGGAACATTTTGTTAATGTAACTACTGTAAGTATGTTATTGTTAAAATATCTCGTTTTCAAGAGTTCATATATTGGGGTGTTAATAAAATCATTTTTATATAATTGTGAAATTTTGGTAATACAAAATAATAAAAAAATGAAGAAATAAAAAAAAAATTGGAAGCACACAGCTTATTTGTGCTACAGTTGCACTAAAAGATTGTGTAAGCATCGTCTATCCCGTGTATTTGAGGCTTTAACTAATCTGGGTATTTCTGGGTTGTTTTTAGAAGAACATTTGGGTTTATCACTAGAACTTGAGTGGCAACCATGGTCAAGATGTGTATATCATATTGGTGATCTCCCCTTGCCAATATGGCGACTTAACTTTTGACGTTAGTGATTTTCTACATGTTTTTTAAGAATCAGTCAGACAGTGAGACTACACTGCTGCCTTGCATGTAGGCTGGGGACAGTCAAAAGCTAAGTAAGGCAACCCGACATAAATGCCTGTTGAAATCTGATGTACTGGGCCACAGGCCTAACGAAACAGTGCAACGTAAGCCGCTTCATGATGACGTCATTACATAGTAAGCAAAATGTCAATAACTCCATAGCGTTCCGCTGGGCTACACAGAGGTCAAAGGGCTAGAATTACTGACAAAGCTCACAAAACACTCAGCATTCTGCAGTGGAATGCGGAAGAAGTTCGCAACAAAAAAGTTCCCTTAGCTGAACATCTGCTTCAAAAGTTGCCCCTTATATGTGGTACAGAGAAAGTGCATATGGCCGACGCCAGTTCCTTTCGTGGAAAAGCTTTACAGGGATTCAAATAGCCTCAAACTGACTACTGCTTTCTTTGAGAACATTCAAGTGGACGACGTCTGAGAGTGGACGAAGAAGAAGAATACTTGTCAAGATGTGTATATCACGTGAAAATTTGCCCCGTATTATGTTTCATAAAACGTGTCCAGATGCATCTTTCATGGTCTAGAAATAGTGTCAAGATGCACGTGTCATGGTCTATAAATAGTGTCAAGATGCACGTGTCATGGCCAAGACATGTATTTCATGTTATGTAACACAAGACACCTTGCCTGAGGAAGGAAAGGTCAAGGTAAAACTTGTGAACTCCGCTAGTCTCCACGCTTGTCATGTGATCAGTAGATTCCCTGAAGTCTGCTTGAGTGGGACCGCGCACAAAACTAGTCTAGATAACGGTACACGGGTGTCTGTTCCTAGCCAGGTCATCTTGATTACCTAACATACCAATTTGTTAGAATGTGCCCATGTACTTAGTTAATTATTCTTTCTTTCTCTCTGGCACTGTTTGTGCTTGTGGTCAAATACAGGAACATCTTTAGGCTTTGTTTCTACAAAGTGTAATCGTAGTTAATGTCAGTCAATCGTCTTATGTCAGTCAATCGTAGTTAATGTTAGTCAATCGTGTTATGTCAATTGAGAAGGTGTAGTCAGAGTGAAAACATCATCCGGCCATCGTGTTTGTGCCTGTAATAAGTGTTTACCGAAGCGAGTCTGTCATTGTGTTTTAATTACAGAAGTTGTTAGGTGTTATTCAATCATTGATTTTCGTCAGAAGGAATTGTCAGTCTACAGGTGTGACTCGGTCATGATTTTTTAAAATAAATATTGAAATTTCAGACGTGACAGACGGTCTGTGTGAACCTGAATGTTTTATCTTAAGTGGATATTTCAAAGGAAGTCAATGGAGGTCAACGAATTCTGACAACTGTGCCTGGGAGCTAGCATCGATCACTGATCAGTTGTATCTAGACTGAATATTTCTGTATTTGTGTCCGAGCTGTTTCTCCCTGTATCTTGTGAACATCATTTACCAATCTGGAGCAAGTACTCACATCAGACGCACGTCTGCTGGATGTCAGCTGTCACGTGATTATGTATGATGACTTTCTCTCGCCAGTTGACAGTCCATCCTCAAGTGAGGTGAGCTTATTCTATGTTTGTGCACTCACTGGTGCGTGTGGGCGAGTGTGCGGGGCAAGTCCTAATTCCTCATCAGGCAGGCTTTTCATGTCGTTCTTTCTCTCTCTACTCTCACTCACCTTCTCTCTGTTCCCACCCATTCTATCTCTGTACTACTCTTTTCTTTCTCTCTGTTCTCACACACTCTCTCTCCCTCTCTCTGTTCTCACAGACTCTCTCTCCCGCTCTCTGTTCTCGCACACTCTCTCTTCCTCTCTGTTCTCACACACTCACTCTATTCTCACACACACTCCCTCTCTGTTATCACACATTCTGTCTGTGTTCGCACTCTTTTCTTTCTCTCTGTTCTCACACACTCTCTCTCCCTCTCTGTTCTCACACACTCTCTCTTCCTCTCTGTTCTCACACACTCTCTCTCTCCCTCTCTGTTCTCACACACTCTCTCTCCCTCTCTGTTCTCACACACTCTCTCTTTGTTCTCACACACTCTCTCTCCCTCTCTGTTCTCACACACTCTCTCTCTCCCTCTCTGTTCTCACTCTCTTGAACTTATTTCATCTTGACTTACAAACTCGCCACTGTGCTTCCCTACTTCCTCTATTTATCTGTGACTCCACTCATTTCTTCCTCTTCTCTATATTTCTCAACTGACCCTCGGACTGTGGCAGTACCCGCTGGCTCTTGTGTCCTGGATCCAAACGTGGCCCTCAATATTTTATTTTTCTTTATCTTAACCTTATTTTTTAAACCCTCCCCTCCCCCAAATTAGATATATTTACCATAAATATCTCGCCCTGGGTTTGGCACGGCGGAGGCAATTGGGGGGGAACCTCCGAGGATAGAAAGAATACCACCACCTCCCCGATGTATGTCGAAAGAGCTGGCACGTGACTGTGCATGTGACTAGCAGTGTCTCACACACACACACACACACACACGCGATTGTCCTCCACTCACGACCTTTGCGACTTACGACGGCCATCTCATTAATCCTCTATTGTGTTATAATGTGTACGCCTGTTGTATATTATTTATTATTTCATTATAAAGACAGAGTAAAATTATGTGAAAAATATTAGAAAACACAGAGCAACTTTATTTTTGTATTCAGGCATGTTTTAACTGTCAACATATCCCTGAGGTACACTTCCTATATATATATAAATTAGTTTCCGAGAACGACCATATCGAATTACGACGGAACTGAACCCTGACGTAAGCCCATGACAGTTTCTTCTTCTTCTTCTTCTTCGTTCGCCCTGAAAAGGACGGTGGTTGCGTTGTGTCTGTTTACGCCTAAGCTGTGATATCTGCACCTTTCGGTCGACACATCCGACTTCAGCACGGCATTTTTTATGGACCGGGTTTGCCTTCCCATTGCGATCCGCACTCGCTCAGCCAGACTGCACTGCTGCAGACTGTTTCCAGGACCACCACGTGGAGGTGGAGTGCGGTCTTGACCAGCTCTGGTTCGCTGGTCCTGATGCAAGCAGTACAGCTATGGGTCGCTGACTGCATTCACTATTGCTGCATCTTGAGCCATGACAGTTTGAATATAAAAACCAATGGCACATTAAGAGGGATGCTTCCGGGGCTCAGCCCCTCTGCCGCCCTACCCCTCCCCCCAATTTGTTCCTAGTTTCAGCTGGACGGCTCATAACTTCTGCTCACAAAACTGGTGTGTTCTGCTAATAAAACTGGTGTGTTCTGCTAATATAACTTGTTTTCTTTGATCCTTAGCCGCCGACCATCAAAGCAGTCAGTGGCCATCACGCCTAGTGGCGTCTTGTAGGGCAACAACAAATTGATTCCACTTTGCTCGGTCGGCGGCCATCCTTCGTACAGTGCCCCAACTCTGGTTCATTCTTTGCATCTCAGCCTCCACAGTCCTCCGCCAGGTTGTTTTTGGTCGGCCTCTCTTTCGTTTTCCTTCAGTGGTCCAAAGCATAGCTGTTCTTGTGATGGCATCGGGGTGTCTTCTGAGGACATGGCCAACCCAGCTCCAGCGTCTGCCAGCTATGATGGTGTGCATGTCCTCTTGCTTGCTCCGAGCAAGCAGATCTTGGTTAGTGATGGTATTCGGCCAAAAGATTCGGTGAATTTTTCTTAGGCATGTTGTGTGAAAAGAGGACAATTTCGACATTTCCTTCTCTGTAACTCTCCAGCATTCTGCACCATAGAGAAGCACAGAAAGCACACAGCTCTGGTATAACACTGACTAACAAAAAAAAACTTTTTTTTTCTTTCTCTAACATTTCTATGTTTTTCTGGTCACTATTAATGCGCTCTTTTTAAATCTGCAAACCGTTTTTCTCTATCAGGTCGGGATCTCTAGAAATACGCAATTGAAGTTTTTTAACAACGCATACAGTATTACAACATCATTCGTACAAGAAGTATAACAGTTATGTAGGCATGAATTTCTTTGCAGTCGACTTTCGTCGGTGAATGGCATGTGGTACATCGCGATGAAGCATTAAACAATAATCAGCAAGCATGGTCACACTCCACCGTCCTTGATAACGTGACTCCATTACGGCGATATCTTGATGGAATCGTTCTCCATGTTCATCGCTGACTTCGCCAAGGTTGTCAGGGAAAAAGTCAAGATGCGAATCGAGCAAATGGATTTTGAGGGACATGTTACAGCCCATAATTCTGTATGCAACTATGCACTGCTTAACAATATGCAACATAGTCAACAGATTTGTGATTTCCCAGAAAGTTATCGACGATCGATTTGAATGCCATCCATGCGCGAAGTTCACTACCATGTAACAAGTTCTCGAATTGTTTGTCTGCAATAACTTTCCTAATCTGAGGTCCTACAAAGATACCTTCCTTTATCTTTGCATCGCTAACTTGCGGAAACTTTTCTCGAAGATAAGTGAAAGCTTTGCTCGTTTTATCTAACGCTTTTACAAAATTCTTCATAAGCCCCAACTTTATATGTAACAGTGGTAAAATGAAGCTGTCTTTGTTAACTAATGGCTCGTGTATTACATTTTTATGCCCGAGCTGCATACGATCCAGGATAGGCCACACCTTTCTCGCATAATGTTCCTGTCTGTTGCGGCTGTCCCATTCACATCGGAAGCAACAAAATTTAGTATACCCAGTCTGCATGCCCGTGAGAATTGCAATGACCTTTAGGTCTCCACAAATCCGCCATTGGTAGTCATTGTACTTTATTTTTTCCAAACGTATAGCCATATTGTCATAAGTTTCTTTCATATGAACAGAGTAGGCAACTGGAATTGATGAAAATAAATTTCTGTTATGCAATAACACGGCTTTTAGACTAGTCTTGGAAGAATCGCTGAAAAATCGCCATTCGTTGACTATGTGCTCATGACCGTTTACATCTTTGTAATAGCAAATGTCATCATCCATCTCAAAGTATTGAACAAGTTCTCTGTATCTATGACGAAATTTAGATATCGGAGTATTGGGCGCTAAAAGATTCCATTCTTTGAGTCGCGAACCGAGTAATTCCGCTTGTCCTTTGATAAGAGCGAGATCACGTATTAGATCTGAAAGTTCTGAATGGTTAATTAAGTAAACACCATCATTCACCGGTATGTAATCTGAGTCAGAATTAGTTTCTAAAGCAGGTAAACTATCACTTTCTGATGGTTCATTCACGTCCAGCGGATATTGTTCTGGTGGTACTTGGATCGGACACGTGATTGGATCATGAGGCACTGGTTTCAAAACCGATTCAATATTTGGATAAACCACAGACTTTCTAGTTTTAAAAGTGAAACCATGGATATTTGTCAAGCAGAAGTAACAATCAGTAGTGTGATTTGTATGTTCACGCCATATTACTGGCACTCCAAAAGGCATCGACTTATGCTTCGGCGATTTTCGTAACCAACCTGCCAATGTATCGAACAAACTGCATTTGGCTTCCAAGATTTATTTGCATCATCAACTTTCGAATCGAAATAAAGTTCATATGCTTTCTTTAGTAATGGTGTAAAGTTTTTCTGGTCAACACGATCGGTAAAACATCCGTACACGTAACAGAACAGATCAGCCGAATTTCTACAACTTCTAGAAGCCATATTTTGCTCAGAATTATTTCAAAATACAGTAACTATTTGAAAAATCGCGTAACATATGTCATGCATCTTTTAGTGCTAATAAAACTTGTGTGTGTGTGTTCTGCTCATACACGTAAGATGATATGGCTTGTTTGGACGAAGTTGTCTGTTTTTTTGTTTTAAATTAAACTGGTATTTATCATCTAATATAAGCGACAGACGTATGTCTATAGTTAAAAGTTGCGTGTCTTGCCACAAGAAGACAATCGTAGAACAGACCTCAGACACAAGATATAAAAATGAGCCATTAGTGTGAGGAATGAGGGAGCCATCGGCCATAGATGTCTCAAATGTTGAGTATTAGATTACCACCGCAAGACAATTATTGAACCAGATTTATTCAGTGACTCTTTGACGACTCATCAGCTTTTGCCGACTCGCCCCCTCCAGCACCAAACAATGACTCCTGAGATTTCAAATACATAAGTACAATATTTTCATGATCTATTGACACCCCCCCCCCCCTAATTAAAAAAAGAGACAGAGAGAGACAGAAAGAGACAGAGAGTGACAGAGAAACAAAGAGACAGAGAGAGACAGACAGAGAGACAAGGCACAGAGAGACAGGGAAACAGAGAGAGACAGAGAGACAGAGATAGAGAGAGACAGAGAAACATAAAGAGACAGACAGAGAGACAAGGGACAGAGAGACAGAGAGCAACAGACAGAGGGACAAGGGACAGAGAGACAGAGAGCAACAGACAGAGAGACAAGAGACAGAGAAACAGAGAGAGACAGAGAGACAAAGAAACAGAGAGAGACAGACAGAGACACAGAGAAACATAAAGAGACAGACAGAGAGACAAGGGACAGAGAGACAGAGCGACAGAGAGGGACAGAGAGACAAGGGACAGAGATAGACAGAGACAAGGGACAGAGAGACAAGGGACAGAGATAGACAGAGACAAGGGAGAGAGAGACAGAGAGCGGCAGACAGAGAGACAGAGAAACAGAGAGAGACAGAGAGACAACAAAATAGAGAGACAGAGAAACAGAGAGAGCCAACAGAGAGACATACATAGAGAGAGCCAGAGACACAGAGAAACATAAAGAGACCGACACAGAGAGACACAGAGAGGCAGAGAGAGACAAAGAGACAGAGAAACAGAGAGAGACAGACAGAGAGACAAGGGACAGAGAGACAAAGGCAAAGACAGACAGAGAGGCATCAGATAGAGATAGAGAGAGACAGACAGAGTGAGACACATAAAGGCATATAAAGAGAGAGAGACACAGAGAGAGAGAGACACACAGAGTGAGATAGACAGAGAGAGTGAGACAGACAGAGACAAAGACAGAGAGAGAGAGACGTGAATGAGTGAGGCAGTAAAGAAACAGTCCTCCTATAGGATGCGGCATCTTGGCTCTCGCGGTAAAGGTGCCAGGGTTCTAAACTCGGTGGATGACACTCCTGTCCACCCAGCTGTAAATGGATAACTGACTTTGCTCTTGAGTTAGGGAAGGAAAAGGCAGCTAGAAAGGGAACTGGTCACCCTGACCTCTCGATGCTGGACCTGGTCAAATGAAGTCTCTAACACTTCACTCCGCAGCGGCAGTGTCTGTCACGTGACTACGTTATCTTCTTTTTTAACATCTTGGCAGTAGTTGACGACCTTGACAGTCATATCAAAGATGAGGGTGTAGCCGCAAGGACAGGCTGTTAGTGATCTGGAACAGACATGAAAATGGTAGGAGATCGGTGCAGACACAATAATAAAATCTGTCCATTCAAATTGTCAGTCCTGGTGTAAGGCATTGACACCTGGATGACAATACAATTGAAAACTGTCCACTGAAATTGTCAGTACTATTGGAAGGATCTGACGCCTGGATGACAATACAATTGGAAACTGTCCACTGAAATTGTCAGTACTGTTGTAAAGGTCTGACACCTGGATGACTGTCGTAGATTTTTATAAGATAAGTAATAGATGTTTATAGTCCTGTCTGAGCAAAGGTGATAGTGATAACTATGTGAGAGTAAGGTGTAAGAAATAGTTTTTCTCACGATGTGATAGTGTAAGAGAAAAGAACAGTCTCTGGATTGAATAATTTCTCTAATACAGCCTATCTGTACGACTATATTTAAAATCAGACGGACTTTCTCTCCTTATACGAAATACAAGTTACACTGCACCCACGTGCACACAATTCTGTGACAAATACGCACAAACGTGAAAACAACTATGGATGACAGATAGGGTAGGGGTTGACCAACACAATAACTAAAGGTTTATTAAGTTTATTTATCACTAGAACTTTCCAACATAAATCATGCATTCCGTGGAAATGAACACTAATAAGTAATAAGACTATTCAGTGTCATATTAATTTTTGCCAAATCCAGCCCCAGACTACCCGTAGTTGCTGACTGCAAATTTCACGGTAGTCGCTGGAGTTGGTGTTTTAATTGTTTTCATGGATAAATACTGTATCTCTGCCTTCAGTTGGTTGGAGTAAGGTTCATACGTGGTGATCGCCGACATAGGAGGAATAATACATATATATTTCCTGTGTTGTCTAGCCTCTGGTTGCTGAGACACTATGTTAAATTACACAAATGTTGCTCACAATATATTTTTGCCACAGCTGGCTGATGAGATTTATATAGGTAAAATCTGGTATAGTTCTGGTCCAGTTAACATTTACAATTATTGTTCTAGTTTGGTCTCTCTCATAAAATGAAGAAAATGGACCGCACAGGTCATAGCCCGAAGACTCAACAATATTATAAAGTTTCTGGTTGCTTATACACTTATAAGACCAATGGGCCATACGACCATAGTTCATAAGACATAAGTTCATATGACCATAATTTCATATGACCATAAGACCGCTAGTTCGCTGGGTTTTTTTGATCAGCCTAGATTTTAGGAAAGAAATATAAACATTTAACCAGAATATCAATATTATATCTAACACGTGTTAAGGTAAGACCTCTTTAACCACTACGTTATTAAATTAGATTATAAACCACAAATGTCTAGCTTATCCTATCGCTTTTAACGCGTGATATGAACACTAGTCATTTATAAAATTACACAGAATGGATATAAGTAAATAATATATACCGTCAGTAGCCAGTTATTTAATGTATGTACTAGTCAATTATAGCATCTCTTTCTGGGGAATAGCGAGTAATTAAATTTACTTTACAGCTGGAGAAATTTAGCTATGTGTTATTTAATACACTATTCGGTACTTGTGTCTTTATTCACCCACAGATTAAAATTGTTGAAATTTCGAAGCCAAACGGAGCACCGTACTTTTTCTTACATTTTTTTTCTTACATTCGCACGAAAAATGTCATCGCGCGACAAACCTCACTCACAGTTCGCCAGTGTTCCTCGTAGGGCTACGTTTTTCCTTAAGCTTAGGAGACTGTGTACTCCGATAGGCTTCTATAATGATCTCTTGATCAACCATATCTGGGTATTTCAACTGATAATCGATTTCTGGTTGTCTTCGTGTTCGATATTTGCGGGTATTCTGATAATATTCTGTGCCATCCGTGTATACCATTTCTCTTTTCGGTGCTTCCAGGTATCCTCCGGGCAATTGTTTAGCTTGTTTTGAACTCTCCGTCTTTCTCCATGGGGGTGTTATGGTGTGTCGAAGCACTTGCACTGAACCTTGGGGGCGGCGGGGGGTGTATTGTGTTGTCTGACGCGGGGACTGATGGGTATAGTTCTGCGAAGTGATGTTTTGTTTATGAAACCTCCTATCTCGATCAGTCTTACCTCTAGACCTAACGTGGCATGCAGCAGAGTCAATGGGGTGGCGGGGGGTGTATTGTGTGGTCTGATGCGGGGGCGGGGATTGATGGGTATGACTCTCGCCTGCATTATGTCGGTCAGTGTTACCTTGTTTAGTTTTGTAGGTGTCTCGTATGGAGGATGATTGTACTTGAGCTATGATAGCACCTCTAGCAATGGTTGTCGTTTTACCAGATGTGTTGACTATCATAACCGGGAAGTCTCTGTTTGTTGTGACTTCGGCTATTCCTTCCGTAATAAATAGCATTGGGTCTTCATTTGTATCTTCTCCCGGTATGGGTTCCACGTGAATAATTTGTCCAGGTTTTATATATTGTGACGCTTTGATCCTACCCTTGGCTATGACTAATGAATTTGGCAAGAGGGTAACCGGGGCTGTTAAACGAAACAATGATGCAATATGGATGTCATCTTGGAGTTTACATATTCTGCATTTATTCTTATTTTCCGTAGATCAAAATATATCCGGGCTTGGTGTTTTGACAGAAAATCTCTTCCTAGGATAAAATTTCTACTCATGCCTCTAGTGATAACGAATGCACGTGTGATTGTCTTGCTGCCAATCTTAAATGTGACATGGGCAATGCCTAAGGATTTCAATTCTTCCCCAGTTACAGAGGCCATATATGTTCTGCAATGCTGGAACTGTGCGTATTTCTTTATTTGCTTATAAAGTTGTTCCCTTGTGAGGCTTACAGATGCTCTTGTATATATGAGCGCTCTGTAATTCCTGTTCTCAATGGTGATTAGACAGGAACTTGGGTCGGGATGTATGGTGACTTCATTTTGAGTGCTATTATTGTGAACTAAGGGTGGTTCTTTTGTTATTGTGTGGAGTTCATTCAGTTTTCCTCGCTTTTCAAGTTGTATATGGGACCTATGTTTGGAGCTTTTGTTGTTGCTACCCCTACTTCGGACACGGCTAGAGATCCCTCCTAACGCGTGCCAAATCCATGTCCCTGTATTGGACGACCTCTGGAGAAACTGTGCTGGGTATTGTGTCTTTGTTGGGCCCAGAAAACTCACAAAACTGCACCACGGTCCTGTTTAGGGCACACAAAACTGCACCACGGTCCTGTTTAGGGCCCACAAAACCAACAAAACTGTACCCTGGCAAGAAATTCTTTATTTTTTTTCGCCACTGGGTGGAGAGGGCTTGGTGGGGAGGGGGTCCCCTCGCTACGCACTGGTCCTTGTCAAATATTGACACAATCAGAGCCGGATTAACGTAGTAGCAAAAGTAGCATATGCTACGAGCCCCGCGCTTTTTGGGGCCCCGCGCCAATAAATATGTACATAATTTTTTGGTCATCTTCTAATACGAGCGTTAAACCAATGATCTTGTTATTTATGCCATCTTTAGCGCCTTTTCATTTGGTGTCACGAAATTGTGAGAGAAAGAGCATAAGAGGGTGACTTAGTGTGACTCTTCATTATTTTTATCTTAACTGTTTGCGGAAGGAAACAGTCATTTTCTTTGGATTTGTTCTCCATTCTACTGCATTATGTGCTGGCGGTACTCATAATAAGTCCCATTTGCCCTTTGTGAAAAGACCTTCAAATACCAGGTGGTCCGCTCGGGCAGATGCAACAAAAGCACTTTTACACAGCTTTTCTGCAATAAAACAAGTCTTCGATGATATTTCAGATAACAATGATCAGAAGGCAGAGTGTCGTCAACAGGCTCGTGGTCTACTTTCAACCATGATGAAGTTAGAAACATGAATAATGATCATACTGTGGGATCAAGTATTACAGCGTTTTCAAATGACCAGTGCTTCTTTGCAATCTTCTGACCAAGATTTGAATACAGCTTGTGCACTCTATGAATCCCTGCGGGGGTATATTCAAGCTATGCGGTCTACTTTTGCAGACATAGAGCAAAAGGCCAAGGATCTGACTGAGTGTGAACATTATCAAGAACAAACTCGAAGAAAACACAAACGAAATCGAGAGTATGATGATTTCAGTGGCTCCAGCACACTTGATGAATCTCAAACGCCTTCTCAGCAGTTTAAAAGCCGAACATTTCTTGTCCTTATTGATAGCTTGCTCTCGGCCTAGGATACTGTCGAACGGGTCTGACTGACGAACTTTATTCCGATCTCGCCACAAAAAGTCACACATTTAGTCAAGTCTGTAACACTTCACTCCCCTGCATCACAAAGCTGGTCTTACTGTAGTGAAGTCTCTAAAACTTCACTCCCCTGTATAATCATCATCTCATCTCAACCCGTAACCCGTCATGGGTCGTAGGGGTGCCATGGTGGAAGCATCAGCAGACAGGGTCCTCCACTGCTCTCTATCCTCAGCAATGCGTACAAGTGTGGAAAAATCGTGTCCTGCCCATTCTTTGATGTTATCAGCCCAGGATTTTCTTTGCCTTCCTCTTCTCCGTTTACCTTCGACTGTTCCCTGGAGGATCATTTTCGAAAGGGAGTCATGACGAGTTACATGCCCAAACCAGGCAAGCTTTCGACGTTTCACTACTGACAAAAGTGGTTCTTGGTGGCCTGCATAGGTGTTTATCTTCTCTCTAACATAGACATTTGTTTTGTGCTCTTTATAGCTGTATAATACAGCTGGTCTTACTGTAGTGAAGCCTGTAACACTTCACTCCAATGCATCATAAAGCTCGTCTTACTGTAGTGAGTCTCTAACACTTCACTCCAATGCATCATAAAGCTGGTCTTACTGTAGTGAAGAAAATATAATGAATCCTGTTACACTCTCAATGGGAGTGTAACAGGATTCATTATATTTTCTTTATGCTTAATACATTCATGAGCCATGCTTCCACCCCTACCTGCGAAATCCATAATAGACTAACCCGGCGCTCGTCCTGCCACCCCTACCTGCGAATTACAAAATAGACTAACCCTGCGCAGGCAAGTGTACGGAAGCCGGTGTGGTCATTGAATTTCAGAATGGGTGAACAAAGACACAAGAACCCACTATTCAATTTAACACAGAAAATCCCAGTGAAATATAATGGAAAAACTTTTAACACACTAAATCACTTAACGGCTAGTATATAAATTACCGCAAACAGAGAAAGATGGAAACAACTCCACTAATCTAAGTAATTCACTTTGTACGAAAAACTCTTAGGATATTGAGCTAGTTATTTCAGAAAATTCTTTCGATTCCTGAATGAAAGGTTTTTTCTTCACCTCTGCCGACCGACAACCTTTGGCTTGTCTTTCATTCTCCCCGCCTGCCGCATATCAGCTACGTAAGTTAAATCCTCTGAAAATGTAACAATCCAAGGTACGTCTCAGACTTATCGCCCTTGATTCTTCAAAGAAACTGTTAACGCCTGGCCTCTGCCCGCGTGTTTCCCTGATCAAAGAACGATTACGCCGTGCTGCGCACTTTGCTCTGTTCCACCGTGCTTAATTGCCAAACGGCTTGCGTGTTAATTGCAATAGTGAATCAGGCGTTAATGTAGCAACAAAATATAACCCTAGATGGGGGGCAAAAGTGGACGGTCACTGCTGCACTATTTACATATGTGACAATGACAATACAATTGAAGCGTTAGCTACAAGTAAATTAGTATGAAACAAATATAAAGGTATGTTATCAGGCACTCGAAGGAAATAAAGAAGTAGAACACCAGACAACAGAAAAACAACAGACATGAGTGGCTTACCCAGGATTTGAACACTGGACCTTCCGTGCGACAACCCCGCCTAGCCATGCAAGCGAATCACACTATCCGCCCTGCCATCTACGCATCATCAAAAATGATGTTTCAATGGCAGGTCAACAGTGCGAACCACAATACATGACACCAGAAGTCCACCATGGGCAGTTCAGCCTATTAATGACGCAATCACTTCTGTTCGTTAGCTACAAGTGACAAGTGACGTGAAGACGCTGGTTATTGAATGAGGAAACTTGTTGATGGCCGTACAAGGCAGTCCTTCTTCTTGAATCCCCATGATAAGAGAGGCGGAGAGAAGCGGAAAAACTTATAGAGAAAAGAACTGGATGTTGAAATAAAAGGGATATGGAAGGTAATCATGGTGAAGAAACTTAATAACTAATGTCAACTGACAGGGAAAAACAAACTGAACACATAACAACAGAACAAAAGTTCCTTTACTCCGAGTCATCACTAGATGTTGTCCTTTACTCCGAGTCATCACTAGATGTTGTCCTTTACTTCGAGTCATCACTAGATGTTGTCCTTTACTCCGAGTCATCACTAGATGTTGTCCGTTACTCCGAGTCATCACTAGATGTTATCCTTTACTCCGAGTCATCACTAGATGTTGTCCGTTACTCCGAGTCATCACTAGATGTTATCCTTTACTCCGAGTCATCACTAGATGTTGTCCTTTACTCCGAGTCATCACTAGATGTTGTCCGTTACTCCGAGTCATCACTAGATGTTATCCTTTACTCCGAGTCATCACTAGATGTTGTCCTTTACTCCGAGTCTATACTAGATGTTGATAACTCTAAACTTGGGATTTGGGACTGTATCTAGAGCTGGTATTATTAGATAACTGCACTAACCCACTTTCTTCTCTCCCG
This sequence comes from Oreohelix idahoensis, assembly GCA_024509875.1. NCBI lineage: Eukaryota > Metazoa > Mollusca > Gastropoda > Stylommatophora > Oreohelicidae > Oreohelix > Oreohelix idahoensis. The sequence goes on along the minus strand of JAMPIV010018077.1, from coordinate 229,304 downwards.
TCCCACTTCTGGGACGCTAATTCGTCTGAACAAAAACTAGCAGTAACTGCATACTTGTTCCTGGCAGCAATGTCTTTCATATTTGAACATGCACCCAAATATAACCGACGGACCCAGTGTCAAGGTTGAACGGCGTACGCCTCGCCAAAACGAGACAAAATGTAATTAAAAATTATGTAATTGCGCACTCTCACATTATTACGTTTGGTCTTTCTAGTTTTTAGTTTTTGTTTCGTTTCCTGTGTTGTGATTTTTCTATTTTTCGCTTTCAACAAGGCCGCGGCAATGTTAGTCTCTCTGAATAACACTGACAAACAACATTTTTCTTTCTTATATAAGAATAAGTGTTCTTAGGTCAGTTTCTTGCGCTGATTTCAAATTTGAAATCCGTTTATCTCTATCACGTCGGGTTCTTAAGATATTTGTGAATAAATATATTTTTGGGAAACCGTTATTTGCTCCGTTTCATTTTTACTATATAACTTTTTTAAAATTAATAAAATGCAAAATAATTCTACTTTTTATACTGCTAAAAGATGCATGACATATGTTACGTTATATTTCAAATAGTTACTGTATTTTGAAATAATTCTGAGTGAAATATGGCTTCTAGAAGTTGTAGAAATTCGGCTGATCTGTTCTGTTACGTGTGCGGATATTTTACCGATCGTGTTCACCAGAAAAACTTTACACCATTGCTAAAGAAAGCATATGAACTTTATTTCGATTCGAAAGTTGATGATGCAAATAAATCTTGGAAGCCAAATGCAGTTTGTTCGACTTGTGCAAATACATTGGCAGGTTGGTTACGAAAATCGCCGAAGCATAAGTCGATGCCTTTTGGAGTGCCAGTAATATGGCGTGAACCAACAAATCACGCTACTGATTGTTACTTCTGCTTGACAAATATCTATGGTTTCACTTTTAAAACTAGAAAGTCTGTGGTTTATCCAAATACTGAATCGGTTTCGAAACCAGTGCCTCATGATCCAATCACGTGTCCGATCCCAGTTCCACTAATACAATATCCGTTGGACGTGAATGAACCATCAGAAAGTGATAGTTTACCTGCTTTAGAAACTAATTCTGACTCGGATTATATACCGGTGAATGATGGTGTTCACTTAATTAACCATTCAGAACTTTCAGATCTAATACGGGATCTCGCTCTCACCAAAGGACAAGCAGAATTACTCGGTTCGCGACTCAAAGAATGGAATCTTTTAGCGCCCAATACTCCGATATCTAAATTTCGTCATAGACACAGAGAACTTGTTCAATACTTTGAGATGGATGATGACATTTGCTATTGCAAAGATGTAAAAGGTCTAATGGTGCACCTCGGTCATGAGCACATAGTCAACGAATGGCGACTTTTCATCGACTCTTCCAAGACTAGTCTAAAAGCCGTGTTATTGCATAATGGAAATTTATTTTCATCAATTCCAGTCGCCTACTCTGTTCATATGAAAGAAACTTATGACAATATGGCTATACTTTTGGCAAAAATAAAGTACAATGACTACCAATGGCGGATTTGTGGAGACCTAAAGGTCATTGCAATTCTCACGGGCATGCAGACTGGGTATACTAAATTTTGTTGCTTCCTATGTGAATGGGACAGCCGCAACAGACAGGAACATTATGCAAGAAAGGTGTGGCCTATCAGGGATCGTATGCAGGTCGGGCATAAAAATGTAATACACGAGCCATTAGTTAACAAAGACAGCATCTTTTTACCACCGTTACATATAAAGTTGGGGCTCATGAAGAATTTCATAAAAGCGTTAGATAAAACGAGCAAAGCTTTCACTTATCTTCGAGAAAAGTTTCCGCAAATTAGCGATGCAAAGATAAAGGAAGGTATCTTTGTAGGACCTCAGATTAGGAAAGTTTTTGCAGACAAACAATTCGAGAACTTGTTACATGGTAGTGAACGTCGCGCATGGATGGCATTCAAATCGATCGTCGATAACTTTCTGGGAAATCACAAATCTGTCGACTATGTGCATATTGTTAAGCAGTGCATAGATGCATACAGAATTATGGGCTGTAACATGTCCCTCAAAATCCATTTGCTCGATTCGCATCTTGACTTTTTCCCTGACAACCTTGGCGAAGTCAGCGATGAACATGGAGAACGATTCCATCAAGATATCGCCGTAATGGAGTCACGTTATCAAGGACGGTGGAGTGTGACCATGCTTGCCGATTATTGTTGGATGCTTCATCGCGATGTACCACATGCCATTCACCGACGAAAGTCGACTGCAAAGAAATTCAAGCCTACATAACTATTATACTTCTTGTACAAATGATGTTGTAATACTATGCGCTGTTAAAAAAACTTCAATTGCGTATTTCTAGAGATCCCGACCTGATAGAGAAAAACGGTTTGCAGATTTAAAAACAGCGCATTAAAATTGACCAGAAAAACATAGAAATGTTAGAGAAAGAAAAAAAATTTTTTTTTTTTGTTAGCCAGTGTAATTATTCCTGATAATACACAGCGTAGCTCAGGGAAGATGATTAGAAATCACCAATGTTCTTCTGGGTATTAAACTGGGAAAATATGTTCTTGGACAGCGCGAAATCAATAATTTGCCTGAATTAAAATTAGCAAGGTACATATATTTCACAAAATGATATGATACACTGGAGAGAGTGTAATAAACCAATTAACCTACCGTACGACAGTCGGTCGGTCTCACTCAAAATAGTAACTCGCGCCAGAAAAAAAAAGTGCGCAACGCACGGTGTGCAACTTGCGCGGTGTGGGTGTTATATAAAACAAATAATAATAATAATAATAATAAATTCTTTAAGCACCAAACACGGCGCATAAGGCAGAAACCAGTGCTCTCCAGGTTGTACGTTGTGACGCCACTCCTCTTAGCTCTTGCACATTATTTAATCCCAACGTTCTTCCTTCTCTTATTATTGTTCTTCTGAGTGTTTCTTTTGGTCTTCCTTTTTTCCTCTTACCCTCAGGAACCCAAGTGAGCGCCTGCAATGGTATTCTGTTGTTTTGCATTCGTAGGACATGACCGATATATGACCATCGTCTTTTCCTTATATAGTTGGAGACATATTTCTGCCTAGAGTCTTCTCTTATTTGTCGATTAGTCTTGAATTCTTTCCAACTGATGTTCATGAGTTTTCTAAGACATTTGTTCTCGAATGTATTCAGCTTGTTCTCCAATGATTTTGTTATTTTCCAACTCTCACAGCCGTAAGTTAACACTGAGATAACATTTGAATTAAACAGACGAAGCTTGGTATATATATTCAATGATCGTAATTTCCAAATGTTAGATAATCTATTGAAGGCGCTAGCTGCCAAAGCAATTCTAGTATGAATTTCTCTTGTTGTGTCACCATCCTGAGTCATTTTACTGCCTAAATAATTGAAACTTTCAACTTTCTGTAGTTTTTCCCCGTTCAAGATGATATCAAAGGTCTCGTTAGAAAAGTTCATAACTTTAGTTTTAGAGGCATTTATTTGGAGACCTATTTTAACCGAAAGATGACACAAAATTATTTACTGCTTCTTGGGATTGTCTGGGTGTTGAACTTAAGAATGTTAAATCATCTGCGAAATCCAGGTCCCCCAGGAATTTTCCATTTGTCCATTTTATACCTAATTGTTCATTGTGGGTATAGTTTCTCATAACCCAATCAATAACTATTCCAAAAAGTAGCGGTGACATAATACAGCCTTGTTTCACCCCTGTTTCTACTGTAAACCATTCTGTATTCCCTTTATTTGTTCTAACACAACATCTTGCATTGTCATATAGCTCTTTGATTATATTCACATATTTTGTTGGAAAACCATAGATTGTAAGTATCTTCCACAATGAAGGGCGGTGTAGACTATCAAAGGCTTTTTGAAAATCGACGAAGGTGATAATAAGTGGCGATTGCATTTCCACTGATTCTTCTATAATTGTTCTTAGTGTGAATATTTGATCAATACATGATCGTTTCGGCCTGAAACCCGCTTGTTCTTCTCTGATCTTTTCGTCAGCATGCAATTTAAGTCTTTCTAACATCATGCAACATAATAATTTTCCAAGTACTGATAATAGAGATATACCACGCCAGTTATTACAGTCTGATAGATCACCTTTCTTCGGTAACTTTACAATAATACTGTCTTTCCATTGTTGTGGTGGTTGTTCTTCTCTCCATACTTCATTATTTTAATCTTTTAACAACTTTTTTGATCTCGTCCAGCGTGAATTCATCGCAAGTTATTGGCAAGGTGGTTGTGGGTGTTTCATTATTAAAATCAGGTGTTATTGTTGGTGGTGGTCTGTTTAGCACCTCCATGAAGTGCTCAGCCCATCTCTTCATTTGTTCTTTTTTTGTTGGTATTGGATTCTGTAGTGAAATTGACCGAGATACAACGGTAAAATACTCCAAAGATAACATTTAAGGATAAAAAACATAATGCGTAAGCTGCTGATGTACATGATCGCCTAGACCGCGGGTCATCATCCTCTATAAATTTTGCCTTGCTAGACAGGAGGGGAACGGAGGATCAAAAAGGAAAAAATATGACTGGAAAGATTGCGTAGCAAGGCTAAGGAGACGCAATTGGGGGGGATGGAGGAAAGTAAAAAATTCACGTCCCCCAAATTGACACGAGGTACGGAAATGGACGCTTTTGCGATACTAAGATTTTGATTTGAATTGAGCGGCAGAACGCGGATGGTAGGAAAATTACAAAAATTTAAAAAGTAAATTTTCTTAATATTAATGTTAGGAATATAAAAAATTAGCTGGCCGGATGGCCTATTCTGAGCAGTGAACTAATATGATCTTAATTTTACAAACGGATAGATAATATTGAAGATAATGACAAAAGACAGTGTAGTTCACATCATCGCTAGACTATATTGAATCTAAAAGTGTCACAATTTGCACACAAAAACACGACCTTGGGAACAGGTGTTCAAAGTTACTTATTATGGAGGAGAGGGTTTTTGAGCGGTAGCTGTGTCTAAATATAACTTTTTACGACAAAAATTTAAGGGGAGAGAAAGGTTGCTTCAAAAATCAAGCACATTTTTTTTAGAAACACAAGTAGAGACGGACAGACTAACAGATAACCATCCATACTTGACTGAAGCATGACTGAAATGACTTTAGTGTAGAAATTTGAAATTAAAAATAAACCTTGGCAGTGATTGGCCACAGACAATCATATCATTAGCGCTCAGAGCGCATTTGGGGTCATTCTTCAATAATTGTTCAGTGTTAGACACAGATTTTAAAGTGTGGTGTGTTCCCATATGAAAGACAGTGAATAAATTTAGGGACGCCATACTATAGCCAGCAGCTCAGCTGAGTTTTGCTAGCAATTCTGTGTTATGTATTCTTAATCTGGTAAGATTGAAATTATTTCTTTATATATTTTGAATATTGTTTCATGTTCGAGTGATTTGATACTGCCATATCATAATATAGCCTTACAAACCAGTAGGGATTTTGCTCTAGACCCCCCGCCCAAGTCAGGGTCTAGGGACTAACAGTGTACATAAACTACAGCAAGGATTATGCAAAATAAATCAAGCGTTGAAACAGATTACCTATCTTCTTTTAGGGCCAACAACTAATAAATATTTTCAGAATCTATAGTCTGGGAGGATCTATCTGAGGTAAACCCACCATGGTAACTGTGCTGTTTGGTCAGAGAGATCTGACCTGTCTGTATGATGTGGTTGTTGTGTCAGTGTGGTGTCCAGACGTGGGTATAGAATAGATTTTGACACATAGCCCATACTTTGATTGCAGAGCTGTGAGTTTTCTATCGACAACAAAGCAGAGTCTATCCGGTGGGTGACTTTACTCGAGTGTATCTGTGCAGTTCTTGTGACAGAGACCACCATTATTGCCCGCCAGCACGGAGAGGTGGGACCGCAAGTTTTCAGCACCAGAGCTACAAAAAGATGAGTGAGCCTCTGGTCTGCTGGACATTCACCAACTATTGGTAGTGACTAATATCCCCATAAAAATTCCCACCAGTTTCTGGACACGGTGTAGTCAATATAGACAGGTGTGATGAGACCACCCCAACAGCACAGACAATAAATATCCTCCCTAGTAGCTGACTACCAGAACATTTGAATAAAACTAACTATTCTAGTACTTAAATATGTACACTTTTGTATTTATTATGTAACATTCCATGCATAATTTTCATAAATTTTAAATCCTTCTTTTAAAACAAGTTCTGGTCAAAATAAAACTTGATCCAGAACCAATAAATGTAATATAATTATATCAAAAAACTTTATACACGTGAGTTAGTTCAGTGTATTTTAACACTTGTTAATCTTATTAGTCTTCTTAAATGCCTGTGGGTGTATTTATAACTAACACACCACATTACACATCATTACCCTAGACACTTTACGTAGCCACATTCATTAAGAAAAAAAAAAATTAAGTGTGAGGTCGTAGTGGTAGCAAGAAAGGCCTTCTGATAATTCTCAACCACATTTTATCTCAGGAGCCTTCACAGCTGGCCTCATACAAGTTACATGTAGTAATAACACCATCATACAATACCATCAACACCACTACAGATTCCCTAATTTATCTTTAACAGGTGTTTCCATATCAGTAGGCTGGTGACATAGTTGTTTTGTAATTTGATAACATTTTTTCTTTTTATGTACTATGTATCCGGTGGTCGCTACAGCTGCTTCTGTCATTGCTGTTCTCAGTTGTTCCTATTTAGTATCGATTGTCTTGGTGGTGACATCATTGTCAATTTTGCCTAAAGCATCGAAATAGTTGTTCATTTTGACATTATATTCCTCTTTTACATCGTTTGATTGCAGTCTGTGTACATCTATTCTTCTATTTTTATTCGGTTGGTATAACTTCTTCAGTTTAATTCTCAGTTTAGCTATGCAGAGGTTATGATCGCTTATGATCGATAAAACAAATACTTTGGTTTAATTAATTTTTTTTTTTTAAATTCTTTCACGAAATTAGTAGCGCTCGACAAAGAAAAAGTGCGTAAAAATTGGTGTGCATGAGCCCTCACCCGATGTACAAATCATGAAAACTTGAAAGTTTTTGTTAAAACCACTTATTATCAGGGAACACTCTTTGAAAACAATCCACGCACTTTCACACGAAATGTTGTCATCAAAGAACTTTTAAATTGAATCTAAAATAACATAATTCTCGCCGTGTGTACGTTGGTCACAGCTGAGGAATGGAACCGTGTTGTAAAATTGTATTGTTTCCATTATATATACTCTCCCGAAAATAGTTACAATCAACAAAGAAAAGCGTTCAAATGACGGTGTTCATGAATAGTTTGATTACACTGTATAATGGAAAGAAACCAAAAACACTCAAAGAATGTACTTCTATCTGCTCATCCGGGAACGTAAACAGCACACTATAATTAAAAACCCGTCAAGTTTGACGGGTTATTGCTAGTATGCAAATAATTCTTCTTCTTCTGCGATCAGTTTCCTATGCTCGGCAGTCTAAACAAGGAGATGAGTTGTCTCCATGAATCCAGACGTCAACAGGAGGTCCTCTCGGGTGCCCCACAGTTTCTCTTCCACTTTTGTCTAATGGGGCCAGGTTTGAGCTCTCAAGTCACCAAAGAGAGGGCACGTTTGGAGATTGTGTTCCGGAGTCTGGGGGCCATTTTGGCATGTGCACTGGTCAGTTAGGGCAGTTTTAATTTTGTGAAGATGGGCTTGTAGTCTACAGTGTCCTGTGCGGAGCCTAAAAATGGTGGTTTGCTGTTTTCTGTCTAGCTTTAGGATGGGGTCTTGTTCTCTGGCTCCATGCATTTTTGTACTTTCTTTTGATAAGTGTCTTTGCTTCCTTCTGTGAGTGTGGTGAAACTGTTCCTTCTGGGTGCCTGCTTTTGCCAGTCTGTCGGCTGCCTCATTTCCTGCTATACCACAGTGTGCAGGAATCAACTGCAGTTACACTTTGTTGTTGACGCACAGCTAATTCAGGTGTTCTATGGCTGTTCTTGTTAGGAGATCTTCAGGTTCATTTTGAATAGTCTGGAGAATTGACCCGCAGTCGCATAAGAAGTCCATATTTGATCCTTTAATTCTTTGTTGCTCCAGTATCTTTGTAACCTCTAGGATTGCCTGTAGCTCTGCCCTGTAGTTTGTTGAGAGTTCTCCGGTAGCAATTGACTGTTCTATTTTTGGAGTGTTTGGCATTAGTATTTGGATCCCTGCTCCTCCTTTCCTTACAGCTTCTTCTGAAGATCCGTCTGTGAAGATATGAATCCACTGTGAACTGGGGTATTGGTTGTTGATGTGTTTTCGTTGTCAGAATAGTTGGAGTCTCTGGGGGGTGTTGGGAAGTCAGGTATTGGTAGTACCTCTGGTGAAGGAGCTGTCATGCCCTTTTCAGGGCAGCTCGGCCACCTTTGGTCCAAACCTGGCATCCAGCTTGTGGCTCCTCGTAGCTGTCAGCATGCGACAGCGGCCACCCCCCGGGAAACGGCTTTGACAGGCCAGCTAAACTAGGTGAGGGTAGCCGACTGGTTATAAACCTTCGGTGAGTTAGGGTCTGCCTACCCATGCATGCGAAGACTGGATTCGGTAGACTGCGCGGAAGAAACCACCTGTTGGTTCAACGGGCATGACGGCGATTACCAGCAACGCGCTGTGGAGCGTAAGGAGCAGGGCGAGGCACGTAGAAAGCCCTGGTCATCCACTGCACCTGACTTCATCTCCAGTCGTCTTGACTTGTCTTGCCACTGGATTAAGATGGACCCAGGCGAGAGAGTGAGGTCGACGAATTGCACAACTCTTCCTCACTTTAAACCAAATCACTGCGCCAGTCACTCTTTCATCTACTTGACAAAGACTTTAACGCAAACAGACCCGAGAGGCGAACTGCCCTAATTGGGAGAGAACTGGTCAGATACAACATTGACATAGCAGCACTGAGTGAAACTCGACTTGCAGGTGAGGGCCAACTGTGCGAAAAGGGTGCAGGTTATACATTCTATTGGAGCGGGAGAGGAACTGAAGAAAGACGAGAAGAAGGGGTTGAATGTGCAATCAAAACAGCACTTGTTGGCAAGTTAGCGGGGCCCCCAAAGGGAATAAATGACCGACTCATGACGGTCAAGATCCCCCTGCTTTATGGAAGGAAACATGCCACCATCATTAGCGCGTATGCACCAACTATGACAAACCAGGATGACGTCAAGGATAAGTTTTACGAAGAACTACATGCAGTCATTGCATCAGTTCCTAAAGCAGATAAGCTCATAATTCTAGGTGACTTTAATGCAAGAGTAGGCTCAGATAACATCTCATGGAATGGCACTATCGGAAAGTACGGCGTGGGTCGCTGTAACAGCAATGGACTTCTTCTCCTCCAGACTTGCGCAGAACATGACCCCCTTGTCACCAACACCATTTTTCGACTTCCTATCCGCAACAGGACCTCCTGGATGCACTCTCGCTCAAAGCATTGGCACCTAACTGACTATGTAATTGTTAGGAAGAAGGACAGGCAAGATGTCCGGGTGACCAAGTCCATGTGTGGTGCCGAATGCTGGACTGATCATCTCCTCATTGTGTCTAAACTTAAAATTCGTATCCAACCAGCCAGGCGCCCTCAGGGAAAGAAAACTCAAAAAAGGCTGGATGTCACCAAACTAAAGAAGACAAAAATCAAACAGTCATTTACTGACACCCTAGAAGACCGTCTCAAATCTATCTCGTTAGACGGCCAAAGTGCGGAAACAAATTGGGCAGCTTTAAGTGAGCAGATCTACAACACTGCTACTGAGGTCCTGGGTCCCGCCATCAAGAAACAAAATGACTGGTTTGATGAGAACTCAGATGATATAAAGAAGATGTTGGCTGAGAAACACCATCTCCATAAAGCATATTTAAATGATCCAAAATCTACATCCAAGAAAGACGCTTTCAACAACATGCGTAGAATCGTCCAACATAAACTACGCCAGATGCAGGATTCATGGCTGAGTAATAAAGCAGATGAGCTCCAAGGCTTTGCTGACAGCCATGACTTGAAAATTTTTTACCATGCACTCAAAGCGGTCTATGATCCAACATCATCAGGATCATTTCCCCTCCTTAATACAGATGGAAAAACACTAATTACAGACAAGGAAAAAAATCTCCAACGCTGGGTCGAACATTTTAATAATATTCTGAACCAGCCATCATGTATTAACGACGAAGCCATCAACCGACTGCCCCAAATTCCTATAAATGAAGCACTAGATGATATACCAACTCTGGAGGAAACTAAAAAAGCGATTCGTCAACTTTCTAGTGGAAAGGCCCCCGGCTCCGATTCAATTCCTGTTGAGGTCTATAAAGATGGCGGTACAGTTCTGATAGAGAAACTTCACATGATCTTCCAGCAAATGTGGCAGAGTGAAACCATCCCACACAACCTCAAAGATGCGTCAATTATACATCTTTATAAACGTAAAGGTAATCGCCAAGACTGTAACAACCATCGAGGCATCGCTGGGAAGATATTCGCCAGAATCCTTCTTAATCGCCTTACAGCTCATCTTGACAAAGGTCTTCTACCTGAAAGTCAGTGTGGATTCCGGAAAGAACGTGGAACCACCGATATGGTGTTCGCTGCAAGACAGCTACAAGAAAAATGCCAAGAACAGCACTGTGACCTGTACACAGCTTTCATCGACTTGACAGAGGCTTTCGACACGGTCAGTAGAGAGGGTCTATGGAAGATCATGGCAAAATACGGCTGCCCAAAGAAATTTATCTCAGTAGTGCAGCAACTGCATGATGGAATGCAGGCTAGAGTTCAGGAAAACGGTGAACTATCGGAGCCTTTCCCAGTCTCAAATGGAGTTAAACAAGGGTGTGTACTTGCACCGACTCTGTTCAGTATCATGTTTTCTGCTATGCTGACTGATGCTTTCAGAGACGGGGACACAGGAATCAACATCAGATATCGTATTGATGGAAAATTGTTTAACCTTAGGAGGCTTCAAGCAAAAACCAAGGTCAAATCACACACCATCAGGGATCTTCTGTTTGCTGACGATTGTGCCCTCAGTGCTGGCTCAGCGGCTGATCTGCAGCATAGCGTGGATAGATTCTCCGAAGCCTGTTCCAACTTTGGGCTTACCATTAACTCGGAGAAAACAGAAATCATGTACCAACCAGCTCCTGGCACAATTTATACTGAGCCAATCATCAAGGTAAATGGTGAGAAACTGAATGTTGTGAACAGATTCACATACCATGGTAGCACACTATCCCAGAACATCGTCATTGATGATGAGGTGAACACCAGGATCTCCAAAGCCAGCAGCACATTTGGCAGACTATACACCAACGTTTGGCATCGAAGTGGCATTAGTCTACAGACAAAGCTGAAGGTGTACAGAGCTGCGGTGCTTCCAGTGCTGCTTTATGCATGTGAAACATGGACTGTTTACAGGCGCCACGTAAAGAAGCTAAACCACTTCCATACAGTCTGTCTCAGGAAGGTAATGAACATCAAATGGCAAGACAAGATCCCAGATACCGCCGTTCTTGACAGAGCTGGTATCCCTAGCATCGATACTATTCTGATGCAGTCACAGATTCGCTGGGCAGGTCATGTAGTCCGCATGCCAGACCATCGACTGCCAAAGATACTCTTTTATGGTGAGAGACAGAAGGGTAAACGCTTCCATGGTGGCCAAAAGAAGCGCTTCAAAGACACGCTTAAGGCTTCATTAAAAACCTTTGACATAAACCCTGACACATGGGAAGCTGCTGCCCAAGACCGAACTGCTTGGCGCACATCTCTTCGTAAAGGTGCAGCGGCATGCGAATCATCCAGAAGAGCAGCAGCGGAACAGCGGAGACAAGCTAGAAAAGACCGTGAAATAAAACCTTCACATGAAGCAAACATTCCCTGCCCACACTGTCCGAGATCTTTCCAGGCCCGCATCGGGCTCATCAGTCACCTTCGTACCCATAGACTATCCTAACATATTCCTAATAATTGAATGAACAGAGTGGTCTTCATCACCCGTGATGGACGAAGAACAACAAACAGTTGGAGTCTCCGCAGTTCTGTTCTCAATGCCTGGGATTGTAAGGTGTACAGTGTACGTGGGTATGGTGTTTGTGATGTTGTAGTATGCTACGAGCTGCTCCCATTCCTCTGGATTTTCTGAGGTTACTTCTCCATTTGCAACCATCAGCTGTCTTGATATGTGGTTGAAGCTTGATCTTTTCAATCGGTTTTTGGTTAGTTCTTTTATTTCCTCGTGCTGTTTTAGGCGTCTGAATTTTTCTGTCATGGTGGTGTCACCGGTGTGGTGTGTACTTTTATTTATCCTATCCCAAGTTAGATCTTTACTGGCTTAAAGCCCGCCAGAGGTTATAATTTCTTGGGTCATGTTTAAAAGATGACCAGTCTTGTTCGTTCCTCTTATGATGTTACAAGTTGGAGAGAATAGTGGTAGAGATGTATGAACTTGAACAGTACATCTAATTGGACCAACTGACATACAATTATCCAACAGCTTCGTTCGTTAACAAGAAACTTTTATTTAACTCGAACTGGTTGAATATCATCAGGCGATTTTCATTAAAAGTGCATATTTACACAAAATACAGTCTTGGTAAGTGTTCTCATCATGTACAATGTATCATCCTTCCCTAAAGCATCCAGGGTGGCTCATAACATTTTTCTTCACCGTCATATTCTTCCAATTTCTTAATAATAATAATCTCGTAGTTGGCTACTTCTTCAGATGGTTTCCTTAATGTTTATTTCCTCCTCTATCCTTTTCATTTTGCTTCTATATAACCTTCTTTGCCCTCTTCATTAGTTTCTATGTCTCATTTCACATAACTGAGCTGAAATAAAAACTAAATATTTCGATGGTTTCTACTTACGTGGGTATACCACTAAACAACATCTGCATGTGTATAGATTTACACATCCTAGAAATATCTCTCTCTGCAACTGCAGCATGGTCGAAAGATTATTAACTTATAATCTATAACGTTGAATATCTCAACGTGGGAGCAAGACGGTCACAAACGCGTCTTTAGGCACTGCTCAACTCCCTACAACTGACGCCTAAACTAGCGTGGTTTGTGACAAAGCTGATCTAGTCGATTTCTACCACCACTCTACCCTGCTCTTGGTGTCTCGGGTTATTTTTATATTAGTTAAAAATCGTCTTGCTTATTTATCATAATAGCGAATGATAGTTTTATTATAACCAGACTCTAGCACGAATAAATGCTATGGTGGTGGGTCATACGGCCACAGTGGTGATTTTCTCATCTCTGCGTTCTCTTAGATTTTGCAGTCCTGCTGTTGCTTCCATTGCTGTTATTCGAGTACTCCTTAGTCCTCCCGTTATGATTCCCAGCTTCTGGAGATTTGTATTTGCTGCTGTTGCAAATGTGCTCATTCCATATTCCAGAGTTGGTCGGATGTGTCTAACGTATACTTACTTCGTGATTTGTATATCTGCTCCCCAGCTGGTCCCAGATAGTATTTTTATTAACTGCAGTTTGCGTGTGGCTTTTCTTTCTGTTTCTTGGATGTGTGGTCCCCACGTCAGTTTGTTGTCAAATTTTAGCCCCAGGTATACAGGGTTATCCTCTTTTGGCAGTGGGAGTGTTGTCCAGTGGTAGAGTGTAGTTTTCAGGTTTGGTGGAGAGGGAGAAGTGTGTAACAGTCTTATTCTTGTTTATTTGGACACCCCAGGTTTTGGTCCACTCTTCAACTTTATTTATTGCCTCCTGCATCCTCACTTTTGTAACTCCTGTGTATTCAGACTGAGTCCATATAGCAAGATCGTCAGCATGTAGTGCCCTGTGGATGTATGGTGTGAATAGCTTTGGCAGGTCGTCTATGAAGATGATAAAGAGTGTTGGGGATAGGACTCCTCCCTGTGGGACCCCTTCTGGTATGTCAACCATTCTGCTTTTCTTTCCCTGGAGTTTAACTCTTGCATGTCTTCCACGTAGGAAGTTCTTAATACACCGCAGCATTCCGCTTCCGATTCCTTTTTGAACTAGTTTTAGCAGCAGTCCCTCTTTCCAGACTTTATTAAATGCCAAGGGAGCCGCGCTAGCGTAGTGGTTACAACACCGCTCTGGCGACCGGGTGATACAGGATCAAACCCGGGCGACGGCATTTGAAGATTTTTCGTCGACCGGGATTTGGACTGGATTAACTCGAGACCTGGCGAGGACATTTGAAGGAGTGTCGTCGACCAGGGACTGGCGGCTCCTGAGCCGACCCAGCTGCAATGGGTACCTCCGAAATCGGCGAGTATTTGCCTGAATGGCGAGGGACACCTGTCTCTGTACAAGAAATAAAGGGATACTCACGTAAAATCAATGTCAGGTTAGACATAAAAATAATAACCTGAGATTTCGCCTCGAGTATTAGCGGGCGAACGCAAAAAAAAAAAAAAAAAAAAAAAAAATTAAATGCCTTTGTGAGATCAAAGAAAGTAGCCAGAAGTTTGGACTTTTTCTGGAAAGCAACTTCAAGTTCCTGGGCGAGATGTGCTGTTTGATCATCAGTGCTTCTGTGTTTTCTGAAACCTGATTGACAATCATCTAGTAGCTTGTTTTCTTCAAGGTCATTCAGAAGCCTGTTGTTGGCCATCCTTTCCATTACTTTTTCCAGGCAGCTTAGCAGGCTGATGGGGCGGTAGCTTTATTTGTTTGTTTTTGATTTCCCTGTCTTTGCAACTGGTATTATTTCTGCCTCTTTCCATTCTTCTGGGAAGACCCCTTGTGTCCACGACTCATAGAAGAGGTCTAATATTCTGGCCTTTCCGTGAGGTCCTAGATGCTGGATCATTTCATTTGTAATTCCGTCTGGCCCAGGAGCCTTCTTCTTTTTAAGATTCTGGATTGCTATATTCAGTTCTGTTATTTGAAAGAGTGAGGTCATTGAGTCTAGGCATGGCTGCTGAATTCGGAGAAGGTTTTTTTGTGTCTTGTCTTACTTCAGGAGTTCTTGTTCTTGTCATCTTGATTGTGCTTTCTTCAGCGTAGAAGTTTGCTAGAACGTTTGTTCTTGTCATCTTGATTGTGCTTCCTTCAGCGTAGAAGTTTGCTAGAACGTTTGTTCTTGTCATCTTGATTGTGCTTCCTTCAGCGTAGAAGTTTGCTAGAACGTTTGTTCTTGTCATCTTGATTGTGCTTTCTTCAGCGTAGAAGTTTGCTAGAACGTTTGTTCTTGTCATCTTGATTGTGCTTTCTTCAGCGTAGAAGTTTGCTAAAACGTTTGTTCTTGTCATCTTGATTGTGCTTTCTTCAGCGTAGAAGTTTGCTAGAACATTTGTTCTTGTCACCTTGATTGTGCTTTCTTCAGCGTAGAAGTTTGCTAGAACGTTTGTTCTTGTCACCTTGATTGTGCTTTCTTCAGCGTAGAAGTTTGCTAGAACATTTGTTCTTGTCATCTTAATTGTGCTTTCTTCAGCGTAGAAGTTTGCTAAAATGTTTGTACTTGTCATCTTGATTGTGCTTTCTTCAGCGTAGAAGTTTGCTAGAACGTTTGTTCTTGTCATCTTGATTGTGCTTTCTTCAGCGTAGAAGTTTGCTAAAACGTTTGTTCTTGTCATCTTGATTGTGCTTTCTTCAGCGTAGAAGTTTGCTAAAATGTTTGTTCTTGTCATCTTGATTGTGCTTTCTTCAGCGTAGAAGTTTGCTAGAACGTTTGTTCTTGTCATCTTGATTGTGCTTTATTCAGCGTAGAAGTTTGCTAGAACGTTTGTTCTTGTCATCTTGATTGTGCTTTCTTCAGCGTAGAAGTTTGCTAAAACGTTTGTTCTTGTCACCTTGATTGTGCTTTCTTCAGCGTAGAAGTTTGCTAAAACGTTTGTTCATGTCACCTTGATTGTGCTTTCTTCAGCGTAGAAGTTTGCTAAAATGTTTGTTCTTGTCACCTTGATTGTGCTTTCTTCAGCGTAGAAGTTTGCTAAAACGTTTGTTCTTGTCACCTTGATTGTGCTTTCTTCAGCGTAGAAGTTTGCTAAAACGTTTGTTCTTGTCATCTTGATTGTGCTTTCTTCAGCGTAGAAGTTTGCTAAAACGTTTGTTCTTGTCACCTTGATTGTGCATTCTTCAGCGTAGAAGTTTGCTAAAACGTTTGTTCTTGTCATCTTGATTGTGCTTTCTTCAGCGTAGAAGTTTGCTAGAACGTTTGTTCTTGTCACCTTGATTGTGCTTTCTTCAGCGTAGAAGTTTGCTAAAACGTTTGTTCTTGTCACCTTGATTGTGCTTTCTTCAGCGTAGAAGTTTGCTAGAACGTTTGTTCTTGTCATTTTGATTGTGCTTTCTTCAGCGTAGACGTTTGCTAAAACGTTTGTTCTTGTCACCTTGATTGTGCTTTCTTCAGCGTAGAAGTTTGCTAGAACGTTTGTTCTTATCATCTTGATTGTGCTTTCTTCAGCGTAGAAGTTTGCTAGAACGTTTGTTCTTGTCATCTTGATTGTGCTTTCTTCAGCGTAGAAGTTTGCTAGAACGTTTGTTCTTGTCACCTTGATTGTGCTTTCTTCAGCGTAGAAGTTTGCTAAAACGTTTGTTCTTGTCATCTTGATTGTGCTTTCTTCAGCGTAGAAGTTTGCTAAAACGTTTGTTCTTGTCACCTTGATTGTGCATTCTTCAGCGTAGAAGTTTGCTAGAACGTTTGTTCTTGTCATCTTGATTGTGCTTTCTTCAGCTTAGAAGTTTGCTAAAACGTTTGTTCTTGTCATCTTGATTGTGCTTTCTTCAGCGTAGAAGTTTGCTAAAACGTTTGTTCTTGTCACCTTGATTGTGCTTTCTTCAGAGTAGAAGTTTGCTAAAACGTTTGTTCTTGTCACCTTGATTGTGCTTTCTTCAGCGTAGAAGTTTGCTAAAACGTTTGTTCTTGTCACCTTGATTGTGATTTCTTCAGCGTAGAAGTTTGCTAGAACGTTTGTTCTTGTCACCTTGATTGTGCTTTCTTCAGCGTAGAAGTTTGCTAAAACGTTTGTTCTTGTCACCTTGATTGTGATTTCTTCAGCGTAGAAGTTTGCTAAAACGTTTGTTCTTGTCATCTTGATTGTGCTTTCTTCAGCGTAGAAGTTTGCTAGAACGTTTGTTCTTGTCATCTTGATTGTGCTTTCTTCAGCGTAGAAGTTTGCTAGAACGTTTGTAGCCTGTGAGCCAGTGTAGGATTTTCCATTTTCTTCAGTAATGATGCTTCCTTGTGGTTTGTTCTCTTCATTGAGACATTTGACCAGTTGCCATATTTTTGGGGTGTCTTTTTCCATGTTAAGTGATGCAGTTTTTTCTCTCCAGCTGGATCTTATGCAGTTCAGTTTTTCTCTTCTGAATAAAGCTTGTTGTCTCTTGTGTTCAATTATGTTGGTTTCAATTGAATTATTTTCCATTTTGGATCTTGCAGCAGATGCCTGATCATGAATCTCTTGGAGATTTCTGTTGCAGAAGGGTTAGTAATTATGCCTTTTGCCTCTGGGTATATTCTTGTTGGCAACTTCCAAGACTCTGTTTGTTAGTATCTTTGTATTTCCCTCACATTTGTTGTTTCAAAGTGTGCTTTCAGTTTTTCCTCTGTGAAGGTTTGGTAGGCATTCCAGTTTGCCATTTTTGTAGTTCCAACTGGCAATTATTTGCCTTTTATCTGTGCTACAGGTCCTTTTTATTGTGAGGATGATAGTTTATGGTCACTCCCTCCAAGCTGTTTGGCTACTGCTCTTTTTGTCACACGCTGGAAATTCTCTGTTGCACCAGCGAGATCTGGGGGGCTCTGAGATTTCCATCGTCTGGAGTTGAAGGTTTGCTCTGCTTGTGGCTTGTTTATGAGGACTAGTTGGTTTTCTGTCATCCAGTCTTCTACTTCTTCTCCTCGTGAATCAATGGCTGGGTATCCCCAACTGGGTGAGTGGCTGTTAAAGTCTCCCACTATGATGTAGTTTAATCCTGAAAGGGGGATTTTCCTAAGGTTTAGTTTTTTATTGTTAGGGCAGTAGAAGTTTGTAGAAAAACAGAGGTTCTAGTGTTGTGTGTAGTTGTGACAGAGTTATGTAAATATATTACATGAATCCACACGTTTTTGCTTCCACGTGTTTTCCACCTTTGCTTGCTTATTAATATTCACGTTTCGTTAACGCAGAAGGCATGCGTTTCGTTATCTGTCGAACTCATATTTTAGCCACGCCTATTTTCTTTCTCTCTATGTCTTACAGACACTAGGAATGTTTACAAACAGACCTATTAGCTAGTCCTGAGCCGTTAACTGTATTATCACGCGAACGATTGGTCAATCGCTGAATAGTGACAGATCAGAGAATGAGTCGTCTAATGGTAAAATCAATGGCGATAAATCAAAAGTCGTACTTTTTGTAATTACATTGGTCAGAGGGAATTAATCTGAGGAAAGGGGAGATAATCACAGTTACCCCCCTCCCCCACATCCGTTTGTTCTTAACTTAATTAGCTACAGTGAGAGACGCCTGATCAAAAGCAAGTCCGTTCGCTAGCGAAGAGTCTGCGGTCGGCATAAGTGTGAAATAAAACTTTGATTCATGAATCGACCGTAGAATTCCCCAAAATCTGGGCGAAGGCGCTATATCTAGCACTGACTAGCGAATTTCTACCTACGTCATATATATACCCCAGCTTTTAAAATCATTTATCGAGTAGCCTCAGAAAGTTCGGAACATCCAGCTTCGAATTCTAGACCATTGTACTAGTGGAATTACTTAGTATTTCGATTGGAGATAGTGAATTTCTGTGTTGCGGTAAATATCACTGACTAACAAAAAAAAATTTATTTTTTCTTTCTCCAACATTTCTATGTTTTTCTGGTCAATTTTAATGCGCTGTTTTTAAATCTGCAAACCGTTTTTCTCTATCAGGTCGGGATCTCTAGAAATACGCAATTCAAGTTTTTTAACAACGCATACAGTATTACAACATCATTCATACAAGAAGTGTAACAGTTATGTAGGCTTGAATTTCTTTGCAGTCGACTTTCGTCGGTGAATGACATGTGGTACATCGCGATGAAGCATTCAACAATAATCGGCAAGCATGGTCACACTACACCGTCCTTGATAGCGTGACTCCATTACGGCGATATCTTGATGGAATCGTTCTCCACGTTCATCGCTGACTTCGCCAAGGTTGTCAGGGAAAAAGTCAAGATGCGAATCGAGCAAATGGATTTTGAGGGACATGTTACAGCCCATAATTCTGTATGCATCTATGCACTGCTTAACAATATGCACATAGTCGACAGATTTGTGATTTCCCAGAAAGTTATCGATGATCGATTTGAATGCCATCCATGCACGAAGTTCACTACCATGTAACAAGTTCTCGAATTGTTTGTCTGCAATAACTTTCCTAATCTGAGGTCCTACAAAGATACCTTCCTTTATCTTTGCATCGCTAACTTGCGGAAACTTTTCTCGAAGATAAGTGAAAGCTTTGCTCGTTTTATCTAACGCTTTTACGAAATTCTTCATGAGCCCCAACTTTATATGTAACGGTGGTAAAATGATGCTGTCTTTGTTAACTAATGGCTCATGTATTACATTTTTATGCCCGAGCTGCATACGATCCCTGATAGGCCACACCTTTCTTGCATAATGTTCCTGTCTGTTGCGGCTGTCCCATTCACATAGGAAGCAACAAAATTTAGTATACCCAGTCTGCATGCCCGTGAGCATTGCAATGACCTTTAGGTCTCCACAAATCCGCCATTGGTAGTCATTGTACTTTATTTTTCGGAAAAGTATAGCCATATTGTCATAAGTTTCTTTCATATGAACAGAGTAGGCGACTGGAATTGATGAAAATAAATTTCCGTTATGCAATAACACGGCTTTTAGACTAGTCTTGGAAGAGTCGATGAAAAGTCGCCATTCGTTGACTATGTGCTCATGACCGAGGTGCACCATTAGACCGTTTACATCTTTGCAATAGCAAATGCCATCATCCATCTCAAAGTATTGAACAAGTTCTCTGTGTCTACGACGAAATTTAGATATCTGAGTATTGGGCGCTAAAAGATTCCATTCTTTGAGTCGCGAACCGAGTAATTCCGCTTGTCCTTTGGTAAGAGCGAGATCACGTATTAGATCTGACAGTTCTGAATGGTTAATTAAGTGAACACCATCATTCACCGGTATATAATCCGAGTCAGAATTAGTTTCTAAAGCAGATAAACTATCACTTTCTGATGGTTCATTCACGTCCAACGGATATTGTTCTGGTGGAAATGGGATTGGACATGTGATTGGATCATGAGGCACTGGTTTCGAAACCAATTCAATATTTGGATAAACCACAGACTTTCTAGTTTTAAAAGTGAAACCATGGATATTTGTCAAGCAGAAGTAACAATCAGTAGCGTGATTTGTCGGTTCACGCCATATTACTGGCACTCCAAAAGGCATCGACTTATGCTTCGGCGATTTTCGTAACCAACCTGCCACTGTATTTGCACAAGTCGAACAAACTGCATTTGGCTTCCAAGATTTATTTGCATCATCAACTTTCGAATCGAAATAACGTTCATATGCTTTCTTTAGTAATGGTGTAAAGTTTTTCTGGTGAACACGATCGGTAAAATATCCGCACACGTAACAGAACAGATCAGCCGAATTTCTACAACTTCTAGAAGCCATATTTCGCTCAGAATTATTTCAAAATACAGTAACTATTTGAAAAATAGCGTAACATATGTCATGCATCTTTTAGCAGTATAAAAAGTAGAATTATTTTGCATTTTATTAATTTTTAATAAGTTATATAGTAAAAATGAAACGGAGCAAATAACGGTTTCCCAAAAATATATTTATTCCCAAATATCTTAAGAACCCGACGTGATAGAGATAAACGGATTTCAGATTTGAAATCAGCGCAAGAAACTGACCTAAGAACACTTATTCTTATATAAGAAAGAAAAATGTTGTTTGTCAGTGTATTTAATAGCATTTTGAGTGATTTAATTGTTAAGTTCGTCATTTTATATTTCACTAGGATTTACTGTGTTAATTGGCTAGCAGATTAAAATATATATATAGCTAATTCTTCCAGCTGTAACGAAAATTTAATTAATTGCTATTAACCAGTAAAAGATATTTTAATTGACTAGTAAATGCACTATTCATTATGAGTACTGACGACATATATATTTATTTCTAATTCATTATGAGTAATTTTATAAATGACTAGCGCTTATTTCACGGTTTAAAAAAAAAAGATAAAATAAGATATACACTTGTGGTTTCTAATTAAATCTAATCACCGAGTGGATATTAAATTATACCGTTACGCGGGTTAGAATAGATACTGATATTGTGATTAAATGTTATGTATTTTCTTCCTATGAATCCAGTACGGATCACAACCCAAAACTACCAGCGGCCTAAATCTGAGAAAACGCAGAACAAACATTCTTATGCAAATAGCGGGTCTTCGAGGTTGACCTGTTCGGCTCTCTTGTTTTACCCAGAAAGAGAGAGAGAGAGTACCAACAGAAGATGATAAGAATAATTTTAACTGGACCTATAGATATCCAGATTTCCTTTTTCCATTTTCATATACATTCAGCCCGCTGTGGCGAAATTGTCAACAATTAACATTTCCCAACTACAGACCACTGCCGTGGCGAGGATCTTTTTATCCCGAGAGATTTACATACCTGACATTCTCTTTAAGTATTGGAATTACAAGCTAATGACACTGTGAACACTAAAAGTCATAATTACTTTCCTACCTGGACTAATTGATGTGAAATAAACAGATCCAATTAACAGTAACGAAGTAAGCGTTCCCCAAATAACCGGATTATTCAAACTTGGAGGAGCTGGGGCTTACTTTCCCAAAACAACCAACATTGGATTTGCTGTTTGTGCCATGGAGATATGTTCCAGATGTTGTTAATCAACAATTAGGTAAGAACGAATGAACGTAGCCACTGTCTGCCTGAAGCGAGAGAAAGAAGGAGTGAATAATTCTCAAATTGTATAACCATTGTACTCACTTTGTTTTGCCTTTCTTTTGTTTGCTAATACTGTTATTTTCAGAATAGATTAATTAGGAACTCTGTTCTTTACAGTATAGTCAAATTCTATACCATGGGGCTAATCTTTTGACCTTTTAGGGGTTAATTAACTTCTTCTTGTGGGATCTTGTCTCAACAGAGGGGATTGCACTTATGTGTCTATTTCTTTATTAATTCTGTAACCTATGGTTTTTTTTATATTTGATATTTGATACTAGATGTTGTGAAGTCTTTCTGTGGTAAATAAACTTAACATAAAACTTAATTACCTGTGTTAGTTAGCTCGGTCCAGTATCCCTACTCTATTAATATAGTTTCACGTTTGTGCGTCTAATTGTCGTCACTTATCTGTGTGTGTGTATGTGAGTGGTTAATAGTGTATATGGTAATATATACAGAAAGGTAAACTGTCGGATAAACAAATTTCAGTCGTAAGATAGGCTGGACTAGAGTATCTTCTCAATCCAGGGACAGACTCTACCTTTTCATCATTTCACTCGTGAAATCTATTTCTTTACCTTATCTCTCACTGAGTTACCACCGTTTCCAGTTCTATTCAGACGGGACCAGAATCTATCTTAATCACCTACCAAAAAACTACGACAGTAGTTTGATGGTGAGATGTTCTGAAACTTCTAGGTTCCGTGCGATTTCTTTAGTGGGGATATTGTTTCTTACCAAAGTGATGATCCCACCTTTGTGGTCTAGTCTGTCTCGTCAGAAACATTCAAAGCCTCTGATAGAGAATCTGCAGCTTTCGTTCAAGTGAGTGTCCTGGATGCACAGAACATCTATCTTTTCTTTCTGGTGGGAGTTTCCTGGATGCACAGAACATCTATCTTTTCTTTCTGGTGGGAGTTTCCTGGATGCACAGAACATCTATCTTTTCTTTCTGGTGGGAGTTTCCTGGATGCACAGAACATCTATCTTTTTTCGTGTAATAAAGTCGAGCATAGTCATTAACTGTATGATGCGTACGTGTTCCATTTCCATTGCTGGGTATCCACGCCTATTAGGCTGACATGTTCCGTCTTTGGTGGGGGAAGTTGTGGAGTCTTCCTGTCCAAGTTCATGTACATCTTAACACTGCCCGCAAGACATTGGAGGTTTGGAAAGTAGCCTTCCATGCTTTTTAAGCCGGGGTGTGCTCCCCGGACAAGTTTCGATGGGGATCGGTACGTGTCCACGCGCCGGTGGGCCAAGCATCGGCTGCATCTGATGGAGGACTCTCTCTCTGCCAGAGGTTTCTGTAGGGTTACCTCACCCATGGTCTAAAGTTTACCCCAGTAGACTCCGGGGGTCTGGTTTGTTGGCGCCAGATGCTCGCCATTCGCCATAGCCGTGTTGGTTGGAACAGGGAGCACCGGGTCCAAGAACTGGACCACGCGTGAAAGTATGATTGTCATGGTTGCAGGCATTTCTCATTTTTGGATGAGACCTATAGCAAACCTTACTCCCCATGTAAATAATTAAAACAGACATCACGAGTGATACATTAAATAACTAGGTAATGATCAACGCGGCTGTTACAGTTTATTAGTTATGTAACACATAAAATAAAAGAGATGATAGTGAAAGACTATTCACACACACACAGATAAAATGTAAAAAAAACTGTAGTTAATTTAATATGAGAGAGTGAACCTAGGCAAATAGTGAAATGATGATGTGATATATTAAGTGTTACCACAGTGAGACGGTATTGCCTCCCCTGCTTTGCAGTAGTGGTCCAACAATGGCCAAAACTCAAGAGTATCCAATATAGGCTTCAATGGAGTCTATCGTTACACAAGATTACTCTTGGCAGAAATGTAGACAGAAGAGTAGTAAAGCTTCTATTACATGGGAGTCTTCACAAGAAATTCAGGTAGGCGAAAACAATGCTGGCTGTCGCTGAGCACGTTAATTCTGTAACCTGCCGACAACTTTTGTGAAGAATTTAAGCACTTATTTATCAGCTCGTTTAAGCCCCCACCCCAGATTTACTCAGTAGAATTATATTAATAATAATAATAATATATATAAATATATATATATATATATATATATATATATATATATATATATATATATATATATATATATATATATATATATATATATATATATATATATATATATATACGTAGAAAGGCTGTACAATAGCAGTTATGTGCTCTTGCGGCAGTGGTTTCTGTAGCGATTTGTTTTACATGTGGTGGACGTCAGTCTTACGCACAGCTTCATCTTAGTGGCATGTTACGACATGTCTGCTTGTGATGAAATCAGTCGTGATTTATTATAACTCTCATTCACTCCGGAAGCATCTCTTCATTTCTTGATTTTTCTCATTCATCATCCTATTATATGGCCTATTTCATGCCCTACATTCTTTATGTGACCACTCCCAGACTGTTTACGTTACGCCAGGACTCGTGATAATACCCAGTCATTATCACCGGTCAGCGGTAATACGTTTATCGCTTTGAGTCGCCTAGCCAACCTTTGATATTAGACGATCCTCTTGGGACAGCCATATCGTTTGTCTGAGCGGCCGGCGACTCTTTTGTTTGACTATCTGAAGAAGGCACGAACACACAGGCGATAATGAGATAATAGTTTCACGGGCCCATCCCTGTGTGTTATTATCGCAGATAATCTGTCTGGCCAGTCAACATTGGCGGAAGACATTACGCCAGGTAATCAGTTCACACATTTGTTTGCGAGAGGGCACAAGATGTCACCGGAAATATTACGTCTTATTATAAAGCGGTCACGCGTGAGAATATTAAATGTAATATTTTAAACATACGGGGGGGGGGGAGCCGCGCTGGTGTAATGGTTACAACATTGCGCTTGCGATCAGGTGTTCAAGGTTCAAGTCCGGGCGTCAGCATTTGAAGGAGTGTCAACGACCGGGATTTTGACTGAATAACCTGAACGGCTCCTGAAATAAACCCTCTGTGAATGGGAAGGGGCGAAGCTCCTGACCGTGTTGGAAGGAAAGTCCACAGGCTCCCCAGCCTCGCAATGACATGTCATTGGGCCGAAGGGCTAAAAGCCCAAGTGCCGCTGGTTAAGAAAAAACATGCGAGGGAGATTATAAATTTAAATACCCCAACCCACAGAGTGCAAAAGACCTTACGACTGGATTGAAGTGAGAGCAGGAATAAACAATTAATTTCATTGCAAAACTCAGCGGAAAGACCATCTGTGATCTGAACTGGAAACTGGAAATATAATCTAGCGAAAGCAGAGACACAGAACTTAGACAGCTTCGCAACTTCAAACGAACACCTGCCAAAAAGCCAGAAAGAAAAGAGATCAGACTGTAGTGGATTTGATGGTATTGTATGATGGTGATATTACTAAGTGTGATGCATGAGGTCAGCTGTGAAGGCTCCTGAGATAAAATGTAGCTGTGAATTGTCAGAAGGCCCTTCTTGCTACCACTACGACCTCACACCTATTTTTTTTTACTAATGAATGTGGCTACGTTAAATGTCTAGGGTAATGATATGTAATGTGTTGTGGTAGTTTACATACACACACACAGATATCTACTAAGTATAATAATATTAATAAAATGTTATAATACACTGAACTAACTCAAGTGTGTAAAATTTGGATAGTAATTTTCTTTAAATTTATTTGTTCTGAACCAAGGTTTTATTTTGGCCAGAACATATGAAAGATTTTGCAATTATAAAAGAAATGCATGAATATGACATAATAAATGCAAGAGGTGTACATATGTATGTTACTATACTAGTTAATATTACTACTGTTTATAGTTGTAATCTATTTGGGAGAACATTTAATGGATGTGCTGTTGGGGTGACCTCATCACTCCCTGTCTATGGTGACTACACATTGTCCAGTTATTTGATGGAAATTTTATGGGTGTGTTAGGAAATAAGTTGAGTTGGTGAATTCTCAGCAGACCAGTCGCTCACGTAGCTTGAATGTGTAGCTCTGGTGCTGAGATCTGGTGGCCCCACCTCTCCGTGCTTGGGGGCAATATCAGAAGTTTGGTGGCCCCACCTCTCCGTGCTTGGGGGCAATATCAGAAGTTTGGTGGCTCCACCTCTCCGTGCTTGGGGGCAATATCAGAAGTTTGGTGGCCCCACCTCTCCGTGCTTGGGGGCAATAACAGGCTGCTCTGACAAAATGTTACTGCACGGGTCCACTCTTGTAATATTCAACAACTCATTTGACACCACATTGGTGCCAAATAAAACTCACAGTTCTGCAATCAAAGTATTAGTCATGTGTCAGAATTCCACCCTCTAACCATTTCTGGACACAACACTACA
Organism: Oreohelix idahoensis; assembly: GCA_024509875.1. Taxonomy (NCBI): domain Eukaryota; kingdom Metazoa; phylum Mollusca; class Gastropoda; order Stylommatophora; family Oreohelicidae; genus Oreohelix; species Oreohelix idahoensis. Next base: position 202,941 of record JAMPIV010018077.1, on the reverse strand, counting down.
CAACAACCACACCACATAGACGGGTCAGATCTTTCTGACCAAACAACACATCTTACCAAGTTGGTTTCACATAGGATAAGTTCTCCCAGACTACATATTCTGAAATATGTTCATTAACTTCCTGCCATAGAATAGGATAGGTGATATGTTCCACTGATCTCAACACTTGATCTATCCTTCATAATCCTTACTGGAGTTTATGTATTTTATTTGTCTCTAGACCCTGAACTGGGGCGGGGGTCTAGAGCGAATCCTTACTTGTTGTAAGGGACAGATTATGCTATTGCAGTATCAAATCACTCGAAACCTTAAACAAATATTAAAATGTACAAAGAAATAATTTCAGTCTTACCAGAATTATGAATATAGAACACAGTTAAATGCTAGCAAAACTCAGCTGAGCTGCTGGCTTTAGGATGGCGTCCCTCTAAATATTTCAATAGCTTCTGGGAATTACACCACTTAATAATTCACTGTGTCTACTAGGACAACTTATACTGAATGGCACAAAATGCGCGTCTGAGCGCCGATAATACATTCATCTATGGCCAATCACTGCCTTTTCTTTTTTCAAATTCAAATATCCTACTAAAAAGTCATTTCAGTCATATCTCAGTCAAGTATGCCTTATTGTCTGTTGGTCCGTCCGTCTCTACTTGCGTTTTCACAAAAAACACACTTGTTTTTTGAACCAACTCTGCCTTCCCCTACACAATTTTGCCCTTAAAGTTATTTTTAGCCACAATTCACCATCCCACCCCGTCTCTTCATTCCAACTAGATTTTAGCACTTGCGTCTTCAAGGCCACAATTTTTTGAAAATAGTGACATGTTTTATTTCAATGCAGTCGATCGTTGATATGAACAACACAGTCTTTTGTCAATATCTTTCTTATTATCTGTCCGTCTGTATAAATGAAAGTATATTATTTCACTGCTCAAGATGGGCCATCCGGCCAGCTAGGTTTTATATTCCTAACATTATTATTAAGAAAAGTTACTTTTCAAATATTTTCTAGAATCTTCTGGAATGCGTTCATCACTGCATTCAAATAAACGGACTAAGTTATCACAAAAGCGTCCAAGAAATGACCATTGCATATAACATCCAAGGTCCCTTTTGTCGATTTCTTTACTTTATGTCAACTTGGGGAACGTGACTTTTTCCCCCTTTCCCCACCAATTTGCGTCCTTTTAGCCTTGCTAGTTTCAAGCACGCGTTCAGTCAGATTTTTCCTTTTGATCTCCGTTCTCATCCCGTTCCGTTTTGCCTTCAAGTCTAACAATTTAATTTCCATGGCGGGTGATGACCCGCGGCGTGGGCGATCATGTATTCTAGTAGCTTACGCATTAGTTTTTATCCTTACGTTGTATCATTGGAGATATTTTAACGTTGTATCACGGTTAATTTTGTGACACATCTCCCCACTTGAAAACATGCCTACGGCAAGTTCTAAAACCAGTGATACACATAGATAAAATCTCTCCTTACGCCTGCCATTACTCTAATTTTGATCACAGGGGTGCCGACTGAGGAAATCTGCACCGACATTCAATTTGCCTAGGATATATTGGATACTAAACTGATAAGGTTGAAGCAATAAAGACCACCTCAGCAATCTTGCGTTTTCATGCGTAGCCTGAGATAAGAATACGAGAGGCTGATGGTCCGTCTCGACCACAAAAGTCCTACCATACAGATAGATTTGAAACTTCTTTATGGCCCAGATTAACGCTAAACATTCTTTTTCGCTTGTGGAGTATCCTTGTTCCGCCTTATTCAATTTGCGGCTTGCATAAGCGACTGGTTTCAGTTCCCCATCAGGTGAAGATGATCTTTGCAACAAAGCCGCTCCGAGTCCTACATTACTTGCATCGGTTCTTAAGACAAAGTCCTGTGTCAAATCAGGTAGTTTGAGAATAGGCTTGCTGGTGAGTTTTTCCTTTAAGTCTTGGAACGCTAATTCACTTTGCGCAGTCCAAATAATTTTATCTGGAAGTCCCTTGCGAGTCAGATCAGTCAGAGGAGCACAAATAGAGTTAAAATCTTTGATATACTTTAGATAAAATCCGCATAACGACACGAATGATCGCACATCCTTTTTTGTTTGTGGTCTAGGTGCTCTCTGCAGTTTTTCCAAGTTCTTGGGATCAGGGGTCATGTTACCCTGATATACAGTGTGTCCCAAGAATTCCAACTCTTTGCATCCAATGCAACATTTTGTTGGCCTAGCCGTTAAGTTCGCCTCCCTAAGCCTATTAAATAACATTTCTAGAGCTTCAGTGTGTTCTTCAAATGTCTCTGTGGCGACGAGAATATCATCCATGAAATTCGTGATACATGGGTTATTCAGGGGATCCAACAATTTGCGCATCATCCTTGAAAATACACTCGGAGCATTTTTCAGTCCGAATGGTAGCATGTTGAATTCATAATGTCCATCCGAAGTGCTAAAAGCCAAATAAGGTCTCACTTCAGGCTTCACTGGGATCTGGTAATAGCCTTTACTAAGATCCACCTTTGAAAAGTATTTTGCCTTGTTCAGTCTGGCAAATAGCTGTTTTGTGTCTGGTAATGGATCCACTTGTCCTTCTGTGACAGCATTCAGTTTCCTGTAATCTATGCACAGTCTGTGTTCCCCAGACGGTTTTCTCAACAATACGACACTAGAACTAAAAGATGATTCACTGTGTGAAATAATCCCCTCCTTCAACAAATAATCTAATTCTTCCTTCAATGCCTTCTCCTTCGCGAACGGAATAGAATAGGCTCTCATACAGATCGGGTTTGAGTCTACCAGTTTCATGTCATACTGTAGCAAATTTGTATGGCCTGGTTTATCTGTTAATACATCTGTATGTTCCTGTTGCTGTCATTTTCGACAGAGTCATCTGTCAAGTTATTTGCCTATGTTTTATCATAAGTATAATTGTGTCTTTACCTGCGATGTCAGGTTGATTAGGGGTTGTCTTCCCTTGTTTATTCATTCATTGTGTTTTGACCTTTAGGGTTAAAGGTTGACAGTTCGGGCGTAGGCCTATGGGAAGGTTTTTTAAGCGGGAGAGAGTGATACTTCCGGCAAGCCGAGTAGGTCCTGTTTTTCTGAAGGGACCAAGAGTCCATTGTTTTTCGGGGAGAATCTTCGAAGTAACTGCTATGGCAGTTTTCCCCAGTGAATCTCTGTGCGTCGGGATGACGACAGAATTCCTTGTTATGTTCTGAGGATTCATTTTCCAGGTAATACCGACCTTTATGCATTATTACGCTTTTCGGTGGCAGAACATGTAAAAGGATTACTTAGTGTGAACTGCAGCTCACCGATCCTATATATTACAGAACTTATATATTTGTGCTCGAGGTAGCCATCCAAGACTATTAGTCTTTATATTGTCCAGAAATCCAGTGACGAAGATATATTGTGGGAACCGCAGATTGGCGGGATTTATGTCTACAACAAGCATTACTGCAGGGTTGATGATAACCTATTTAACAGAAGTACACAGCCGACGTCAGAACGAGGCCTGTGTTTTCGGCTCTTCTACTACAGCCTGATAATGTGCAATTGGCGGGGAATGCCAAGTTGCACCTAGGTGTCAAAGTGACTAAGGCATCTGACGCGTTTAGTCAGAGATGCCAAGGGCGACGCTACGAACTGTCATTATTGAAGAACTTTGCTATTGACCATGCACGTCTATTCCGATGTTTACCTTTTTGAATGCCAAATGTATACCTATCGATTTCCGGTCAGCATGACCTTGTTACACTGACTGTTCCTGTTGATACTATGTGTGTTCTCGTCAATAAATGTCTTGAAACATGCCTGCAGTGTCCAAGCATCCTTGACTACTGCATGTGAGAGTATGGGTTGCAGGGTCTTCATATATACGAGCCTAAACACATTCGCGCCTTCATTCGCACCCACACTCAGTTCATCATACGCTCGCACTACACATCTAACAACAAGTATACTGTCTTGGGCCAGTGATCACCTCAACAAGAGAAAAAGACAGTTACATTTCTGGTGGCCAGTGTGGGGACCGAACCCACGACATTCGCGTTATCAGCTCAGTATGACAAAGCATTAGCTGCTGAAGAGAGAAAAGCTGCTGCAGAAGAAAAAAAAGCTCTGGCTGAAGAGAAAAGATTAGAAAGAGAAGCAGCTGCTGAACAAAAAGACTAGACAGAGAAGCTGATGTTGCTGCTGAACAAAAGAAATTGCAGATGCAGGTGGAGGAAAGGAGATTTGAAGCTGAACAAAAAAGATTAGACAAAGAAGCTGCTGCAGAGGAGAGGAAAGCTCAAGCTGCTGCAGAGGAGATTAAAGCTCAAGCTGCTGCAGAGGAGAGGAAAGCTCAAGCTGCTGCAGAGGAGAGGAAAGCTCAAGCTGCTGCAGAGGAGAGGAAAGCTCAAGCTGCTGCAGAGGAGAGGAAAGCTCAAGCTGAGGCTGAAATTAGAAAAATGGAACATGAGGAAAGAAAACAGAAGATGGAACTTGATGAAAGACTCGCAACTTTGGAGTTAGAGAAATCGAAATTGGCGAGTACGGGTGCTCAGCAAACAACTTCGAGTACGACAAAGGAGTTTGTTAGTAGGATTAAATTACCTCATTTCAATCCTTTAAAGGATGACGTAGCAGATTATCTAGATAGATTCCAATTTTTGTGCGATACGCATAACATAAAAAAGGAAAAAATATGTTGAACAACTGATGCCATTTTTTACAGGTGACACAGTGACTACTATTATGACAATAGTCGAACATGAGAGGACTAATTATGATGTTGTCAGGGCAGCATTGCTAAAAAAAATACCAACTAAAAGAAGAAGACTATCGTCTTCGTTTTAGGACAATGTTGCCAGAAAATGGAGTAGATTTCTCTGATTTTGTTACAAAGATACGTCGTACATTTACACGATGGGTTGAGTTGTCTCAGATTGAGAAAACATATGAAGGTCTAATTGACTTATTATTGCGAGATAAGGTTTTGTCATCTGTTAATGATTCTTTTCTTGCATTCCTTCATGAGCGTAAGCCTAAAAACTTAAAAGATATGGAGGAATACTGTTGTCAGTATGCCACAGCACATCCCCATGCTACAGTTAGCAATTCTAAAGTGAAAGAAGGGTTGCCAGCTGCTTCGGCAACACCATATGGCCCTAATTTCAAAAAAAAATTTCAGGGTGCTCAACAAAACTGGAATAGGGGAAGTAATCAAAATTACACCCAGAAGCGGAGTAATCCAACACATGATGGTTCTTCGTCTATGTATTGGAGACAAGATGGTAGTTCTCGTAATTTTAGTGGTAATAATTTGAGACACTTTCGCAAAGGCTATCCAAATAATAACTATTCAAATTTTAGAGATAATCATTCTCGACGTCAAGATTATGACGATGGTGAATTTAGAAACCGGGATTCAAACCGGAATGATGATTACAATAGGCAATATGATAACAATTACAGGGGAAATGATAGTCGAAATAATTACAGGGGAAACGATAATCGAGGCAGACCTAGATTTAACAAGAAAAGACCTTTCCAACAGGCAAACTCTGCACAACAAGAGTTTGATGGAGCCTGTAATACAGTAAATGATAGTGGTAACTCTAGGGCTATCACTGGTTGTGCTTTCGATTTTGGGAGAGCAACTGAATGCCCCCAATGCTTAACATTGTTCGACTCATCGACTGTATCTACGCTAAGTTGTGGTCACCCTCTTCCTGCTCTACCTGCTACAGTTGCGCATGATGGGAGAGGATCTCTCATCTTACATAAAGGTCTAATAAATGATAGGCTAGTCTCAGTACTTTTCGATTCGGGATGTACTACCGTCGGGGTTAGGGAGTCTCTGATAGATCCTTGCTGTGCCACTGGAAAAACAATCAAATGTGTTACATTTGGTGGTACTATGGAAAGCTATCCTACTGCTATTATTAGGATTGACACTCCTTTCTTCACAGGAGATGTCCATGCATGTCTTCTTCCTAATCCTATTGCGGATCTTATAATCGGTCGTATTCATGGGGTTAAAGAATGCACCCCGCAACAAATTTCTAGTTGGGAAGAAAAAAAAACATTCAAACGGTCAATGCAGTGGTGACAAGAGCTCAAGCTCTTAATCCCCCAACTTCATCTGATAATAGTAATGAAGTTGATAGCCAAGACGAGCACTTGGTGATTTCCCATGACTCGTTTGTTAAACGTCAAGAAGAGGATCCTTCTTTGAAGAAATTCTTCCTTCTTGCAAAGAAAGGGGATCCCAATCAAAATACGAATCACAAATCGTATATCACTATGAAGAATGGTATATTGGTACGAATGGTACAACACTCGGACAAGTCTATGCACTCGCAAATTCTTGTGCCTAAGTGTATGAGAGCCTTAATTCTTCGGCATGCACACGATTCTCAGTGTGCTGGACACATGGGTTTTTCCAGAACTAAAACTAGAGTCCTTGCGTCCTTCTTTTGGCCATTCGTGAATAAAGACATCCGAATTTATTGCCGATCTTGCAAAAATTGTCAAGAGGTCAAGTCTAGAGGTCCGAGACATGCTGCTCCTATTCAGGCTGCAGATATTCCGATTCGGCCGTTTCAGAAAATGGCTATAGACATCATTGGTCCGTTCAAAATTAAGTCAGCCAGAGGACACCAATTTATCCTCACTTGCGTGGACATGTGCACGCGTTGGCCAGAGGCTATTCCTCTGAAGAGCATATCAACTGTCGATATCGCTGATGCTCTTTGGCTCGTATTTTCTCGTCTGGGATTCCCCGGAGAAATACTGTCGGATCACGGCACTCAGTTAATTTCGGACGTTATGTCTCAGGTAATGTCTACGCTAGACATTAAAAGGTCTCTCAGTAGTATTTATCATCCAATGTCCAATGGATTGGTAGAACGTCTTAACAGGACACTAAAGAACTTACTTGGCAAGATAACGGAGGATCATCCTGAAGATTGGGACAGGGTTTTACCTGCAGTCCTCTTTGCCTATAGAGAGGGTCCCAACGAGCATACAGGGTTTTTTCCTTTCGAACTTGTCTTTGGCGCGCAACCGCGTGGTCCGATGTCCTTGTTACACGATTTGATAACTTCCGATAATATTGACGATGATACACAATCGTCATATGAATATGTCATAGCTCTTAGAGAAAAGATTATCGAATCGTGCAGGTTAGCAACTTCATCTTCCGAATTTGCGAAAGAAAAAGCTAGGCGATTTGCTAATAAGAAAAGACGCCTACGTCAACTTTGTCCTGGAGACAAAGCATATGTCTTACTGCCCTCAAGAGAGAATAGACTTCTCATTTCTTGGAAAGGTCCATACACTATAGTCTCAAAAATTTCTGATGTCGACTATATTGTCGATGTGGATGGAAGGCATAAAACCTTCCATATAAATATGCTAACAGAGTTTATTGAACGTCCAGACTATTTGCAGCCTATTTTCCAGGCGACGGACGACTCTCCAGTCCAACATGGTCACATCTCATCCCTGTCCGTTATACAGGATGAGGAAACTATTTTTTCTGACGTGAACTTACCTCTTCCTGCGATTCCACTTACTTCAACGGAATCGTGGAGAAACGTTACAATCTCTTCGAACTTGTCTTTTGAGGAACAGCGTCAAGTATCCTCTACGTTACAATCATATCAGGATGTCCTTACCGACATTCCTGGACACACAGATGTCATAGAACATGACATCATACTTACTGATCGTAATCCGATCAGAGTAAGACCATACCCAATACCTATTCATTTTCAAGCACAAGTCGAGAAAGAATTGGATGAAATGATTCAACTACAAATAATTGAACCATCCACTTCAGCTTATTCTTCGTCGATAGTTATTGTTCGAAAGAAAGACAATAACATACGTGATAAAGTTGATAAAGTTGGATTTTTATTCCCGTTAATGATATCCACCAAAAGATAGATATAAGTGGATGGAAGCAGACATCATCATCATCATCAGTTGATAAGATCTCTATGGTGTTGTTTGCTCCACTGTAGTGTATGGAATGTCAACTTGACCTACGCAGTGGTGTGTAGACATGGATTGAGTGTATAATGTGCGAATGATGATAAAGGTTCGTGGTGTTGACAAAAAATGTTCTTTTCTCACACTCATGTATGGCTGGAAGTCATCGACACCAACGACTGTGTACCTTTTCTAAAGTTTAATTGGACGTACACACTCGACAGCACAGATAGTGACAAATCACAGGTTGCCATAATACATCATAGTACAGTGGATAAATGGTCTTGCAATGTTACATGGGCACTCATGTAGAATAAGTGTATAATGGACTGTCAGTAGCCAAGCACTCAGTATCGCCCATACATATATATCATCTGACTTCACTGACTGAGCACGTCAGCTTATAAACAATATTTCAGATGGCTTCTAAACCTAATCTCGTCTAGCGACGATTCTTCAACATAATGTTCAGCACATATTTTTCCATATAATAATATTGAACCGCTAGCAATGGGTTCTCATGTGTAGCAGTGATCTCTGGACTGATCAAGCGATAATACGGGCATCCCTTTTCTCTTCTTGAAAGTCACTACATGTTTTGGTTCCAAGATGGCTTCACTCGTGAGCTGTCACTCACGTTTGGATACAGATAATGAATCTGTCCTAAAGTTAGTCATTCATAAAACATTTCATTGCTCTGTAGATTTGATCATGAACAATTGACTGCAATCTACAGGATATAGTGCTGCTAGGAATCGAAGTCGTTTTCATCGAGTCAAATATATTCTCTTAGACATTCAAATCGTAACTATCGAAAATGGTGGCTTCGATCGAGAGTTCATAAGAGTATCTTTGATTACCTTGGTATAGGAAATATGAAACTGCCATTCCTTGGCAATACGACTAAACACTGGGGTAAAGCATACACGATAGGTTTAGACGACTATCACCTTCCCCACAAATACTGAGATCACTTTTTCCCCGGCGACAGGCCGACATGGAAAACACACAGTCCCTATCAGGACGAAGCCAAATCACACCACTCTCTAGCGACACATCCGCCGAATAGCCTTCGACCTCTCTAGAGACAACAGAACATATAGTTCGACTTAGATATGTAAAGATATACAGATATAAGACAGACTCGTCCTACTCAGACAAACAATACACATAAATTCAGGCCATAGATATTCTGAAGCAAGAACAATCTATTATTACCCAAACAACGAATAAATCGCAGTAAAATGGATTTATCCGCGGAGTTTGATCGAAAGAGCCGACACAACTTTCAAGGGAAGTAACACAATAATGACTTTCCCTTAAGCACTATTTTGCTTTCAAAATATTTGCGAAGATAACAAGAATACCAATGTATAATATTGTAAGATATCAAAGACTGCACGTAACAGTCTTACCACACCTCCCGGGAAAAAAAAATGGAACATTTTTTTTTTCCTTTTTGAAATACATCTAGGAGCAACGTACAATAGGCTCACAACGCATGAATAATGCGCAGATGAAAATATCAGGAATACCTATAACGCCTAATATGAGGCTAAGTCGACTTATGGAGCGACTGGTGAGAATGTGTCTCATAAACTGAGAGAAATTATTTCTCTACAAGTATATTTTTTCCAGGAAGGTGTCATCAAAGTATAATACAATTCTGGCAATTACACAATGCCTAAAAAATTCATATCATCATTTCGTATTAGATATCTTAAATTTATGATTTATGAAGAAAAAAATCATCAAAGCACAGCGGTGAATAAACATCAATGAACCGCTATGTAGTGATACAATCATTATATTATTAAATTACAAATGTGTATCTATCATGATATAGAAAAGGAACTACTATAGAACTAGACATATCAAGAAGTCTAAGCCCTAATAGTTATGTGGAATCATGTGGGCATCTTGACAGAATGTCTGCCATCACATTATCTGATCCACGAATAGCTCGCACAGAGAAATGAAAAGGTTGAAGAGCAATTGCATATCGAGTAGACCTCGAGCTCTTCAAATTCTTACTCTGTATAGCAGTAAGAGCTTTTTGGTCGGTTTCTACTATGAAATGTGCGCCTAGAAGGAATCTCTGTAGTTTGAGGATCGACCAAACCATAGCTAATAGCTCACGGTCTAAAACCGAATAATTCCTTTCTGCCGCATTAAGTTTTCTGGAAATATACATTACAGGATGCAGAGTTCCAGAGTACTCTTGCATTAGTGCCGCTCCAATCCCAGTGGATGAAGCGTCACTACGAAGAACGAATGTCTTATCTTTAGTAGGTAGCACTAAAATAGGTGGTGTTGAAAACAATGTTTTAATCTTATCCAGAGAGCATTGGCATTCCTGAGACCAGTGGACCACATTAGGCGAACCTTTCTTTAGAAGTGTTGAGAGAGGTGCCATGATAGAGGATAGATTCTGAATGAATCTGCCATAAAATTGAATAAGACCTAACAGACTTCTCACCTGTTTTTTAGTCTTAGGGATTGAGATGTTAAGTATCTTACTAGTATTATGGTCCTCTGTCTTTAGGAAACCATGACCAACTCGGTGGCCTAGGAAAGAAATTTCGCTAAAACCAATATAGGCTTTAGAGGGTTTCGCTGTCAGGTTGTGCTCACGCAAAGTAGACAGCAATTCATCTAACCCTGAATAGTGATCTTCCCAAGTATCGCTGAAAAGACAGATGTCGTCTAGATATGCAATGACATCTGACCGATAAGATAGGATTCGGCGCATCATGCGTACGAACGTAGCTGGTGCGTTCATAAGACCGAAAGGCATAAAATTCCATTGGAACAAACCTCTAGGTGTTGAAAAAGCCGTGAGAGGTTTGGCGCGTTCAGATAAAGGAACTTGCCAATATCCTTTAGACAAATCAAGTTTAGTGAAAAAATGAGATTTGGAGAGTCGAGTAAGTAGCTCTTCCAGTAAAGGCATAGGTTCGGCATCGAACTTAGTTACTTGATTCAATTTTCGATAGTCAACGCAAAGACGTATGTTATTGTCTTTTTTACGCACAATAACCATCGGCGAAGAATATGCAGAGGTGGATGGTTCGATTATTTTCAAATCTATCATCTCATCCAACTCTTTCTCGACCTGTGCTTGAAAATGTATAGGTATAGGATAAGGTCTAACCCTAATAGGAGTATGGTCAGTTAGAACAATGTCATGTTGAATGACATTCGTTTGTCCAGGGATGTCAGTGAGTACATCCTGAAATGTTTGCAACATAGTTGAAACTTGTCGCTGTTCTCCTAGAGACAAATCAGGAGAGACAGTAACGTTCTTCCATGATTCACTGGAATGAAGTGGGATCATTGGAAGAGGAAGATTTACATCTGAAAAACTTGTTTCCTCATCCTGTATCACGGACAGTGATGAGTAATGACCATGTTGTACTGGAGAATTGTCCGTTGCTTGGAAAATGGGTTGCAAATAATCCGGACGTTCATGGAATTCAGTAAGCATATTGATGTGGAAGGTTTTATGCTTCCCATCAATATCGACAATATAGTCGACATCGGAAATTTTCGATATTATATCGTACGGACCTTTCCAAGAAATAAGTAATCTGTTTTCCCTACAAGGTAGTAATACAAATGCTTTGTCACCAGGACAAAGTTGTCGTAAGCATCTCTTCTTATTGGCAAATTGCCTTGCCTTCTGTTTCGCAAATTCAGAAGAAGAAGTTGCTAATTTGCATGCTTCGATAATTTTTTGTCTCAACGCGATGACATATTCGTAGGATGACTTTGTGTCATCGTCAATATTGTCAGATGTTATGAGATCGTGAAGCAACGACATAGGGCCACGCGGACGCGCGCCAAAGACGAGTTCAAAGGGAGAAAATCCCGTATGTTCATTGGGTACCTCTCTGTAAGCGAAGAGGGCCGCAGGTAAAACTCTGTCCCAGTCTTGAGGATGATCCTCAGTTATCTTCCCCAGTAAGTTTTTAAGTGTTCTATTAAGGCGTTCGACCATACCATTAGACATTGGATGGTAGATACTACTTAAAGATCTATCTATCTGCAGAGTAGACATTACTTGAGACATGGTATCTGATATTAGTTGGGTGCCATGGTCTGACAATATCTCTCCGGGGAACCCCAGACGAGAAAATATAAGCCAAAGAGCATCTGCAATATCAGCAGTAGTAATGCTCTTCAGAGGAATAGCCTCTGGCCAACGTGTGCACATATCAACACACGTCAAGATAAACTGATGTCCTCTGGCAGACTTGATCTTAAATGGACCAATAATGTCTATGGCCATTTTTTTGAAACGGCCGAATAGGAATGTCCGCCGCCTGAATGGGTGCAGCATGCCGTGGACCTTTGGATTTAACTTCCTGACATACTTTACAAGATCGACAATAAATACGTATGTCCTTGTTTACCAATGGCCAAAAGAAAGCCGCAAGGACTCTTGACTTAGTACGGGAAAAACCCATGTGTCCAGCACACTGAGAGTCGTGAGCGTGCTGCAAAATTTTAACTCTCAAATTCTTGGGAACCAGGATTTGAGAATGACTTGACGTAATGGAGTCTTGAACCATACGTACAAGTACGCCATTCTTCTTTGTAATCCACGATTTACGACTTGTGTCTTTATTCGGATCACCTTTAGTTGCAAGAATGAAGAATTTCTTCAGAGTGGGATCATCTTCTTGCTGTTTTATAAACGAGTCACGAGAAATTACCAAGGGATTATCTTGGTTATGCACTTCATTATCTTCAGTAGATGAAGTTTGAGGCATATTAAGAGCCTGAGCTCTAGTGACTACAGCGTTAGCAATCTGCATGTTTTGCCTTTCCCACGTGGAAATTTGTTGCGGAGTGCATTCCTTGACTCCATGAATGCGACCGATGATGAGGTCAGCGATCGGATTCGGAAGAAGACATGCGTGTACATCTCCTGTAAAGAAAGGAGTAGCAATCCTAATGATAGCAGTAGAGTATTTCTCTAATGTGCCGCCAAATGTTACACATTTGACTACTTGTCCAGTGGCACGGGAAGGATCTACGAGTGACTGCCTAACACCAATTGTGGTGCATCCAGAATCAAATAGCACAGAGACTGGATTGTTATTCACTAAACCCTTATGTAAGACAAGAGAACCTCTTCCATCATGCGCGACTGATGCTGGAAGAGCAGGAAGAGGATGGCCACAGCTTAAAGTAGACACTGTGGTTGGCTCAAATAACGTTTTGCATTGGGGGCACTGAGATGCTCTCCCAAAATCAAAAGCGGCACATGCCATATTACTAGCATCATTATTATCTTTACTCTGTTTATAGGCTTCATGGGACTCTTGTTGTGCAGAGTTTGCCTGAAAATGTGGTTTATGTCTTTTGTTTTGAGATCTACCTCGGTTATTATCACCTCTGTAGTTATTGTTACCTCTATTGTAACCCCTATTTGGGTTTGAGTCATAGTTCCCTTGGTTACCATTATCATATTCATTATAATGAGTATCTCTGTAATTATGATCTTGTTGACTCCAAGACGGATAACCCTGATAGTTTCTATAATTACTTCCTCTACGGAAATTCCTATAATTATGACCACCCCTGTGTCGAGAGCTATCAGGTCGTCTCCAGTTCTTTGAAGAAGAACCCTGAAATGATTGGTTACCTTGGTTTTGATAACTATTATGGTTACCTTTTTTATCAAATCTGTTTTGAGGTCCCTGAAATCTGTGTGAATAATTGGGATTGTATGGTGTTGCTGAAGCAACTGGCATACTCTCCTTAATCTTAGTGTTGCCAAAAGTCACGTCGGGGTGTGCAGTGACATATTGGGAACAATATTCTTCCATTTCTTTTAGAGATTTAGGTTTACGCTCATGTATAAATTCAAGGAAAGGTTTGTTCACACATGACATAATCTTATCTCTGAGCAACAAATCCATAAGTCCTTCATACGTTTTTTTCTGTTTTGGAAAGCTCAATCCAACGATCAACTGTGAGACGTGCCTTTGCAGTGAATTCTGAGAATTCTACACCCGTCTCAGGTACCATCGTTTTAAATAAAAGGCGATAGCCTTCCTCACTTAGCTGATATTTTTTTATCAAAGCCGCCCTAATGACATCATAATTATCCTTATCTGCTTCTCCTACAAGGCATAATCTAGTCAAAGATTCACCTTTCAAGTTTTCTGATAATTGATTAGCGTATTGTGATTTATCCACATTATGTGTACGACAAGAACGTTCAAATCTATCCAGCCAGAATGTAATATCGTCACTGGACTGATTGAACGGTGGAACCTTAACCTTGTAAGTAGAAGGTTTATCATTACCACTAGATGCCTGATTAACATTACTCATACTTGTCAATCTTAATTTCTCCAACTCAAATTCATGTTCTCTTATTGCTTTTTTTTCTTCAGCCTCTCTGTCTAATCTTTTTTGTTCAGCTTCCCTGTCTAATCTTTTTTGTTCAGCTTCCCTGTCTAATCTTTTTTGTTCAGCTTCACTGTCTAATCTTTTTTGTTCAGCTTCCCTGTCTAATCTTTTTTGTTCAGCTTCACTGTCTAATCTTTTTTGTTCAGCCGCAGCTTCTCTTTCCAATTTTTTTTTGTTCAGCTTCAAATCTCCTTTCCTCTACCTGCATCTGCAATTTCTTTTGTTCAGCAGCAGCCTCAGCTTCTCTTTCTAATCTTTTCTCTTCCGCCATAGCTTTTCTTTCATCTGCAGCTAATCTTTTCTCTTCTGCCATAGCTCTTCTCTCTTCTGCAGCTAATGCTTTGTCATATTGAGCAACTGCCCATTGTTCTAATTGTTGACCAGTCTTATCAAGGGCTTTCCCTTGTGTAATGAAGTATTCTAATGTAGCCATGATGTCTAACAATAATACTAATCACCTGAATCAATAATAATACCACAAGTTCTCAATGACTTGATTAATCAGTATACTATCCCAATATCTGTGGGTCACAAGCCTTTAATAAGGTCTTGTATAATAGTAATAATAATCAGGTACTGGTTTATACCATAATCCAAGTGCAGTGCACAGGCAATTGTGTCTTATGAAATATACCTATATAAAACATATGTCAACCAACAGAATACATAAAGTACAAATAGGACTGACAATACAAGAACGTTTGCAGAAATCAAAATAAATCAAATAGGGAAATCAATGAAAATAATCACTGAATCTGCAAAGAATAACAACACAAATGACGTCACAATATATGAATATAAATTGTGAATAGAACTGAAAGATAGAAAAGGTTAGACCAACAAATTACAAACATATCAAAACAAAACTAAAGAACAAAGAAATATTACAAAAATAACAATAATTACAGACTTCACAGCTAACACAAAAGCAACAGTTGTCGCAGCAAATTTTCAATCAAGAAAATTGCACCTATAGAAAACGCCCACAACGGACCCTCTATGACGTGGGATATTCTGTTGTGAGGACGCCGCCCAACCTTAAACACAACCCGCTGACATAGAAACTAACATACTATACAAACAAATAACATGCAAACATAAATATATATAAATTATGTGTATGATAGTATGTGTTGCAAAATAAGCTCAGTCTTACAGTAATGGCAAAGTTATTTTTATGAAAATAAACAAACTGCCACTTTATTCAATTAAACATTCTGGCCTTAAATATTAAAGTTCATATATGGAAAACAAGAAGATCCATCGATGAAAATAGGACTTCTTAGTTCACTCATACTGTCTTCCTGTTAACATTGAGAAGAATAGATCCAACTGTTCTGTGAAACTCTATAATGTCTAATGTAAAAAATGTCAACAACGCTGACCTACATACTGCATTCACCTGACAGGTCACGTGACGAAGTGTTGACAAAGAGCAAACCAATACTGCAAGTGTGTCGTATCAGCCACAGGAAACGGTCTGGTATCGGTAATCTGTTGACTTCTGAACTTCTGCGAGGTCAAACCCAGAAAGCTGGTCCACCAGTTGATAAAGTTGATAAAGTTGGATTTTTATTCCCGTTAATGATATCCACCAAAAGATAGATATAAATGGATGGAAGCAGACATCATCATCATCATCAGTTGATAAGATCTCTATGGTGTTGTTTGCTCCACTGTAGTGTATGGAATGTCAACTTGACCTACGCAGTGGTGTGTAGACATGGATTGAGTGTATAATGTGCGAATGATGATAAAGGTTCGTGGTGTTGACAAAAAATGTTCTTTTCTCACACTCATGTATGGCTGGAAGTCATCGACACCAACGACTGTGCACCTTTTCTAAAGTTTAATTGGACGTACACACTCGACAGCACAGATAGTGACAAATCACAGGTTGCCATAATACATCATAGTACAGTGGATAAATGGTCTTGCAATGTTACATGGGCACTCATGTAGAATAAGTGTATAATGGACTGTCAGTAGCCAAGCACTCAGTATCGCCCATACATATATATCATCTGACTTCACTGACTGAGCACGTCAGCTTATAAACAATATTTCAGATGGCTTCTAAACCTAATCTCGTCTAGCGACGATTCTTCAACATAATGTTCAGCACATATTTTTCCATATAATAATATTGAACCGCTAGCAATGGGTTCTCATGTGTAGCAGTGATCTCTGGACTGATCAAGCGATAATACGGGCATCCCTTTTCTCTTCTTGAAAGTCACTACATGTTTTGGTTCCAAGATGGCTTCACTCGTGAGCTGTCACTCACGTTTGGATACAGATAATGAATCTGTCCTAAAGTTAGTCATTCATAAAACATTTCATTGCTCTGTAGATTTGATCATGAACAATTGACTGCAATCTACAGGATATAGTGCTGCTAGGAATCGAAGTCGTTTTCATCGAGTCAAATATATTCTCTTAGACATTCAAATCGTAACTATCGAAAATGGTGGCTTCGATCGAGAGTTCATAAGAGTATCTTTGATTACCTTGGTATAGGAAATATGAAACTGCCATTCCTTGGCAATACGACTAAACACTGGGGTAAAGCATACACGATAGGTTTAGACGACTATCACCTTCCCCACAAATACTGAGATCACTTTTTCCCCGGCGACAGGCCGACATGGAAAACACACAGTCCCTATCAGGACGAAGCCAAATCACACCACTCTCTAGCGACACATCCGCCGAATAGCCTTCGACCTCTCTAGAGACAACAGAACATATAGTTCGACTTAGATATGTAAAGATATACAGATATAAGACAGACTCGTCCTACTCAGACAAACAATACACATAAATTCAGGCCATAGATATTCTGAAGCAAGAACAATCTATTATTACCCAAACAACGAATAAATCGCAGTAAAATGGATTTATCCGCGGAGTTTGATCGAAAGAGCCGACACAACTTTCAAGGGAAGTAACACAATAATGACTTTCCCTTAAGCACTATTTTGCTTTCAAAATATTTGCGAAGATAACAAGAATACCAATGTATAATATTGTAAGATATCAAAGACTGCACGTAACAATACGTCTTTGCGTTGATTATCGCAAATTAAATCAAGTTACGAAGTTCGATGCTGAACCTATGCCGTTATTAGATGATCTACTTATTAGACTTTCTAAAGCTAAATTCTTTACTAAACTAGACTTGTCGAAAGGTTATTGGCAAGTCCCATTGACGGAACACGCCAAACCTCTCACTGCTTTTTCGACACCTAGGGGTCTGTTTCAATGGAATTTTATGCCTTTCGGGCTTATGAACGCCCCAGCGACTTTCGTGCGCATGATGCGACGAATTCTATCAGATCGTGCAGATGTCATTGCATATTTAGACGACATCTGTCTTTTCAGCGATACTTGGGAAGAACACTATTTGGGTCTAAAGGAATTGCTATCTACTCTACGTGAGCATAGTTTGACTGCTAAACCCTCTAAAGCTTTTGTTGGGTTTAGTGAAATTTCCTTCCTAGGTCATCGAGTTGGTCATGGTCTGTTGAAGACAGAGGACCAAAACATTTCAAAGATATTAAATATCTCGGTTCCGAAGACGAAAAAGCAAGTGCGTAGTCTCTTGGGATTGATACAATTCTATGGAAGATTCATTGAGAATCTGTCCTCCATTATGGCACCACTTTCAACGTTATTGAAAAAAGGTTCTCCTAATATGGTGCGTTGGTCCCAAGAATGTCAATCTTCATTGGATCAGGTTAAGAATTTGTTCTCATCTCATCCTATCTTAAGACTACCAACGATTGATAAGACTTTTGTCCTTCGTAGTGATGCCTCTTCCACTGGGATTGGAGCGGCACTAATGCAGGAATATTCAGGAACTCTGCATCCTGTAATGTATATTTCTAGGAAGCTAAATGCGGCAGAAAGGAATTACTCGGTTTTGGACCGTGAATTGTTGGCTATGGTTTGGTCCATTCTTAAGCTACAAAGGTTCCTTCTGGGCGCGCATTTCTTTATGGAAACCGACCAAAAAGCTCTTACGGCTATGCAAAGTAAGGATTTGAAGAGCTCGAGATCTACTCGTTATGCTATTGCTCTTCAGCCTTTCCATTTCACGGTGCGAGCTATCCGTGGTTCGGATAATGTGATGGCGGACATATTGTCTAGATGCCCACATGATTCCAGTTAAATCTTGTGTCCTAGTTTTTCCTGATACACTTTCAGACTTAGGTCTGTCCTTAATATCATAATATGTTGTAATACAAATGTATTTGGATGATGTTTAGATAATTTAACAAATTTCATTTTGTCCATCCATCAGTGATATGTTGCTAAAATAGCATTGACATTTGTATATTGCTATGATTATATTATTTAGTAATGTGTGATATATGATTGGTATTGCCAGCAACTTAGGTTTCTTGAATGGTATCCTTAGTTTGTTTGGCTTAAAGGAAATATTTTCTCCTATGTTGAGAGATGATTTGTATTCTCTTCAGACGCCTTATTTATGCGTCTGTTGTACCTGATATTAGGTTCAGTTTTTGCATGAGCACAGAAGTGATACTGGTGCTATCTTGCTCATGGACATATTTAAAAAAAAAAATTTCATTTTTTTTTAACAGGGGGGTGGTAGTAATGTTGCTGTCATTTTCGACAGAGTCATCTGTCAAGTTATTTGCCTATGTTTTATCATAAGTATAATTGTGTCTTTACCTGCGATGTCAGGTTGATTAGGGGTTGTCTTCCCTTGTTTATTCATTCATTGTGTTTTGACCTTTAGGGTTAAAGGTTGACAGTTCGGGCGTAGGCCTATGGGAAGGTTTTTTAAGCGGGAGAGAGTGATACTTCCGGCAAGCCGAGTAGGTCCTGTTTTTCTGAAGGGACCAAGAGTCCATTGTTTTTCGGGGAGAATCTTCGAAGTAACTGCTATGGCAGTTTTCCCCAGTGAATCTCTGTGCGTCGGGATGACGACAGAATTCCTTGTTATGTTCTGAGGATTCATTTTCCAGGTAATACCGACCTTTATGCATTATTACGCTTTTCGGTGGCAGAACATGTAAAAGGATTACTTAGTGTGAACTGCAGCTCACCGATCCTATATATTACAGAACTTATATATTTGTGCTCGAGGTAGCCATCCAAGACTATTAGTCTTTATATTGTCCAGAAATCCAGTGACGAAGATATATTGTGGGAACCGCAGATTGGCGGGATTTATGTCTACAACAAGCATTACTGCAGGGTTGATGATAACCTATTTAACAGAAGTACACAGCCGACGTCAGAACGAGGCCTGTGTTTTCGGCTCTTCTACTACAGCCTGATAATGTGCAATTGGCGGGGAATGCCAAGTTGCACCTAGGTGTCAAAGTGACTAAGGCATCTGACGCGTTTAGTCAGAGATGCCAAGGGCGACGCTACGAACTGTCATTATTGAAGAACTTTGCTATTGACCATGCACGTCTATTCCGATGTTTACCTTTTTGAATGCCAAATGTATACCTATCGATTTCCGGTCAGCATGACCTTGTTACACTGACTGTTCCTGTTGATACTATGTGTGTTCTCGTCAATAAATGTCTTGAAACATGCCTGCAGTGTCCAAGCATCCTTGACTACTGCATGTGAGAGTATGGGTTGCAGGGTCTTCATATATACGAGCCTAAACACATTCGCGCCTTCATTCGCACCCACACTCAGTTCATCATACGCTCGCACTACACATCTAACAACAAGTATACTGTCTTGGGCCAGTGATCACCTCAACAAGAGAAAAAGACAGTTACAGTTCCTCCAGAACCTGTTGAACTCTCTCCCTCTGGTTTTTAGTCAGGTGCTTACTGACTTTTACCTGTGCTGCTGTTTCACAAGGATGTAATGGGTATTCATGTGAGGTGAGTGGTTCCTTTTGCATTTGAAATGCGATAGCTAAGGTCAGTAAGGGGGTGCTTTCCTGGAGTGGTCTGTCCAGATACTTAATAGGGCTTCTAATGGACCTTTTATTGGCCTCCCAAATAGCAGAGTTGCGGGAGCCATCCCGGTTGAACTATGTGGTACCTCCCGATACGCAAACAATGCGGCGGGCAGGAATTGATCCCACAGATCCGGTTTTTCGTGTGCCAGCTTTCTCAGGATAGAAATGAGAGTCCCGTTGAACCTCTCTACCTGGCCGTTCCCTTGCGGATGGTACGGACTACAATGAAGGTGTCTGGCTTGAAATAGCTTAAAAACTTCTTCCGTTAGTTTCCCCTTGAACTGAGAACCATTATCCGTCAAGATTTGATGCGGGAATCCTAATCGGGTAAATATTGTAAGTAGTGCCTCTGCTACATGTTTTGAATCAATTGATGGCAGGGCTACCGCCTCTCCCCACATAGAACAAGTGTCCACCAGAGTAAGGATGTAACTGTTCCTCCTCTTGGTCCGAGTGAGAGGTCCCACAATATCCACTGCAACCCTCTCAAAAGGTGTTCCCACTATGGGCATTTCCCCTAGAGTTGCAGGAGCAGTCCAGTGCTTTGGAGCTACCCTTTGACATTCAAGGCAGGATTTGACATATCTTTTTATATCCTCCGTTATCCCTGGCCAGAAGTAATGACAAGCTATACGCTGTCCTGTGGCGCTGATCCCCATGTAACCACTGAAGGGAATCGCATGCCCGAGTTCCATCACTTTATCCCTATATGAAGTGGGAAGAACCAGCTGGTTGTGACCATTTGTTCCAGTTCCGGCCTTCCTGTATAAGAGTTTGTTCTTCATAAAATATTCCCCCTTGCTCGGAGGTGTGTGGCATTTGGGCAATTTTTTAAAACATGGCTTGAGTGTCCTATCCTCAGCCTGCGCCTTCCTCATCTCCTCTGGATGAGCATTTCTAGGTTCACCTTCTTCCTCCTTCTTCTGTGACCTGGTCTGCACTGTCGCCATGATCACAGGTTTCTCGGGATTCCCCAAGAAGACGTATCTACACCCCAATATCAGAGGGTAGATTGGTTCATCTATCACTGCTGCTCTGATTTCTCCTTCCACATAGCGAGTTTTCACCGTTATCCTTGCGATGGGAAGTGTCATGAGGGGTATGTCCTTAGTTGCCCCTTGTATTTCCACTGTTTCTGTGGTATACTGACTTGGGTCCACTAGGCTAGACTTCACAACTGAATCATAATCCAAACCTGTATCATAAAGGCACCTTATGGTGACCCCATTACAAATAACATCCTCACAAACTGGGGGGTGATAAGGTTCCTGCTGTCCCTTAGGATTAACCTTTAATCTTTGAGTCCCCGACTTCATTGCAGCAATGTTTGAAGGTTTCCTTCTACAAAATTCGGTGTTATGGTTATCTTTCTTGCACCATTTACACCATCTTTTTCCTTGGTTAAACGGTTTTCTTTCATTGGATTTTTGGTCATTGAACTGCGAGTTTCTGTCTCGGTAGTCATTTCTTGGCCGTTCAAAGTTTGTCCTACCTTTATTTCCCTGTTCTCTATTATCAAATTTATTAAATTGCTGTGGAGCTTTAAAATTGTCTATGTACTTCTTTTTAGCACCACTTACCTCTGCCTGGGCTGCCTGATACCTCTCAGCGACATTTAAAACCTCCCCCAACTTCTCTGCACCTTGTTCCATGAGAAATTTTCTCATGTCTGGAGCCATGGACTCTCTCAATTGCTCAATCATGATCATTTCTTTAAGATCTTGGGTCTTCCCCAGAGCCGTCCATTTCTCCAAATAGGTTTCCAGTCTGGCAGAGAATTGGTGGTATGTCTCCCCAGACAACAGTTTGCATTTCTAAATTTCTTACGATAAAATTCTCCATTTTTTTCGTACCTCAATAACAAAGCCTGCTTTAACATGTCATAATTCTCCTGGTCTTCTCTGTTCATTTTTGCGAAGACTTCGTAAGAAGTACCTCTCAGTCCCTGTGATAGCTTTAAACTCCACCTCTCTCTCTCTCTAACCCATATGTAGTAGCTAATAACTCAAAACGTCCTAGGTACCCCTCTATGTCATCGTCTTTTTCAACAAAATGGTCTAAATGAAACCCCATAGCTGAGTTTGAGGCTCCCAGACTGGGCGTAGCATCTGAGGCAAAAGGGCTGGCACCATTTTCAGGAGCCTGGCCTTGTAGCTCCAGCTCCCTTAGTCGTAATTCGTGCTCCCTTTGCAACCTTCTATCTTCTGCCTCCCTTTCGGCAGTCAACCTTTTATCTTCTGCCTCCCTTTGCTGTCGTTTTTCTTCTGCCTCCATTGCTTTAGCCTCTTTGTCAGCCTCAATCTGCAGCCTCTTAATTTCTCTATCAGCCTCAATTTGTAACCTCTTCTCTTCAGCTAACCTTTCAGACTCTAATTTTCTTTCAGCCTCTTTTTCTAATCTTCTTTCTTCTCTTTCAATATATTTATCACATTCAGCCGTTACATATTGAATTAAAATCTGACCATCCATTCCCATCTCCTTTGCCGTCAGCACAGCAGCTGATCTGAATTTGGCCAGCTCCGCCATACTTTTTAAACAAATCTAGCAATGTGCAAAATAAAATTTCCAACCACTAAAGTACTTCTAATTACTCTAGTCTAAAATAATTCTAATTAATTAATTAACTACCACTGGCTGTGAAGATTCACCAACTTTTATTTTCAGGGACACTTTTAATTTTAAGGGACACTTTTAATTTTTATAATGTGTTCCCCTAATCTAATTCTCCCCCCAGGAGATCCTAATATATTTGATGGGCTAATTATCCCGGACGAGCCCCCAATATATGTAGTGGATTTGATGGTATTGTATGATGGTGATATTACTAAGTGTGATGCATGAGGTCAGCTGTGAAGGCTCCTGAGATAAAATGTAGCTGTGAATTGTCAGAAGGCCCTTCTTGCTACCACTACGACCTCACACCTATTTTTTTTTACTAATGAATGTGGCTACGTTAAATGTCTAGGGTAATGATATGTAATGTGTTGTGGTAGTTTACATACACACACACAGATATCTACTAAGTATAATAATATTAATAAAATGTTATAATACACTGAACTAACTCAAGTGTGTAAAATTTGGATAGTAATTTTCTTTAAATTTATTTGTTCTGAACCAAGGTTTTATTTTGGCCAGAACATATGAAAGATTTTGCAATTATAAAAGAAATGCATGAATATGACATAATAAATGCAAGAGGTGTACATATGTATGTTACTATACTAGTTAATATTACTACTGTTTATAGTTGTAATCTATTTGGGAGAACATTTAATGGATGTGCTGTTGGGGTGACCTCATCACTCCCTGTCTATGGTGACTACACATTGTCCAGTTATTTGATGGAAATTTTATGGGTGTGTTAGGAAATAAGTTGAGTTGGTGAATTCTCAGCAGACCAGTCGCTCACGTAGCTTGAATGTGTAGCTCTGGTGCTGAGATCTGGTGGCCCCACCTCTCCGTGCTTGGGGGCAATATCAGAAGTTTGGTGGCCCCACCTCTCCGTGCTTGGGGGCAATAACAGGCTGCTCTGACAAAATGTTACTGCACGGGTCCACTCTTGTAATATTCAACAACTCATTTGACACCACATTGGTGCCAAATAAAACTCACAGTTCTGCAATCAAAGTATTAGTCATGTGTCAGAATTCCACCCTCTAACCATTTCTGGACACAACACTACACAACAACCACACCACATAGACGGGTCAGATCTTTCTGACCAAACAACACATCTTACCAAGTTGGTTTCACATAGCATAAGTTCTCCCAGACTACATATTCTGAAATATGTTCATTAGCTTCCTGCCATAGAATAGGATAGGTGATATGTTCCACTGATCTCAACACTTGATCTATCCTTCATAATCCTTACTGGAGTTTATGTATTTTATTTGTCTCTAGACCCTGAACTGGGGCGGGGGGTCTAGAGCGAATCCTTACTTGTTGTAAGAGACAGATTATGCTATTGCAGTATCAAATCACTCGAAACCTTAAACAAATATTAAAATGTACAAAGAAATAATTTCAGTCTTACCAGAATTATGAATATAGAACACAGTTAAATGCTAGCAAAACTCAGCTGAGCTGCTGGCTTTAGGATGGCGTCCCTCTAAATATTTCAATAGCTTCTGGGAATTACACCACTTAATAATTCACTGTGTCTACTAGGACAACTTATACTGAATGGCACAAAATGCCCGTCTGAGCGCCGATAATATATTCATCTATGGCCAATCACTGCCTTTTCTTTTTTCAAATTCAAATATCCTACTAAAAAGTCATTTCAGTCATATCTCAGTCAAGTATGCCTTATTGTCTGTTGGTCCGTCCGTCTCTACTTGCGTTTTCACAAAAAACACACTTGTTTTTTGAACCAACTCTGCCTTCCCCTACACAATTTTGCCCTTAAAGTTATTTTTAGCCACAGTTCACCATCCCACCCCGTCTCTTCATTCCAACTAGATTTTAGCACTTGCGTCTTCAAGGCCACAATTTTTTGAAAATAGTGACATGTTTTATTTCAATGCAGTCGATCGTTGATATGAACAACACAGTCTTTTGTCAATATCTTTCTTATTATCTGTCCGTCTGTATAAATGAAAGTATATTATTTCACTGCTCAAGATGGGCCATCCGGCCAGCTAGGTTTTATATTCCTAACATTATTATTAAGAAAAGTTACTTTTCAAATATTTTCTAGAATCTTCTGGAATGCGTTCATCACTGCATTCAAATAAACGGACTAAGTTATCACAAAAGCGTCCAAGAAATGACCATTGCATATAACATCCAAGGTCCCTTTTGTCGATTTCTTTACTTTATGTCAACTTGGGGAACGTGACTTTTTCCTCCTTTCCCCACCAATTTGCGTCCTTTTAGCCTTGCTAGTTTCAAGCACGCGTTCAGTCAGATTTTTCCTTTTGATCTCCGTTCTCATCCCGTTCCGTTTTGCCTTCAAGTCTAACAATTTAATTTCCATGGCGGGTGATGACCCGCGGCGTGGGCGATCATGTATTCTAGTAGCTTACGCATTAGTTTTTATCCTTACGTTGTATCATTGGAGATATTTTAACGTTGTATCACGGTTAATTTTGTGACACAGACCAAGGATTCCTTGCTTATAAGGGACAGATCGAAGTATTTGGGAAACTTAAAACCTTAAAAGTAAGCCGCCTTTATAAATACAGAGACTGAAAAACTTAAGAGACCAGGACTTAAAATACGAAGACTGGAAACGTAGGAATTGGATCACCCGTCATTAGAGAAACTTACCCAGATCAAGTGTTTCGCAAATTCACCCGTCATACAAGGGATTCAAAATTTCCAGACGTAGTGGTTCGAGAGCATATAACCTAAATTTCTCGTGTCCATCTTAACCTGCGTGAGGAGATTGTGTATTCCCAAAACTTTGGGGTAAGTGTAACAATTATTTTACAAATGTAAATTTGACATGTTTTCTTGCTAAGTGGTTATATATGAGGCTTGCAACCTCAACATATCAATATTCATAAACCACTACAGCAAGTGCTGGTGATTTCTTCTAGCTAGTCGTGCGGAAAACCGACAGCAGAGATGACCCCAGACCCCGAATGGAGCAGGGATGACTGATGATTACATCACATGTGCCTAAAGTGTATAATATTTTGTGAGATATATGCATTTTGTTAATTGTAACTCGGGCAACTCATTATTCGCGCTGTCCAGACACATTTTCCCAGTTAATACCCAGAGGAATAGGGTGAAATTTATTCATCTTCCCCGAGCTACACTGTGTATTCGGGAATTTAATTCTTCTGAGAGATTAACATTGTTGGGTGGACAGAAAGAATGCGCCTGTTAATTGGTAGCCCACAAATGTACTTAGCAGAGGCATTTGTTTTCTATTCTGTCTAAAAAAGTTCGTGGTACAAGACTATTTGTGGTTACAAGCTATCAGACGGTTCGAAGTACTGAAGTTACCACGCTACTCGTGTGAGAGAAGTCCCAAGAAGTTACGAATACCACGGCGACAGGACTTACCTAGAGTTAAGTTTTATTGTAAAAAAAGGCGAAAGCAACCGACTTTGATAAATCCTCTCCTACGTCTCCGTGACGAAAACTTGTATTTACGGCAAAATTCATCATTCCCTCCTTATTTTAACTGTTAAAGACTAATTCATTATTAAATTTGTTACATGTAGTTTTAAAGCTAAACAATCATAGTCGATTCAGTTTTTATATGTATGAAAGCAAACGAATGAGCCAAAATATTATATATACTAACTCAGCTGGGGGCTTGAACGGGCTAAAAACCTTTGCTTAAATCCTTCACAAAAGGCGACGGACAGATATAAGTTAACCATTGCTCAGCCTTATGCCGCATGGTTCTTGACTTCTGAATTATCTTGTGAATACTCCCTTCGGATAGAAGCGCTATTACACTTCTATCTACTTCTCTGCCAAGAGTAATCTTGTGCGAAGGTAAACACCTTTGACGACCCAGTTTAGATACTCTTGAGTTTTGGCCATTGTTGGACCACTACTGCAAAGCAGGGGAGGCAATCCGTGACACTGCTTGAGTAGTAGACCACTTCTTTCGTTGCCTCCTCAGTGGTTCCTTGAAACCACACAGAACACACGAACTGTCTGTGGTTCTTTGCCGCAAAATGGGGAAGAACGAAGAAGATAAAGACGAACTGTTATCCAAAACGCTTCCCCCTCCCTCCCCCATACGAGTATATGAGGAGAACTGCCGTAAGACGGGGGTAAAAACCGTAGAATAAAAAAACACAAAAACACACAAATAGTAATACGTCTTACAAGGAACAAGGACAAGAAAAAACCTACGTTGCCGCCACTAGGCCTTCGTCAGGGACAGACAAACAAGAGACAGAAGGGACAGAAAGTAAGAATTAAGTGAAGAACATGAAACTATACAAATTAGATAAAAACACGAGAAAAATACTCCCTTGTGGTGTCAAATGTTGGAGCCAAAATCCTCCGCTTTTTCGATTTTGGCAGACTCATTTTTGGGACCAAAAGATGCAGCAATAGAGAATGCAGTCAGCGACCCATAGCTTGACTGCTTGCATCAGGATCAGCGAACCAGAGCTGGTCAAGACCGTACTCCACCTCCACGTGGTGGTCCTGGAAACAGTCTGCAGCAGTGCAGTCTGGCTGAGCGAGTACGGATCGAAGAGGGAAGGCAAACCCGGTCCCAAAAAATGCCATGCAGAAGTCGGATGTGTCGACCGAAAGGTGCAGATATCACAGCTACGGCGTAAACAGACACAACGCAACCACCGTCCTTTTCAGGGCGAACGAGGAAGGAAGGAAGAATATTGTCTAAAATGTAATAAATCCATAATTACTTTTAACCAAGTGACCGAAAGCGATTATATCACACTTGTCTGCCCACAGGTGTCACACAGACAGTAATCTCGTTATCTGTCGGATGAATGCGCAAACTCCGTGTCTTATCGGTGATTTAAGCCGATAGCGCGGACCGATGTACGTGCTAATCTGCCGCGCCTATAACCAACAAATCTGAGTACCACCCAGCAAATGTGATGAATCATATCAGCCGCTCCTTGCAAATGTGATATTTATCACTTACAGGGTGAATTGATAAAATCAAATATCAGCTACTTAGCAGAAAAATAACGAAAGAGAGCAAGAAAGAGAGAAAGAAAAGTGCGATAATTGACAGCACATAATAAAAATCAGTACCACAAATGTACCGATACTGCCGGAGGGAACCAAAATCGATAGAGGTCGTCCATTTCGTCACATCTGTCCCTGACGAAGGCCTTGTGGCCGCAACGTTGGTTTTTTCTTTTCCTTTCTCCTTGTAAGACGTATTACTATTTGTGTGTTTTTTTATTCTACCGTCCCTCCCCTATACTCCTTCACAATGCCCGCCCCCCCCCCCTTCCCCCCTTCCCCCCCCCCCTTCCCCCCTTCCCCCCCCCTTTCCCCCCCCCAAGTGACGTCATTTTTCAAGCGTATTTTAACGGATCAAAGAAAATTAAAACGTGGTGCTATTCTCGCTGCCAGGTTTGAATGTATACTGTGTCGTGTAACTTGTTGACGCAACAGCACCAACCGAATTATTAAACACGTTCGTTTCCCTAAGCGTGAAAGGATTTCCTGTACTAATTGCCACCTGAAGATGTGCTTAAACTATTGAAGATCTCATTCAAACAAGGAACAGCATCCAAATTTGTTTACTCTTGCTCGGTTCACAGCGGTAAGTTGTCGTGACCTCTACAGGTTTATGAGCTCCACACTTGAACAATTTTTCTTTCTCAACTTTCATAAACCCCCAATTTAACAATTTTTCTTTCTCAACTTTCATAAACCCCCAATTTCTCCGCCCGACCCAGTTCCTCCTCGCTCTCTCTGACGGCCTCTGTACAGTTGACACAACCTGGCTCCTTCAGATTTATTTCAATAATGTCTGTCCATCTTGTACTTGAATAAACTGCAACTCTTGTGGCCTGATTTTGTTTACTATTACTTCTATCTTTCCGCCAGCCTGCATTTATTAGACACCTTAGAGCTATAGCCGTTTGTTTCGTATCCTGTTGCTGAGGTGTTCAGCTGTAGGGATTGTATGTGTTTGTCTGTATTCTCTGTTCTATGCCGTTCTGCTGTTGGTGGTGAACCTACATTTGCTAATAACATGAACCAGGAAAACCACAACCTTATACAAGAGCAACGAGTTCAGTCGTAGTGCTGTTAACTCACGATAAAACTAAAACCCTACTTGCAGATCCATTGCTGTCGACCTTTGATGTGGAGATGGCACCTGATGATGATGATGATAAAACCCTACTAGATTATATGAAGCGACAGCAAGACAGCGCCCTTGTTGAGAAGCTAATGTTGAGATGAAAAATCTCAAGTTGTTTATATTCTATTCACTAAATGATATGTCTGGCATGCCTTCTTTCGATCTCCTTAATTGAAAACCCAGTCATATTATACCTTTTACCACCACGAATAGGAACAACTGGTATACTAAAGAAATAGGAATATTCCTCGAATATGTTTATTTTCTTTCGTGAAAAATGTTTTTAATTTATTTGATCCAATTTAATTTCAATTAATGTATACAAATAAAAACTCAGGACCTGTGAGAACACTTAATGGTTCATATATATTTCCTATGAAATGGAACCTCCAAACTGATGTCTAATCTACTCTGTCCATGTGTCTCTAAATGATTTTACCGTGTATGATGATACACATGTATGCGTAGACTGTCCCAGGTAGGTTATGTTATGTTGCGTGGGTTATCTCCAAGACGAAGAAGTACTGATGAAAACTTGTGTTGCAATGAGAACTTTGACGATATACAGTCCTTCAATGTTTGGCACTATCTCTGTAGAGGTGACAAATCGTCGACTGCTGTCTTAAATAAATGTCTGCTGTCTACTCTCTGAAAGGCACTGGCTAAACTGGCGCTATTCACGAAATCATCTTGGTATGTAGACAAAACAACTTGAGTAGTTACTCTTGATTCATAATATGCTTGGGAGTAAGTTGAGCTTGCTAGCTGTATATGCGAATCAACTTGTAAATATGGAATCTTGATTCTCAAAATGCGCTCTTGTGAGTGAACTTGATATTTGAATATTTAATCAACATGTAAATATGGAATCTTGATTCGCAAAATGCGCTCTTGTGAGTGAGTTGATAACAGGTAAATAAAAATGCTGCGACAACCTTGTAAACGTGGGCGAGAATTCTTCCTTCTTAACTGGGGAAGTTAAGGATGTCCTAAAGGCGGATTCTGCTATCCAGACGTATACTTTGCTGGCTTTTTTCTGGTTAGACGTACAACACGTAATATGTCGACTCAGAATTCTGTTGGACTCCTATTCCCTTTCTCAAATTCCTTTAAGAGCACTATAAATTCCACAAATATGAATGTCAATATCCACACAGGAATGAACACGTTTAATAAGGCTAGGCTTCTGGGAAATGTTATACACCGCGCTGTACTGAAACTGTACTGATCTCTGATGAACATTGCGTTACATTATATCTCTAACCCGTCCCAGGTGGGTCCAGTAGGCCTGTGACGTATAACTCCGCCCATAAAACCAATAGCTACGCCTCCATCTTGTGGCTCAGACCTTGGATCTCTTTTGTTCCCTGTCAGTCTAAAAGTGGGTGAGCTATTCGCCCCAAACTTTCAATGCTGTGTGGCATGGCAAACAGGAGTTTGACAATTGGCTGGCCAATGCAAAAAAATCACGCGTCCTCTAACTGTCACAAAGCCCTCCGTATCAACTTTGTTTTCCCATGCGTGCGGCGACCCTTTAATCTCCCTGTTTCATCCCTAAGATTCCTATCCTTCTACCGTCGGCTACCATCTGGGAACAAAGGTTGTAGTCCGTGTTACGAGCCTTTGATGTCCCACGCCCGGAAACTATTGTATGCGCACATCCATTGTATTGTGCGTTTGTTTAAATAACGACTTAGCCATGAATAGACTACCATGTGGTGTCAGCCGTGTGTCTTCCAAAATATTCAATACTTCAAGGTGGTATGTCTGACGATATCTGCACAGGGACCTATGTATCAAAAGAAATCGTTCTATAGCCAGGTGTTTCCCAAGATTATGATGAAACCAGATGTGTTTAACAAGGTGGGAAACTGAATCAAATGAGCGTTAAGTTACACTTTGGATACAAGTCGCGAACTTTAACACCGATGAAAGAGCACAGGGTGGGTCTTTAACACTGATGAAAGAGCACAGTGTTGGAGAAAATAAAATAAGAAAGATGTTGGAAAAGATAGAGAGATAAAGATTGACCTACTGTACGACACTATTAACAAGATCTGACCCACCTCTTTCTAATCGGGTAACACCAACAGGGTCTAAACCCACCTGTTTCTAATTGGGTGACACTAACAGAATCTGAACCCATTTTTTTATAATCTAGTGATATTAACATAATCTGAGCCCATCTTTTTCTAATGTTGTGATATTAACAGAATCTGAACCCACCTCTTTCTACTCTGGTGATATGAACAGGATCTTAACTCACCTTTTTTCTAATCTGGTGACACTAACAGGATCTGAAAACACCTCTTTCTAATCTGATGATACTAACAGGATCTGAACCCACCTCTTTCTAATCGGGTGTCACATAACTATTTGGTCGATCTCTTTTTCTCTCCGGCAGTATTTAGTTACTTTTTTGTGTACTAAATTTCTGTGGTCGCACTTTTCTTTATCTACTATTAAGCAGATATTTTGTACTTTTAAATCATCTTACACTCCTGCCAGGGATAATTCGTCATGAACCCATATGGGCCGGTCAGCGACCGAGCGTTGGGTTTACCTAATGTATGCCGGGCGTTAAAATACCCTCACGTGGACAGATTACAGATACGCACTTATCAGTCGGACACACCTGAGCAGAAATGTTGTAATAGCCCGGGCAGAAGTAGGAAGTTATTTGTAAACACTGCCGAGAGAGGATCGGATGTTTTCACTCCATATTTGGGAGACATAACCTCTACAGTAACGCGCAGAAATTTCCACAAGGAAATAATTTGAATTAACCCACAAAACAAGCATGTTTGAATCGATCGGCAGACACTCTGAATGAAGGCACAACACCCCTTCCGATTGGAGCCCTGCTTAACATTGTAACAAACAAATGCGGGGGAAAACAGGCAATATAACCTGACACTTCAGCCAGAGTAGAACATTGTGAAAATTCACTCGCGCCAAGAAGACAACCAGACATTGCCAGAGTAAAGATTAAAATCAGCTTTCATTTATCAGACAGCACTTTGTTTGAGCATTCACAAGACTTAAAAGCCTAGAAAAAACTCTACCATTTTAACACGGAAAACCGGAATCTGAGGGAACTGAAACACAAGTCAAAGTGGGAACTTATTGTTAAAGTAACAACACCCCAGACCGGTAATTTTTACCTTTAGTGCCGTCGAGCTCCTATCGTAACTTTCGTTTACTTTGTACTTGGTACCAGAGTTGACAAAAAAGTAGGTATCATGACCATTTGATTAACAAACAACCACGACGGCGATGGACACCTGTTCTGATGCAGTCGGCTCGGAATTATCCAATAAAGTTAAAACGCTCCGGCACGGAACGTTAAACTCCGATACCGAGTACAAAG
This sequence comes from Oreohelix idahoensis, assembly GCA_024509875.1. Classification (NCBI taxonomy): domain Eukaryota; kingdom Metazoa; phylum Mollusca; class Gastropoda; order Stylommatophora; family Oreohelicidae; genus Oreohelix; species Oreohelix idahoensis. The sequence continues at coordinate 170,417 of JAMPIV010018077.1, read as the reverse complement.
TAAACGAAAGTCACGATAGTAGCTCGACGGCACTGAAGGTAAAGATTACCTCCCAGACCAAGCGTAAGAGGCCTCTACAAGTGCCTTTATTTCTCTGAGCCAGCAGTCTGTGAGCCTAAAGATTGGTGCAAGTTGTACATTTTGAATTCTATATGTTTTCATTTTTAACATGTGAACTAATATGTATAGATTGACATGTGAAGATCCTTCTTCTTCTTTGATCCACAGCCGCCGACCGTCATAGCAGTCAGTGACCATCACGCCTGGTGGCGTCTTGTAGGGCAGCACCAAATAGATTCCACTTTGTTCGGTCTGCGGCCATCCTTCATACAGTGCCCAACTCTGGTTCATTTTTTGCATCTCGGCTTCCACAGTTCTCCGCCAAGTTGTTTTTGGCCGGCCTCTCTTTCGCTTTCCTTCGGAGATCCATAGCATAGCTGTTCTTGTAATGGTATCAATGTCCCTTCTGAGGACGTGGCCAACCCAACTCCGGCGTCTGCCAGCTATGATGGTGTGCATGTCCTCCTCGTTACTCCGAATAAGTAGTTCGTGGTTGCTGATGGTATTCGGCCAAAAGATTCGGAGAATTTTCCTTAGGCAGATTGTGTGGAAGGAGGACAGTTTCGACATTTCCTTCTATGTTACTCTCCAGCATTCAGCACCATAGAGAAGCACAGAAAGTACTTGTACACAGCTTTCATACAGTCTTAATTTAGTGTTTGTGCTGTACTGGTAAGACTTCCAAATGTTATTGAGGCTAGGAAAGCCTGTTCCCGCTTTATTCATTCTGTTGTTGATGTCCTTGCTTGTTTTGCCGTCTGGTGTTACTATGCATCCTAGGTAAGTAATGTTAATGGCTCAGGATTGCCCACATTGAGTGTCATGTGAAGATTAATATGTGAAAATTGCTAGTGGATATCCAATTCATTTGAGGCTGGCAACCTCAGCATATAGAATGTTGGTTTCATGAACCACTACTACCAGGGCTGGTGACTGCTTTATTGCAAGTTTCTTATAAAGAACCAAAAGCAGAGGTAGTCCCAAGTTCCACGGGGAGCAGGGAGGGAATGATGAAAGAAATGATGTACATACTTGTTATATTATTAACTGTTTCAACCAGTGTAAACGCAAAACATATGCACTCTAAATTTAATGAAAGTTTCAACCTTTTCAACCAGTGTAAATGTAAAAATATTCACTCTAACCGCAATGAAAGTTTACAACCTTTTCAACTGATGTAAATGTAAACATTTTCAAACAATAGTGTTAACATTTTCATGTAAAGTTAAATATAAAACTATTCATTTTAAATGTAAAGATAGTTTTTCGCCCACTGGGATTAAGATTAATTCTCAGAGAGGGTAACAATTCTGAAGACAGATGGGATGGTGGAATAGGAAGATGGGGACACATAAGTATGTGTCGTGAAACTCAATACTCAGAAGGAATTTGTTTCTCTTCTTTTGCCATACTAGTTGGTGGTACCAGTTGAGGGTACTATTTCTGGAACAGGTGAGGATATAACCTGAAGTCGACGCTAGACATCATCATCAGAAGGGTCTTAGAGACGCCGGACCAACTTTGCAGTTACTCCTTGATTCTACTTGGAACGTGCTGCAACTCTTAATCTTAACCAGGAACGTGAGCAATCCAGTCACCTATCTACGAAGAATCAAAATACCAGCAGTAGCGGAAACCTCATTGGCAGCTAAGTAGTCAAATAAAAGCGGCAAAGTGAAACTTCCCCTTATATAATTCCCCATTAACATCATAGGATGATGACGAATTTTTGTTAAAGAATATTCAATTTTTAATAACTGTTAAAACCTAAGTGATTATTAAAGGGAGGAGCTACCGTAAAATGCTATTTTGTTATTTATATCTATCCAAATTTAAAGTTGATTTAATCATTTTGAATGTATCCTTATGTCTTAGGCAATTTCTTACATACACTCAATCAGAGCTTCTAAATAATAATAAGAGGAAATTTGCTGAATTAACTCAGCTGGGGGCTTGAACGAGCTAGCTGTCCTTTTGTTGTTTCCTTTAATAAGAACTTAGCTGATCTGAGTCCTGCAGCCGTTGTTTTGACAATTCTTTTGTGATGAGGGCACTTCTCCACACAACTCGTCCAATGTAGGTGGTTAGTGTTGAAACCCTGCTCTTGACTCACAACTAGTGGCGTAGAAACTTTGATCTTGCAGCTTCGTACCCCGAACTTTAGACAAAATAGAAAGAACAAATGCCTCTGCTAAGTACACTGGGTTGGAAGATTAACAGGCTCATTGTCTCGCTGTTCACCCACCAATGTTAGCCTCTATGAATAATTAGACCTTTTGAGTATACACATCGTAACTCATGGATTATGATTAGAAATCACCGCTATTCTTCTGGGTATTCTAATGGGAAAATATGTGCTTGGACCGCGTGAGTACAATGATTTGTGCCTGAACTAAAATTATCAATTTACATATCTCACAGAATGATACGATACACTTGATGCACATGGGATGTAATCATCACTCATCACTGCTCCATTCGGAATCTGGGGTTGCTGCTGCTTTCGCTTTTCTGAGCGAATTAGCATAAAACAAACACCAGCACTTGCTGTAGTGGTTTATGAACATACTATTTTCATATGTTGAGGTTACCAGCCTCCTATGACTTGTATAACCACTTAGCAAGTAAAGAAAGGTCACATTCACATGGTAAAATAAATGTTTACACTTACCCTAAAGTAACGTTTGGGAACACAATCTCCTGGCACAGCACGTTGATGCGATGTTTCGAATCACTAGTCTCGTAATATTATTATTCCTCTTCTGACATGATTGTGATTCCTTAAGTATTCTGTCTTTGTATTTAAAAATGTAAGTTCTATTTTAAGTTATAAAGACGCCCAAATACTTTGATCTGTCACTTATAATTTTGTAATTCTTTGTCCGATCCTCTTCCTGGCTCTGGGGAATTGCTAGCTTGACGTGGCGATGCAGTCTGATTTGTGTCTCCGATTTCGCTAGATTATATTCCCATTTCTCAGTGTCGTACATTTTTAAATAGTTATAGAGATTTATTTGGTCCCGTCTGAGTAGAGCAGAAGTTGGGGATATATGAGAAAGAAAGGTGTTAGAATAGATTTCACGAGTGAATAGATTAAGGTGAAGATCAGTCTCTGTAATGAGTGGTTTCTATAGTCAAGCCTATCTATACAACTATCTTTAGATGAAGACGATCTGTCAAACCTCCCTATAAGTATAATTATAAGTTTACTAAACACCCGAACACACAATTATGTGACAACAAGACACACAAACGTGAAAACTATGGTAAATGGATATGGGTCTGACCGACACACTAAATTAAGTATTGTTTAGTTTATTATCACTTAAACTTTACAACATCAAACATATATAAATCAATATAATCATGTTTACAGACATAGGAAAATAACCCAATAAGTGCCCTTCCCCTTGTTGAGGGAAAAGATCCCAAAGGAAGTTAATAACCTAAAAGTCAAAGATTAACACTAGGGTTTAGAATAGACATTAAAGAAAGAACAAGTTCCCACTAAAATGCTATCCAGTAAAAAAAATTAACAATAGTTTTAAAAAAAAGAGAAGTTTGCAGATACAATGTTTCCTGTAACAAAAGAAAATATTTCACTCTCTCTCTCTCTTTCTGTTATACGTGGCCACTCATTCGCTCCTTACCGAATCTGGTGAATAATCTATGAATGTGCATATAAAGTCGAGTAGTTGGTATCATCCTAATCGGGCCCCAGTTCCTCCAGTAATAATTAAATTTTACACGGGGAACGCCTAATTTGGTGGTAGGTTTCTGGATACACAATTGTCACCTAGAATAGTTAATGCCGGAACTCTCTGAGATATGGCATTCCCAGTAAACAGCAGGAAGAACATATGGTTGCCAAAAAAAACTGTTATTTATGATGATGAAAATAATCCTGTCGGCTTGCTCTGGGTGAGTGTCGATTATGAAACAGCGTATGCTCCTGGATAAAATCCACTTGGGTAAACGACTGTCAGAAGTCGGGAAAAATGTTATGTATATTACCACAGCGGGCTGATAAAATTGAAATATAAAGATCTGAGCATTTGGTAAGTCCCGTTACTCAAATTTACAGTTAAAAAATGTTAATGTGTCGCCCTGGGAATTCCTGTTCACAGCGATACGGGGACGAACGCCAAGAACAAAAAAAACAACCACTATTATTCCTTCAGTAACTGAGGAAAGGACCACAATAGAAAAGAACCGCTGGCCGCTGGGTTTTGATCATGCACTGTATTAGGAAGAAAACAAAACATTTAACCAAAATGTCAATATCCTATGCTATCAAGCGTAAGGTGTGATCTCTTATCCTCTCCGTCACCTAATTAAATTAAAAGGCACACAGTGTCTTAAGCCTATACTATCGCGCGTCGCTTAACGAGTACGGGTTTGGTAAAAGCATGCAGCCTCCCCCCCCCCTCCCCGACCCGGTAAAACACTCAGTGCACAATGTCAGTTATAATTTAATTATGACTACGCTCCCTTAACAAATATCGCCTGTCATTACTAGCTAGTTGATTGTCGGCGTCTATCGTTTTGACACTTGATATTAACACTAGTCATTTAAAAAAATTTACACAGAAAGAAATATAATGCGCATCCTACTCTGTCACTTTATCCGTCACTCATAGAATTATATTTAAATCAGCTGAACCGTATCTTCTGGTGTAAAAAAATGGTTGATGGATTTTACATTACTGAACCACTGGTAAGAGAATATCTACGCGTTTGCTATTTCGCTAATCTTAACGCTAGGGAATAGCAGTGAATAAAATGGTAAAACTGTTAACACATTTATTACTTATGCACAACTAAAATTATTACCAGAAAAACAGAATAGTCCCGACGAAGGCTATTAACGCACTATTTCACATAGGTTCTAGCGTACGCATTTAGACTATCCAAAATTTCATGAGAGACTTGATAACTGACTTGGAGAGAAGGCAGTATATATACAGATTTAAGGTAATATCTCTAAAAGATTAAACAATTCACACCTTCGGCGTATCAGGGAAACTCAACGAGCTTGGCTTCCGAGATAAAGGATTCTACGGTTCGATCTACCCGCGATGCCGAACGACATCAGAAGACATACCATGCAAACGGGCCTTCTTAGATTTTCTCCCCCTGCCGTAGATCAAATACTTAAGTCCCCTGAAAATGTCGGACATCAAAGGTGGTCGGGAAGTATTTACTGTCGCCCTTGAATTTGCTACCGTGTCTGATCTTTTTCCCCACGTGCGTTATGTCCATACCGTTTTGATTTGCTGCCAATAGTCTTCTGAAACGGTATGGAATGAGACAAGTGAAGAAATACTGGGGAAAAGGAAACGACAACAAAAAGCATAGATAACAACAGAAACCATCAATAAGATAAAAGACAGGAAAAACAAGAAAGCAGATTTAAAGCAAAACCAGAAGTTCCAAAGCCAAGGCTCAAGAAGTGTACAAAGAAGCAAACAAAGAAGTAAAAAGAAGTATCAAAAGAGACAAGAGGAAGTATATTGAGGAGTTGGCAAGAGAGGCAGAAGATGCTGCAGCCAAAGCGAATATGAGAGAACTGTATAACAGCACAAAGAAGCTAACGGGGAAATACAAGCAAACAAATTGCTTCTTACAAGACAAGAATGGAAAACTGCTCAGCAATATACAAGAGCAAATGAAAAGGTGGACAGAATATTTTGAGGACCTTCTCAATAGACCAGCTCCACAAAACCCCCCGGACATCCAGCCAGCAGAAGAAGAGCTACAAATTAACGGTGATAGACCAACGAAGGAAGAAATAAAGAAAGCTTCTAAGAGATGGAAAAGCGTCTGGACCTGATGGCATTCCAGCAGAGGCCATCAAATCAGATATCAACACGGCTACAGAGATGTTATATAAATTACTTGGTAAAGTCTGGGAAAAGGAAGAGATACCAGCAGAATGGAAAGAAGGATATCTGGTTAAGTAGCCTAAGAAGGGAAATTTACATGAGTGCACAAACTATAGAGGAATAATGTTACTTTCAGTGCCAGCAAAAGTATTAAACAGGATTATTCTTGAAAGATTAAAAGAGTCCATAGACAAGAAACTGAGAGATGAACAAGCAGGTTTTCGACAAAACAGATACAGACCAGATAGCCACTTTGAGAATAATAGTTGAACAAAGTCTGGAATGGAATTCACCAGACCAGATAGCCACTTTGAGAATAATAGTTGAACAAAGTCTGGAATGGAATTCACCACTATACATCGGATTTGTGGACTACGAAAAGGCATTTGACAGTGTAGACAGAGAATCACTTTGGAAATTGATGAGGCATTATGGAGTTCCCCTGAAGATCATTAATTTAATAAAGAAAACATATGAAGACATGACATGCAGAGTTCTTCATGAACGACAGCTTACAGAAACGTTTGGGATAAGAACAGGAGTGCGATAGGGATGCCTCTTGTCTCCATTTCTTTTCTTACTAGCAATAGACTGGGTTACGAGAACATCGACAACACACAGCAGAAATGGAATTCAGTGGACTCTGACTAAGCAGTTGGATGATCTGGATTTTGCTGATGACTTATCTCTTCTGTCCCATAACCGTTATCAGATGCAGGACAAATTGAAAACACTCGATGAGAGGTCACAGCAATTGGGTCTGAAAATACACAGGGAAAAAACAAAGATAATGGGAATAAATGCAGGTAATGATAACAGGGTTGAACTTGAAGAAGCACCAATACAAGATGTAGAATCGTACACATATGTCACGAAAGGTTTGCGATGTTATAAAAATGTAAGATATCCTGGACAAAAAAGATGTATCAGATGATACCAGGATAGTGTCAGGTAAGAGACTGGTCTTACAAGAAATACCCCTTTTTCTGAAAAGAAATAGGGTGTATTGACATCAAAGGTTAGAATCCAGCTGTATAGACCTAAGGGTGTTGAAAGGCTATGTCCTGAAAATCTATTTGCCCCTGTCGAAGATTCTTCTTTGGTATTATGTGTTGTTTATGTTGACAAGTTGATCTAGGGGTATTTAATATAGTTAATCTCTCAATCTAAAATATGTATCCAACAAAACTTGAACTTTAATGTTAATAATCTCAACAAGTCTGCTAGTACATATTTACAATTTAATAAACCTAAACCGGTTCTCTTTTCTGTTAGGAAAATTCAAAGGTATTTACATTATATAAAATAAATAACCATTTAAACTTTAATTATCAAAACAAAATCTAGTATTAAAGTCTCTATTGTCTTCTACACTGAAGAATAATTTTAATTCACTAAAATGTCACTGATTTTGACTGAAGATAGGATGGATTCATAATGTCCTTATATTCATCTTTCACTACAATGTTTATTAATATATTTATAGTTTTTGAGTAGTGCTAGCTTTTAGTTGAAACCGCTGATTAGTGGCAAGATAAGGCCACTTATCTCTTAAATTAGAAAATCCCACACTCTCCTGCCGTGGTCGAACACTTCAGAGACTTGCCAGGCAGTTGAACAATGGTGGCTGTCTGCAATGATCCCACGAGCACTTGGACCGCAGAGTCCAAAACGAGTAAAGGGAAATCAGATACTTCAGGTTGATTGCAGGATAAAACCTGAAATTCAAATAATCACAACCCTTGTATGGTCTAGCACTACTCTGGTCATACACATAATGGACATAACATACAGTGTCAGTCATTATGCTAACATATGCACGGGACAATTTACCTCTCCACCTATCACAGTCAGTTCACTGTGACTAAAATTTCCTTATATTTCCTAAGTTGATTCCTTAGTCCATGATTGGCTTCCATACAATGATTTGGAATAGTATAAATTTACAAAGTAATATCTTCATCGATTCATTACAACAAATCCTGTTCATCCTTCCTTAGTTTCCATGATACATGTCATTCCTTTAACAAATACTCTTTCAAATGTATTATTAAACTTACAGTCGTATTCTTGACATCAGTTTCAATAAACCTACACCTTTTACAACGCTGGCTTTCGCCTCTAAAACCAACACATGCTTTGCATTCTAGCAAGCAACACATTCGTCCTGGAATATTTTTTAACACAGGCCTTTTTCACTTTCTAACACACGTGGATTAAATCACAGGAATAATACATATATATATATATATATATATATATATATATATATATATATATATATATATATATATATATATATATATATATATATAATATATATACATATATATAGTCATTCTTACCCTCAGGCAAAACACACACAGGCTGTTAATGGCTTCTACGGTCTGCGCAACAGATGCGGTTGGCAAAGGTACAATACGATTACAGTTTACCGCTTCTTTCTCGACAGCTGGTGGTTTAAATTTTTTAGTGGCGTCAAATAACCAAAGGGCAAGGCCTTTATAGTCACGCATCGGGCGTATGAGGTGACAGGGTAAGAAAGGGTGTTAAAAATTCTCAAATCGGGACAAAATTTTGCTCTCTGTTCAATGTTTAAAATCTAGTTTTTCAATTATCTTCCTTATTTATGGGACGATTTTAGTAATTTAAAGATGGAATTATACTGTGACTTATTTTGTAACGATCTATCTATAAATTAGTTAAATGTATGCATGCTTTAACTAGCTAAGTTTGACTTCTCCTGATGTAACACAACTCGTTTATTCGATATTTCTATCTTACTTTAATATTATTTGATAAAGTGTTTACACCTACCTCTAAAGTAACATTCCCGTTGATGAATTACATAATCCTTTCCGGTGATACTTCTTTAGTTCTTATGAAATTTAATATTATTGTCCCATCGGTTACACAAAATAGGCCTAGGTTTTAAGCATAGTACGTTTCCTACAACAATGATAATAAAGGTACGTTTTGATTGGTTATTGTATTAGAGAGTTCCCTACCTAATGGCGTGCGGTATGGTTAGAAAACCATGTTGTAAGACAGAACCAAAACACGACAACATGTCTTGGCAGCAATGTAGACAAAGTTGGAGGTACAGACAGTGATATCAAAATAAGAATACAAAAAGCAAGAGGAGCTTTCATTGCATTAGGAAATATATGGAGATCAAAGAAATCGGATCCAACACGAAAATAAGAATCTTCAACTCAAATGTCAAGTCAGTCCTATTGTATGGCTCTGAGACATGGAGAACAACAAAGACAACTACCAAAAAGCTACAGACTTTCATTAATGGGTGCTTGCGTAGAATAGAAGGATTAAAATGGTATGACAAGGTTACCAACGGAGAACTGATGACAAGAACTAGACAAGTGCCAGTGGAACAAGAGATGAGAAGAAGACGATGGCGATGGATAGGACACACACTGAGGAAACCTGTTGATAGCATTACAAGGCAGTCCTTGTTCTGGAACCCACAGGGCAAGATAAGCAGAGGTAGACCAAGAAGCACACGGAGAAGAGAGCTGGAAACAGAGGTAAAAATGATAAAGAGAACGTGGAAAGAACTTGAAATGATGGCACGTGACAAGAGGTCTTGGCATGTGTTTGTTGAAGGCCTATGGTCCTTTGGGAGTGAAGGGTTATGAAAGCCTTGAATGAAGAAGCTTTCTGTCACTATCCGATGATTGACAGATACGCTCGCGCGAGAACCCATGTAAACAGACAGGTTTGCTCCCCTGTTATCTGGCATTTTGCAAAAATAGGTAAACAACACGTTAGCGCAAGAACGACAGGAAAAATAGGCGTGGCTTCAAAAGTGAGTAACCCTAACCCTAACAGACAGCGAATTGCGTGGTTTTGCCTTCGCAAAACATAAACACTAACTGAGGAAGCGAAGGTGGTCGGATTTCTGTAGGATTACTGAGACCATATTTACATACGTCACACTCAGTTCAAGTCCCAGATTGTATTTCCGACGAATTTCCCAATGCAATCCAATGTCTATTCCTTCTCTCATATTAAACCAATCCATAATAATAATAATAGCCCCTTCAGTCATAACTGACTATGGGAATGCGCCCCTGAGGTGACAGCCCTCAGCTGCTTATTTTCCTGGTGCTCCTTTTGACGTTTTCTCCTCACCTCTGCTTCTTGTGTGAGCCTCTCTTCGCCCAATCTGAGGTGGCGCCGTAAATAGCATCGCCACTTAGTGCGATCGGCAGCTTCATCCTCCCATGTTGCTGGATCCATGTCCAGTGCCCTCATATCTCTCTTGCACACATCTTTGAACCTCAGCTGTGGTCGCCCAACTGTTCTCTTGCCATCTGCTAACTGTCCGTAGAAGATATCTTTTGGGATGCGACCATCATCCATGCGGCGAACATGGCCAAGCCAGCGAAGTCTGCGCTGTCTAAGAAGCGTATACATACTTTGAAGGCCAGCACGTGACAACACCTCGACATTTGTCACTTTATCTTTCCACGAGATGCCGAGGATGCGGCGTAGACACCACAAATGGAAGGTATTGAGCCTTCTTTCTTGCTTAGCATAGGTCGTCCAGGTCTCGCTGCCATATAGGAGTGTGCTGGTGACGCAGGCATTATATACCGCAGCTTTGGTCTTTATTGTGAGTTTAGAGTTTCCCCAAACACGCGATGTGAGGCGGGCAAAGGTAGCTGCAGCTTTGCCAATGCGGCTGTCGATTTCTGTATCCAGTGAGAGTTTGTCATTGATGGTAGACCCTAGGTATGTGAAGTGGTGCACCACTGCCAATTCATAGTTATCGATAGTGATAACTGGTGCAGCACCCACATCCTGACTCAGCACATTCGTTTTCTTTAGACTTATTGTGAGGCCAAAGTCCTTCCATGCTTTAGTGAAGCGATTCATCAAGCTCTGAAGCTCCTGTTGGCTTTGAGTGACGACTGCAGCATCATCAGCGAACAACAAGTCTCTTATAGTGACCCTTCTGATTTTTGTTTTTGCCTTCAGCCTTGAAAGATTAAACAGACGGCCATCTGACCTAGTGTGAAGGCATATTCCTTCAGTTGCATCTCTGAATGCATGTTTCAAGAGTAAGACAAAGAAGATTCCGAAGAGGGTCGGAGCCAGAACACAGCCTTGTTTAACGCCACTTCGTATATCAAAGGGCTGTGACGTGCTTCCAGCATATTGGACTGTTCCCTTCATGCCGTCATGGAATGACTTTATCATTTCCAGCATTTTAGAAGGGCAGCCTATTTTCAGGAGGATTTTAAAGAGTCCATCCCTACTAACCAGGTCGAATGCTTTTGTGAGGTCTATAAAGGCGATATATAATGGTCTTTTCTGCTCTCTTGATTTTTCCTGAAGCTGGCGGAGAGAGAAGATCATGTCTGTTGTTGATCTGCCAGCTCGGAATCCACACTGTGACTCTGGATATATGCGCTCAGCTAACTTGTGTAGTCGCATTAAGATGACTTTGGCAAAAACCTTACCAACAATACTAAGAAGAGAGATGCCTCTGTAGTTATTGCAATCACTTCTGTCTCCTTTATTTTTATACAGTGTTACAATCTTGGCATCTCGCATGTCTTGAGGAATAGTTGTCTCTTCCCAGCACTGGCATAGCATCCTATGCAGGGGATGTAATAGCGTGCTCTTACAGCATTTGATTAAATCAGGAGGAATCCCATCACTGCCTGGTGCTTTGCCAGAGGCCAAGCTATCAATGGCCTTGCTGAGTTCCTCTAATGTTGGTTCGGCATCCAGCTCCTCCATAGCTGGCAGACTGTTGACACCATCAAGGGCTGCAGGCGTAACGGTATTGTCTCTAGCGTAGAGCTCAGAGTAGTGCTCGACCCACCTCTCCATCTGCTTACCCTTATCGGTTAGCTTCTCTCCGCTGATGGTTTTTAGCGGTGCCGTCTTACTTTTATGGGGGCCAAGTGCTTTCTTTATACCGTCATACATTTGTCTAATGCTGCCTGTTTGCGCTGCGATCTGGATGCTCTCACTGAGCTGGAGCCAGTAGTCATTTGCACAGGTCGAGCAGTTTGTTGAACTTTGCTTCTCGTAGACATCAGGATCTGTAGTGTTCTGGCACTCGGTGAACGTTTGTATTCATTCATAGCACTGCGCTTAGCTTCAATGACAGGTGCCATCACATCTGATGAAGCATCAAACCAGTCATTTGACTTTGCTGTTTTCTTACCAAAGATGGCAAGTGCAGTACTTTGAATGGTGTTCCATAGATGCTCCCAGTTCTCTGTAATAGTATCACCATTCTGAGGGCTACTGAGCACTTTCTCGAAGGTCGCAGTGAATTGAGCGATCATGAAACGGTCTGACATCTTGCTGGTATCAATGCGTGGTTTCCCTTCATGTCTGACATGATAGAGTTTTCTTGGTTGTGCTCTGATTTTGCAGCAAACCAAGGAGTGATCTGTATCACAGTCTGCACTATGGTACGAGCGCGTGGAGAGCACAGACCTGAGGAGTGGCCTTCTGACGAGAATCAGGTCAAGTTGGTGCCAGTGCTTGGATCGTGGGTGTCTCCATGACACCTTATGCTGGGGTTTTGTCTGAAAGTAGGTGTTGGTCACGCAGAGGTCATGGTGGACGCACAACTCTAAGAGCCGTTGTCCATTTTCATTCATCTTGCCAATACCAAACCTGCCCAGACACGAAGGCCATGAAACATTATCGGCACCCACTCTAGCGTTAAAGTCACCAAGGAGAACAAGCTGTTCTTGCCTAGGTATGCTTTTGATAATTGCTGTTAGATTCTCATAGAACTCATCTTTAGCTTCTGAGGCAGAGTACAGAGTAGGAGCATACACACTGACAAGGGTGATGGGACCTGTGCTAGTTTGCAGGCGGAGCGTTAACAGGCGTTCTGATCCATTCTCGCCTGGTTCAACCATTTTAGTTAGCGATTTTTTGACCGCAAAACCTACTCCGTGTTCTCTAGCTTTATCAAGATCTTTCCCTTGCCAATAAAATGTGTAGTCCTTCTCGCTCACCGTTCCAGAGCCCGCCAGGCGCGTTTCCTGAAGTGCAGCTATATCCACCTGAAGTCGTTTAAGCTCATCATTAATTATGGCTGTCTTCCTTACATCGTTTACATCCTGTAGGTTTTCGGATAGTCCAGTCAACATAGTCCGGACGTTCCAGCATCCCAATCTGAGAGTTTGCTTATTTCTATTTTTTCTATAATTGCTTGGTGCAAAATTTTCTGTCCACAGTTCGGGTTTGACCCTAATCCCCATGCACCCAATGGGGAAAGCAGACAGTGGCGGGACAACACCTTATTGACTGGGGGCTGCCCAGCTTGAAGCGGGCGGTAGCTGTCCAGTGAGATCCTAGAACCTCTCCCACTGTCGGAAGTAGCCCCTGGCGCCATGCCCTACGCCAATTGGGCAAATGCTTATAACCGGTAACTGCTACTTCCCGTGTTTTGCCGACACCTATAGGGTGAAGCTGGAGTGTCCTCTCCAGGGCGCGAGCTTGGGCACAGTTATATGGAGATCAAGCTGTTGCCCATGCAGCATGTTCCCCCTCTCCACACAGTCGGTAGATCCAAAGGAACGGCAGTAGCCGATACAGTTTGGTACCAGCCATGTCGCAGGAGTTGCCAGAATAATGTCGAATCAACATTAGACTGCCTTAGGGACTCCGACTCCGGATTTATCCTCAGGGTTTACTCCCGAAGCCAATTCCATAAATGGATATTCCCGCAAGGCAGCGGTGGTTTGAATTCAGAGTTCCTTCTCTTAGATAAGCTACCAACCAAGGATCACGAGCCCTATCTGCCCGAAGCTGCTGGTTTTAAGGCGCCAGTCGCTCGCCTTTGCCCCTTCTCCCGTCAGTGGAAACAGTTCCGCCGGGCTCAAATTGAGCCACACGTGAAGGCCGGGAGCTGGACTTGGTTGTCAGAGGCTGTTTGAGGCGCGTGCCATAGAAGTATTTTATCTGCAGTGAGAGCTTATCCTCACTACAACTCCCGGCAATAACAACCTTTGGAACTAAACCAATCCAATCTCTTTAGAACTAGGTGGGTCGAGGTGTTAAATTATTTCTATCTCCCGCGTGTTTTAAAAGTATCAAATTTTAAATTTAAACGCGTGACCTCTTCCACGTATGTCTAATACTTCCGATTGCACTTTTATGCAAACTCGCAAACACATGGGTAAACTCATTTCCTGTCTAAATGCCTTTCCCACCATAATCTCCCCAGACGGGTTTTTTGTATTATTGATACAGATTTTCAATCGGAAGCGATTATCTAATTAGCACCTATGTCTTCGCACAAGAAAAAAGTAAAAAAATAAATATTTAAAATTAAATAAATAGAAAAATAAAATACGTAAATAAAATATAAATAAATAAACAAAATAAAAATAAACAAAAATAAACAAAAAAATTAAATAAAATAAAAAGTGAAAAGACAAAAAATTTGAATTTATAATTAAATGGAATAAGATAATAATTAATAATAATAATTTTAAAAATTTAAAAAAATTAAAAAAAGTGATGGGAAAGTTATTAAAAAAAAAAATGGGTGATCGCAGTCAAAGTAGAAAGTCATAATACAACTGGGACTAGATAGAAAAGGTAGCCTCAGACAAAATAATGCTGGGTATTCAAACCGTGGGGTTTAAGTAAACCCATAAGATGGATGAGGCGTTGTTCCAGGCGAAACCGACTGTTGGCGTCCGAGGAACAGGATCTGATTGCTGTCACCTGGATGTCAGTGGCACCGTGGTGGCCAGGGCCATTGAAGTGGATGGCCACAGGTGTGGATTTCAACTGAGAGATGTCGTAGAGGTGTCTGCAGAATCGGTCGCCCAGTCGTGTGCCCGTTTGGCCGATGTAAGTAATATTGCAACGTTTGCATATAATAGCAAAATTTCATTCTACCGTTTTACCCCCGTCTTACGGCAGTTCTCCTCATATACTCATAACAACAAGGTGGCCATATTGTTAGGCCTTGTGACCATTCTCGCTTTCCGTGGCGTGATTGCGTGATATTCATAGAGACACTTGTCGTAGATTTTGGATAGGAGAATTAAGACTTGGGTTAGGTCCCTTCTGAATAGGTTGGAATGAGTGATAGATACAGTGAGCTGGTGAAAAGCAATAGAATTTCCCACACGTGAGATGATAGAATGTGATATAGAAGCTGTCTTTGAGAATCGAGATACTCTTCTCTCTCTCACCTATCTTCTACGACCACTTTTAAAGGCGTCAGACAGTCTAACCACAGATATATATTACATAAATCTCTATCTACTCACGGGCACGCACATACACGTGACGACAGGTAAACACACAGACGTGGGAAAACTATAACAATGATATACAGATTATTGGGATCGAGCTGACCAACGCACTGATTTTTTTTTTCAAGAGAGATATTTTAATTATCATATCAAAATTTCTCACAACACCAAAAATTACATCAAGGAAAAACATATACAAATAGTCATAAAATTTAAGAAAATGCTACAAGGATGATAGCCCGTTAGAATCTTACTCTAGGTTTAGCCCACAGCCCCGTTAAGAGAACAGATGATGCCCCAAAGAGTTATAGATACGTAGGGTTGAGGCTAAGAGGTTTCTTTCTTTCTCGTAAATGTATGGACAGAGTTGAATAATCTGATTTAGCCTAAGAAAAAAAGAGAAACTCTAGCCTTTGTAACAAATGCTGCAGATTAAAAAAAGTTAAGACAGCAAATGGGTGACAATAATACCCCGGTAAAACAACACTCTGACCTGTGTACCCTCATTCATTCAGCCATGGCCTTGCTCTCACATACATATACTCACAACTTTGCTCGTTGCCTCTGGGAACATAATAATTCTAGGACCTTCACACAGACCCGAAAATGCAGTCCTTGACCAAGAAATCCCCAGTTCCAAAAGACGTACTAAACTCTCAGGGAACGATTCCTTGGGTGTTCTAATTTTTCGAATGTCTGATTAAGTCACATAAAATATTGTCCAGGCACGAAAGTTAGCAGAGCACAATGTCATTAGCTTTGGTTTATAGAATTTAAGGAATGTCAGATCGGTGTCTACTGTCAGGAAGTTACTATATTTGGTCACCACAGTACTAGTCAAAACTCTGTCGGAATGTTTCTGATCTTTGCTTGCCACAACGGGCTGAATTGTACTGAAGAGTTATTCTGGAAGAATTAATTCTGGCGCGAAGGCCTCTTACTTCATTTAACTGTTACAGTTCAGGTAATGAAAGTGATTTGTTTCTTCCGAAATAATGTTCACGTACCAGAACGCTGGTAAAGTTGGGTACCACCGTTTCACTATATAAAAGAAAGAACACATATCAAATAATTTACATATATGTACTCAATATAACTTACATTTAAAACAGCAAGCCTACAGCTTGACTTATTATTTAAACTTCCGGTGAAATAAGTTATGTAAATAAAATCAAACATCATGAATTAGAAAATACATACGTATTTCGTCAACACTCAATGATGTATCTAGCGTTATAAGTTTAGTTTTTAAAATATATTCTCTCGTCTGATTTATTTAGAAGTTAAATTGGATTTGAGCTGAAGTGGTAACTTGCCACCCTTATCGACACCTGGTATTAAAGTGTAAGATGTAGGTGTCTTCTCTGATTTAGGATGTTGCTGTGTATGTGGTAGTGGAACAGTTCACAGGGTTATCACACAGGCAACATGACGTGTAGAGTCATAGAAAGGGTAACTTCGTTGTATAAGTTTCTTCCATTTATTGCACGCCACAAAACAGTCATGATACTTATGACATCAACATAGTTAACGAGTTCAGCAAGATGATATGGCACATTGAAAACAATTTCTGTAGTCAGCAATGACAGCTGTTGTATATATGCGTCATAAGACATCACAGTTCAATAGATTCAGAAATTCATAAATCATAGAGTTCTAGTTCGTGAAGCTGTATAAATAATAATAATTTCTATAACTTCTGCAACAGTGTCAGCTACAGATCTTCAATGTTCATAAACAATAATAAATGCTCCCATTCTGATGCTAGCAGATCAGTTGTATACAATAAGTCCGTTCACTGTCTGCACGTGAATAGCATACATGGGCTACAGGTCAGCTCGACCTTTATAATGTTCCTAAGTCTAACCATCTGACTTGGACGTGATCTCTGATATAACGAATCCTGGAACACAGACAATAGTCTTGTTGGTCTAGAGCGACCCATATATATTTAACTAGTTCAGGTATAAAGCTACCGGTGACTTAATCCTAGTCAAAGTACCTCTCCATTTTGATCACACAGGCGAGCAAATAGGCGACAAAATGACGAACCTCTAGATGATAGCATAAAGTTCGATACAAGAGGAATTACCTTATTTCGGAAAATCAACCATGAACATATGCCTCCAGGCAGGCGTGAATAATACTGGGAAATAGTCTAGTTAGCTAACTAACTCACAAAGACCATGTATTTCCCTCAGAGAATCACAAGACGCAGGTCGCGTCTGCTCGCTTCTTAAACCATTTCTCAACTGCCCAACTGGGCGGAACACACAGAACGAACTCCCAGCTTTTGACATGCGCAGAACGACAATCTCTGAGTTGCCGTTCACAATAAGACGATTCTAAGAACATTCGAGATAAAAGTCTTACACAGTCGCGCCTTTTATGGTCATGAAAAGAAGCGTTAAGAAAGGTTTCAGACATCTACCATAGTTGACTGGTACTACCAAATAAGGAGATGTGGTCACGCTTCGTTCAAGAAATTATAGACCGAACGTGTCTCTATACAAGAGAAGGCAAACTCCTAAAAAATTGTAGTTTCGATAACTCGGATTATGTCCCTTTGACCATAGAAAACATAATACACACTTCAGTCAAAAAAATGATCATACATATGAAAAATGTTTATACAAACGAAAAATAATAATGATCCGTGCGTAACATTACCGCACCCTCCCTGGAAAAAAAAAATGAAACATTTTTTTTTTAAATCCTGGAGCCGGAAAAAATCTAGGCTCCTAACGCACGTATGATGCGTGGATATATACCTAACAAATTAGCTCAACGCATGGAGCGACACTGAGATCATATCTCAGATCCTTAGAGAAAAAATTTATCTAAGTATACGCTGATATATTCCAGGAAGGTGCCACCAACACACGCCACAATGATGGCAACAACATAATGACAATCAAATTATTCTCATACCAATATATGAAATTAAATATATTATGTGTTATCATACAATGTGTTGCAAATAGCGGTGTAATTTACTAATATACCGCACTATATTATTACATTATATAAAGTAACAGTAATTAATAAGTAATACATGTGTTGATCTTCGGTGACATAAAACATTCAATAGAAGAAGATGTGGACATCATCCGCTCCCAATGTAGGACAGGACTTGATATCCTCAAAGTTCCACAATGGACATAAACTCGCAGACTTCAATGATGTGCTGCGAAAATATCAATAACACAAATCTTAAAGACAACTGGTAAATTTCTTAATACAATCCTGAAAATAATTTATTTAAATGTGGCCGAGTGATCTTTTGGCCCGTATATCACTAACTAAGCCTTCTTAGATAATTACATGGTACAATGTTATAAATTTCCCTCAAAAAAAAAAAGTGAGACAAAATCTACTAACATGTCATTATAACATTGGACTGTATATCAGGAAATATATATATATGACAGAAGAATCATGTGGAATCGTGTGGACATCTGGACAGAATGTCTGCCATTACATTATCCGAACCACGGATAGCTCGAACCGAGAAATGAAATGGTTGAAGAGCTATGGCATAACGAGTGGACCTCGAGCTCTTCAAGTTTTTGCTCTGAATAGCAGTAAGCGCTTTCTGGTCGGTTTCCACAATGAAATGTGCGCCTAGAAGAAATCTTTGTAACTTCAGAATAGACCATACCATAGCCAATAACTCACGGTCTAAAACCGAGTAATTCTTTTCTGCAGCGTTTAATTTCCTAGAGATATACATCACCGGATGCAAAGTATCAGAATACTCCTGCATTAGTGCTGCCCCAATCCCTGTTGACGAGGCGTCACTTCGAAGAACAAAAGTCTTCTCAATAGTAGGTAACTTAAGAATAGGTGGAGATGAAAATAGGGCTTTAACCTGGTCCAATGAGGATTGACATTCTTTAGACCAGCGGATCAGATTAGGCGACCCTTTCTTCAATAAAGTAGAAAGCGGTGCCATAATGGAGGACAGATTCGGAATGAATCGTCCGTAGAATTGAATCAAACCTAATAGACTCCTTACTTGTTTCTTCGTCTTAGGGACCGAAATGTTAAGTATTTTTGAAACATTGTGGTCCTCTGTCTTTAAAAGACCATGACCAACCCGATGACCTAGGAAAGAAATCTCGCTAAATCCTATAAAGGCTTTAGAGGGTTTTGCAGTCAAGTTATACTCGCGAAGAGTAGACAGTAATTCGTATAAACCCAAATAATGATCTTCCCAAGAATCACTGAATAGACAGATATCATCTAGGTATGCTATGACATCTGTACGATATGCGAGAATTCGCCGCATCATGCGTACGAATGTAGCAGGGGCGTTCATAAGACCAAAAGGCATGAAATTCCATTGGAATAAACCCCTAGGTGTAGAAAAAGCTGTAAAAGGTTTGGCACGTTCAGTTAGCGGGACTTGCCAATAACCTTTAGACAAATCTAGTTTGGTAAAGAATCTAGAATTAGAAAGTTTATTGAGTAGCTCTTCTAATGAAGGCATAGGTTCAGCATCGAACTTCGTAACTTGGTTCAATTTGCGATAATCTACGCAAATGCGAATGTTATTATCCTTCTTTCGAACAATAACCATAGACGAAGAGTATGCTGAAGTGGATGGTCAATGATTTCCAAACGTATCATTTCATCCAATTCTTTTTCGACTTGAGACTGGAAATGGATAGGTATTGGATATGGTCTGACTCTGATAGGATTGTGATCAGTTAGCACAATGTCATGTTCTATGACATGTGTGTGTCCCGGGATGTCTGTAAGAACATCCTGAAATGTTTGCAACATCGAAGAAACTTGTCGATGTTCCTCAGCGGAAAGATTTGGAGAAACGGTCACGTTTTTCCAAGATTCCGTAGAATAAAGTGGGACCATAGAAAGAGGAAGATTGACATCAGAAAAAGTAGTTTCCTCATCCTGTATAACTGACAGAGATGAGTACTGACCATGAGTTGCTTGTGAATTGTCCGTAGCCTGGAAAATAGGCTGCAAATAGTCAGGTCTTTCATAAAATTCTGTGAGCATATTTATGTGGAAAGTTTTATGCTTTCCATCAATATCGACAACATAGTCGACATCAGAAATTTTGGAGACTATTGCATATGGACCTTTCCATGCAATTAGAAGTCTGTTCTCCCTTGAAGGAAGTAGAACGAGAGCTTTGTCACCTGGACAAAGTTGTCGTAGACATCTATTCTTATTTGCAAACTGCCTTGCCTTTTCTTTAGCAAATTCTGAAGACGAAGTTGCTAGTTTGCATGCCTCGATGATCTTTTGCCTAAGAGCAATGACGTACTCATAAGAAGATTGAGTCTCATCGCTAATATTATCGGCAGTGATTAGATCGTGAAGTAAAGACATAGGGCCGCGCGGTTGCGCGCCAAAGACAAGTTCAAAAGGGGAAAACCCCGTATGTTCATTGGGGACCTCTCTATACGCAAAGAGAGCCGCGGGTAAGACCCTGTCCCAATCCTGAGGATGATCCTCAGTTATTTTACCAAGTAAAGTTTTCAGAGTCCTATTTAAACGTTCGACCAACCCATTAGACATTGGGTGATAGATACTGCTGAGAGACCTTTTAATGTGTAGCATAGACATTACCTGTGACATAGTGTCTGATATAAGTTGAGTGCCATGGTCTGACAATATTTCTCCGGGAAAACCCAAGCGAGAAAATATCAGCCAAAGAGCGTCTGCGATATCAGCAGTTGAGATGCTCTTGAGAGGTATTGCCTCTGGCCAACGTGTGCACATATCGACACATGTAAGGATAAATTGATGTCCTCTAGCCGACTTAATTCTAAAAGGACCGATAATATCTATTGCCATTTTTTGAAAAGGGCGAATAGGAATGTCAGCAGCCTGGATAGGCGCAGCATGTCGTGGTCCTTTAGATTTGACCTCCTGACATACTTTGCAAGAGCGACAGTACATTCGTATGTCCTTGCTCACAAATGGCCAAAAGAAAGCCGCAAGAACCCTCGACTTTGTACGGGAAAAACCCATATGTCCAGCACATTGCGAGTCATGAGCATGTTGCAATATTTGCAATCTCATGCTCTTAGGCACAAGAATTTGTGAATGAGTGGACGTAGTCGAGTCTTGTACCATACGTACAAGTACGCCGTTCTTCATAGAAATCCAAGATTTCCTATTAGTGTTCTGATTAGGATCACCTTTTTTTGCTAGAATGAAGAATTTTTGTAAAGAAGGATCTTCTTCTTGCAATTTGATAAATGAGTCACGTGTAATAGTCAAGTGACTATCTTGGTCATTTACTTCATCATTATTAGTTAATGAAGTTTGAGGTGGATCCAGAGCATGTGCTCTTGTGACCACCGCATTGGTAGCTTCAATGTTTTGCTCTTCCCAAACAGCAATCTGCTGTGGGGTACATTCCCTAACTCCGTGAATACGACCAATAATAAGGTCCGCAATAGGGTTTGGAAGTAGACACGCGTGGACCTCTCCCGTGAAGAAAGGAGTAGCAATGTGTATTATAGCAGTAGGATACTTTTCTAACGTGCCACCAAATGTGACACATTTGATGACTTTTCCTGTAGCACAGGATGGATCTACAAGAGATTGCCTAACGCCGACAGTAGTACATCCAGAATCAAACAACACTGAGACTGGATTACTATTTACTAGCCCCTTATGTAATATAAGAGAACCTCTCCCATCATGAGCAACATTAGCAGGAAGAGCGGGCAAAGGATGACCACAGCTTAGAGTACTAACGGTTTTCGGATCAAATAAAGTACTGCATTGGATACATTTATTTGCCCTACCAAAATCAAAAGATGAGCATCCGATAGCATTATGGTCTTTATCATTATTAACCTGTTTATCTGCTCCCTGAGATTCTTGTTGAACAGAGTTTGTCT
The DNA here is from genome assembly GCA_024509875.1 of Oreohelix idahoensis. Lineage (NCBI taxonomy): Eukaryota > Metazoa > Mollusca > Gastropoda > Stylommatophora > Oreohelicidae > Oreohelix > Oreohelix idahoensis. The sequence goes on along the minus strand of JAMPIV010018077.1, from coordinate 148,313 downwards.
GTTGATATCTTTTTCTCTTATGTTGCGATCTACCGCGACCATTATTGCCTCTGCAATTATCATTAAAGTCCCTACTGTAATTTTTATCCTGGTTTGAGTTCCAGTTTCCATAACTGTCATTACTATCTCTATGCTGTTGAGAACCTCTATTATCTTGGTATTGAGGTCTCTGCATAAAATATTTCCCTCTATACCGATTACCTTTGTGAAAATTTCTAAAGTTAACCGGAGTAGAATAACGTGTAGTATTCGGTTGTCTCCAGTTCTGGGAAGAAGAATCACCCTGGAATTGATCACTATGGTTCTGGGCATAATTACGATTACTCTTTTTATTGAAATTTTTCTGGCTACCCTGAAATTTACGCATAAAATTTGGGCCATAAGGTGCTGCCGAAGCAACTGGCAGACCTTCTTTCACCTTAGAGTTACTAATGGTTATGTGCGGATGCGCAGTAACATACTGGCTACAGTATTCTTCCATTTCTTTTATGTTTTTAGGCTTACGCTCATGAAGAAAAGATAGAAAAGCTTCATTAACAGAAGACATAACCTTATCTCTAAGTAGTAAATCCATAAGAGCTTCAAATGTATTTTCTGTCTTAGACAACTCAACCCATCGTAAAAAAGTAAGACGGATGCCTGAGATGAATTCAGAGAATTCAACTCCAGTTTCTGGTAACATGGTTTTAAATTTAAGACGATATCCGTCCTCGTTAAGTTGGTACTTCTTTAACAATGCCGCCCTGACAACCTCATAGTTGTTTTTGTCAGGCACATCTACCATACTCAACAAAGTCAAAGCATCACCTCTAAGTATCTTGGACAGATGATACACATATAATGTTTTATCTATATTATGCACATTACATGCACTTTCAAATCTATCTAGATAAAATGTTATATCATCGATTGAGGGATTAAATGCTGGTAGATTAAGCTTGAAATCCTTAGCATTAGTCTTATTTGACACCTTATTTGCATCATTAGCATTACCAGTGTTCAATAACTTTAACTTCTCTAACTCTAAAGCTAAGACTTTTTCATCATGTTCCATTTTTGCTTTTCTCTCATCAGCCTCTCTTTGTAACCTTCTTTCTTCAGCCTCAGCCTGTAACTTTCTTTCTTCAGCCTGGGCCTGTAACTTTTTTTCTTCAGCCTCTATTTCAAGTCTCTTATTTTCAGCTTCTTTTTCAAGTCTCTTATTTTCAGCTTCTTTTTCAAGTCTCTTATTTTCAGCTTCTTTTTCAAGTCTCTTATTTTCAGCTTCTTTTTCAAGTCTCTTATTTTCAGCTTCTTTTTCAAGTCTCTTATTTTCAGCTTCAGCCTGAAGCCTCTTCTCCTGAAATTCTGCTTCTCTTTTTTGTTTTTCCATTTCCATTTGAAATCTTTTTTCCTCCACCTGCATCTGCAGTTTCTTTTGTTCTATTTCAGCCTCTATTCTCTTTTGCTCAGTTTGTTCTTTCATTTTCTTTTCTTCCGACTTCAATGCCTTGGCATATTGAACAGTCGCAAATTCTTCTAATTTATCACCTGTCTTCCCAAGGGCTTTACCCTGCTCAATAAAGTACTCAAATGTAGACATGATGTCTAAAAATGTGAGTACAGAACCTGAAATAATTAATTATCTTATTTCAATGTTAAATAGCAACAAGACTTAATAAAGTGCTTGTATAATCTCTATGTTGAACCCTATCTCTGTGGGAAACAGGAGTGACACCAACTTGTATTATCAAATGTATAATAATATCACAAGTCACCTCTTAATTAACAGTGCACTACCCAAATGGAAGATACAACGAAGTTACCCTTTCTATGACTCTAACGTCATGTTGCCTGTGTGATAACCCTGTGAACTGACCCCCTTGATAGCTGGAATCAGAGTGAACCAACCTATGGCCACCAAAAATGATATGGTGCGCCAAAATATCAGATGATAGAACCAGCTCTGGCCACCAAAAATGATAAGGGTGGATTTGAGCTGAAGTGGTAACTTGCCACCCTTATCGACACCTGGTATTAAAGTGTAAGATGTAGGTGTCTTCTCTGATTTAGGATGTTGCTGTGTATGTGGTAGTGGAACAGTTCACAGGGTTATCACACAGGCAACATGACGTGTAGAGTCATAGAAAGGGTAACTTCGTTGTATAAGTTTCTTCCATTTATTGCACGCCACAAAACAGTCATGATACTTATGACATCAACATAGTTAACGAGTTCAGCAAGATGATATGGCACATTGAAAACAATTTCTGTAGTCAGCAATGACAGCTGTTGTATATATGCGTCATAAGACATCACAGTTCAATAGATTCAGAAATTCATAAATCATAGAGTTCTAGTTCGTGAAGCTGTATAAATAATAATAATTTCTATAACTTCTGCAACAGTGTCAGCTACAGATCTTCAATGTTCATAAACAATAATAAATGCTCCCATTCTGATGCTAGCAGATCAGTTGTATACAATAAGTCCGTTCACTGTCTGCACGTGAATAGCATACATGGGCTACAGGTCAGCTCGACCTTTATAATGTTCCTAAGTCTAACCATCTGACTTGGACGTGATCTCTGATATAACGAATCCTGGAACACAGACAATAGTCTTGTTGGTCTAGAGCGACCCATATATATTTAACTAGTTCAGGTATAAAGATACCGGTGACTTAATCCTAGTCAAAGTACCTCTCCATTTTGCATCACACAGGCGAGCAAATAGGCGACAAAATGACGAACCTCTAGATGATAGCATAAAGTTCGATACAAGAGGAATTACCTTATTTCGGAAAATCAACCATGAACATATGCCTCCAGGCAGGCGTGAATAATACTGGGAAATAGTCTAGTTAGCTAACTAACTCACAAAGACCATGTATTTCCCTCAGAAATCACAAGACGCAGTTGCGTCTGCTCGCTTCTTAAACCATTTCTCAACTGCCCAACTGGGCGGAACACACAGAACGAACTCCCAGCTTTTGACATGCGCAGAACGACAATCTCTGAGTTGCCGTTCACAATAAGACGATTCTAAGAACATTCGAGATAAAAGTCTTACACAGTCGCGCCTTTTATGGTCATGAAAAGAAGCGTTAAGAAAGGTTTCAGACATCTACCATAGTTGACTGGTACTACCAAATAAGGAGATGTGGTCACGCTTCGTTCAAGAAATTATAGACCGAACGTGTCTCTATACAAGAGAAGGCAAACTCCTAAAAAATTGTAGTTTCGATAACTCGGATTATGTCCCTTTGACCATAGAAAACATAATACACACTTCAGTCAAAAAAATGATCATACATATGAAAAATGTTTATACAAACGAAAAATAATAATGATCCGTGCGTAACATTACCGCACCCTCCCTGGAAAAAAAAAATGCAACATTTTTTTTTAAATCCTGGAGCCGGAAAAAATCTAGGCTCCTAACGCACGTATGATGCGTGGATATATACCTAACAAATTAGCTCAACGCATGGAGCGACACTGAGATCATATCTCAGATCCTTAGAGAAAAAATTTATCTAAGTATACGCTGATATATTCCAGGAAGGTGCCACCAACACACGCCACAATGATGGCAACAACATAATGACAATCAAATTATTCTCATACCAATATATGAAATTAAATATATTATGTGTTATCATACAATGTGTTGCAAATAGCGGTGTAATTTACTAATATACCGCACTATATTATTACATTATATCAAGTAACAGTAATTAATAAGTAATACATGTGTTGATCTTCGGTGACATAAAACATTCAATAGAAGAAGATGTGGACATCATCCGCTCCCAATGTAGGACAGGACTTGATATCCTCAAAGTTCCACAATGGACATAAACTCGCAGACTTCAATGATGTGCTGCGAAAATATCAATAACACAAATCTTAAAGACAACTGGTAAATTTCTTAATACAATCCTGAAAATAATTTATTTAAATGTGGCCGAGTGATCTTTTGGCCCGTATATCACTAACTAAGCCTTCTTAGATAATTACATGGTACAATGTTATAAATTTCCCTCAAAAAAAAAAAAAGTGAGACAAAATCTACTAACATGTCATTATAACATTGGACTGTATATCAGGAAATATATATATATGACAGAAGAATCATGTGGAATCGTGTGGACATCTGGACAGAATGTCTGCCATTACATTATCCGAACCACGGATAGCTCGAGAGAGAAATGAAATGGTTGAAGAGCTATGGCATAACGAGTGGACCTCGAGCTCTTCAAGTTTTTGCTCTGAATAGCAGTAAGCGCTTTCTGGTCGGTTTCCACAATGAAATGTGCGCCTAGAAGAAATCTTTGTAACTTCAGAATAGACCATACCATAGCCAATAACTCACGGTCTAAAACCGAGTAATTCTTTTCTGCAGCGTTTAATTTCCTAGAGATATACATCACCGGATGCAAAGTATCAGAATACTCCTGCATTAGTGCTGCCCCAATCCCTGTTGACGAGGCGTCACTTCGAAGAACAAAAGTCTTCTCAATAGTAGGTAACTTAAGAATAGGTGGAGATGAAAATAGGGCTTTAACCTGGTCCAATGAGGATTGACATTCTTTAGACCAGCGGATCAGATTAGGCGACCCTTTCTTCAATAAAGTAGAAAGCGGTGCCATAATGGAGGACAGATTCGGAATGAATCGTCCGTAGAATTGAATCAAACCTAATAGACTCCTTACTTGTTTCTTCGTCTTAGGGACCGAAATGTTAAGTATTTTTGAAACATTGTGGTCCTCTGTCTTTAAAAGACCATGACCAACCCGATGACCTAGGAAAGAAATCTCGCTAAATCCTATAAAGGCTTTAGAGGGTTTTGCAGTCAAGTTATACTCGCGAAGAGTAGACAGTAATTCGTATAAACCCAAATAATGATCTTCCCAAGAATCACTGAATAGACAGATATCATCTAGGTATGCTATGACATCTGTACGATATGCGAGAATTCGCCGCATCATGCGTACGAATGTAGCAGGGGCGTTCATAAGACCAAAAGGCATGAAATTCCATTGGAATAAACCCCTAGGTGTAGAAAAAGCTGTAAAAGGTTTGGCACGTTCAGTTAGCGGGACTTGCCAATAACCTTTAGACAAATCTAGTTTGGTAAAGAATCTAGAATTAGAAAGTTTATTGAGTAGCTCTTCTAATGAAGGCATAGGTTCAGCATCGAACTTCGTAACTTGGTTCAATTTGCGATAATCTACGCAAATGCGAATGTTATTATCCTTCTTTCGAACAATAACCATAGACGAAGAGTATGCTGAAGTGGATGGTTCAATGATTTCCAAACGTATCATTTCATCCAATTCTTTTTCGACTTGAGACTGGAAATGGATAGGTATTGGATATGGTCTGACTCTGATAGGATTGTGATCAGTTAGCACAATGTCATGTTCTATGACATGTGTGTGTCCCGGGATGTCTGTAAGAACATCCTGAAATGTTTGCAACATCGAAGAAACTTGTCGATGTTCCTCAGCGGAAAGATTTGGAGACACGGTCACGTTTTTCCAAGATTCCGTAGAATAAAGTGGGACCATAGAAAGAGGAAGATTGACATCAGAAAAAGTAGTTTCCTCATCCTGTATAACTGACAGAGATGAGTACTGACCATGAGTTGCTTGTGAATTGTCCGTAGCCTGGAAAATAGGCTGCAAATAGTCAGGTCTTTCATAAAATTCTGTGAGCATATTTATGTGGAAAGTTTTATGCTTTCCATCAATATCGACAACATAGTCAACATCAGAAATTTTGGAGACTATTGCATATGGACCTTTCCATGCAATTAGAAGTCTGTTCTCCCTTGAAGGAAGTAGAACGAGAGCTTTGTCACCTGGACAAAGTTGTCGTAGACATCTATTCTTATTTGCAAACTGCCTTGCCTTTTCTTTAGCAAATTCTGAAGACGAAGTTGCTAGTTTGCATGCCTCGATGATCTTTTGCCTAAGAGCAATGACGTACTCATAAGAAGATTGAGTCTCATCGCTAATATTATCGGCAGTGATTAGATCGTGAAGTAAAGACATAGGGCCGCGCGGTTGCGCGCCAAAGACAAGTTCAAAAGGGGAAAACCCCCGTATGTTCATTGGGGACCTCTCTATACGCAAAGAGAGCCGCGGGTAAGACCCTGTCCCAATCCTGAGGATGATCCTCAGTTATTTTACCAAGTAAAGTTTTTCAGAGTCCTATTTAAACGTTCGACCAACCCATTAGACATTGGGTGATAGATACTGCTGAGAGACCTTTTAATGTGTAGCATAGACATTACCTGTGACATAGTGTCTGATATAAGTTGAGTGCCATGGTCTGACAATATTTCTCCGGGAAAACCCAAGCGAGAAAATATCAGCCAAAGAGCGTCTGCGATATCAGCAGTTGAGATGCTCTTGAGAGGTATTGCCTCTGGCCAACGTGTGCACATATCGACACATGTAAGGATAAATTGATGTCCTCTAGCCGACTTAATTCTAAAAGGACCGATAATATCTATTGCCATTTTTTGAAAAGGGCGAATAGGAATGTCAGCAGCCTGGATAGGCGCAGCATGTCGTGGTCCTTTAGATTTGACCTCCTGACATACTTTGCAAGAGCGACAGTACATTCGTATGTCCTTGCTCACAAATGGCCAAAAGAAAGCCGCAAGAACCCTCGACTTTGTACGGGAAAAACCCATATGTCCAGCACATTGCGAGTCATGAGCATGTTGCAATATTTGCAATCTCATGCTCTTAGGCACAAGAATTTGTGAATGAGTGGACGTAGTCGAGTCTTGTACCATACGTACAAGTACGCCGTTCTTCATAGAAATCCAAGATTTCCTATTAGTGTTCTGATTAGGATCACCTTTTTTTGCTAGAATGAAGAATTTTTGTAAAGAAGGATCTTCTTCTTGCAATTTGATAAATGAGTCACGTGTAATAGTCAAGTGACTATCTTGGTCATTTACTTCATCATTATTAGTTAATGAAGTTTGAGGTGGATCCAGAGCATGTGCTCTTGTGACCACCGCATTGGTAGCTTCAATGTTTTGCTCTTCCCAAACAGCAATCTGCTGTGGGGTACATTCCCTAACTCCGTGAATACGACCAATAATAAGGTCCGCAATAGGGTTTGGAAGTAGACACGCGTGGACCTCTCCCATGAAGAAAGGAGTAGCAATGTGTATTATAGCAGTAGGATACTTTTCTAACGTGCCACCAAATGTGACACATTTGATGACTTTTCCTGTAGCACAGGATGGATCTACAAGAGATTGCCTAACGCCGACAGTAGTACATCCAGAATCAAACAACACTGAGACTGGATTACTATTTACTAGCCCCTTATGTAATATAAGAGAACCTCTCCCATCATGAGCAACATTAGCAGGAAGAGCGGGCAAAGGATGACCACAGCTTAGAGTACTAACGGTTTTCGGATCAAATAAAGTACTGCATTGGATACATTTATTTGCCCTACCAAAATCAAAAGATGAGCATCCGATAGCATTATGGTCTTTATCATTATTAACCTGTTTATCTGCTCCCTGAGATTCTTGTTGAACAGAGTTTGTCTGTTGATATCTTTTTCTCTTATGTTGCGATCTACCGCGACCATTATTGCCTCTGCAATTATCATTAAAGTCCCTACTGTAATTTTTATCCTGGTTTGAGTTCCAGTTTCCATAACTGTCATTACTATCTCTATGCTGTTGAGAACCTCTATTATCTTGGTATTGAGGTCTCTGCATAAAATATTTCCCTCTATACCGATTACCTTTGTGAAAATTTCTAAAGTTAACCGGAGTAGAATAACGTGTAGTATTCGGTTGTCTCCAGTTCTGGGAAGAAGAATCACCCTGGAATTGATCACTATGGTTCTGGGCATAATTACGATTATTCTTTTTATTGAAATTTTTCTGGCTACCCTGAAATTTACGCATAAAATTTGGGCCATAAGGTGCTGCCGAAGCAACTGGCAGACCTTCTTTCACCTTAGAGTTACTAATGGTTATGTGCGGATGCGCAGTAACATACTGGCTACAGTATTCTTCCATTTCTTTTATGTTTTTAGGCTTACGCTCATGAAGAAAAGATAGAAAAGCTTCATTAACAGAAGACATAACCTTATCTCTAAGTAGTAAATCCATAAGAGCTTCAAATGTATTTTCTGTCTTAGACAACTCAACCCATCGTAAAAAAGTAAGACGGATGCCTGAGATGAATTCAGAGAATTCAACTCCAGTTTCTGGTAACATGGTTTTAAATTTAAGACGATATCCGTCCTCGTTAAGTTGGTACTTCTTTAACAATGCCGCCCTGACAACCTCATAGTTGTTTTTGTCAGGCACATCTACCATACTCAACAAAGTCAAAGCATCACCTCTAAGTATCTTGGACAGATGATACACATATAATGTTTTATCTATATTATGCACATTACATGCACTTTCAAATCTATCTAGATAAAATGTTATATCATCGATTGAGGGATTAAATGCTGGTAGATTAAGCTTGAAATCCTTAGCATTAGTCTTATTTGACACCTTATTTGCATCATTAGCATTACCAGTGTTCAATAACTTTAACTTCTCTAACTCTAAAGCTAAGACTTTTTCATCATGTTCCATTTTTGCTTTTCTCTCATCAGCCTCTCTTTGTAACCTTCTTTCTTCAGCCTCAGCCTGTAACTTTCTTTCTTCAGCCTGGGCCTGTAACTTTTTTTTCTTCAGCCTCTATTTCAAGTCTCTTATTTTCAGCTTCTTTTTCAAGTCTCTTATTTTCAGCTTCTTTTTCAAGTCTCTTATTTTCAGCTTCTTTTTCAAGTCTCTTATTTTCAGCTTCTTTTTCAAGTCTCTTATTTTCAGCTTCTTTTTCAAGTCTCTTATTTTCAGCTTCAGCCTGAAGCCTCTTCTCCTGAAATTCTGCTTCTCTTTTTTGTTTTTCCATTTCCATTTGAAATCTTTTTTCCTCCACCTGCATCTGCAGTTTCTTTTGTTCTATTTCAGCCTCTATTCTCTTTTGCTCAGTTTGTTCTTTCATTTTCTTTTCTTCCGACTTCAATGCCTTGGCATATTGAACAGTCGCAAATTCTTCTAATTTATCACCTGTCTTCCCAAGGGCTTTACCCTGCTCAATAAAGTACTCAAATGTAGACATGATGTCTAAAATGTGAGTACAGAACCTGAAATAATTAATTATCTTATTTCAATGTTAAATAGCAACAAGACTTAATAAAGTGCTTGTATAATCTCTATGTTGAACCCTATCTCTGTGGGAAACAGGAGTTGACACCAACTTGTATTATCAAATGTATAATAATATCACAAGTCACTTCTTAATCATCAGTGCACTACCCAAATGGAAGAAACTTATACAACGAAGTTACCCTTTCTATGACTCTACACGTCATGTTGCCTGTGTGATAACCCTGTGAACTGACCCCCTTGATAGCTGGAATCAGAGTGAACCAACCTATGGCCACCAAAAATGATATGGTGCGCCAAAATATCAGATGATAGAACCAGCTCTGGCCACCAAAAATGATAAGGGTGGATTTGAGCTGAAGTGGTAACTTGCCACCCTTATCGACACCTGGTATTAAAGTGTAAGATGTAGGTGTCTTCTCTGATTTAGGATGTTGCTGTGTATGTGGTAGTGGAACAGTTCACAGGGTTATCACACAGGCAACATGACGTGTAGAGTCATAGAAAGGGTAACTTCGTTGTATAAGTTTCTTCCATTTATTGCACGCCACAAAACAGTCATGATACTTATGACATCAACATAGTTAACGAGTTCAGCAAGATGATATGGCACATTGAAAACAATTTCTGTAGTCAGCAATGACAGCTGTTGTATATATGCGTCATAAGACATCACAGTTCAATAGATTCAGAAATTCATAAATCATATAGTTCTAGTTCGTGAAGCTGTATAAATAATAATAATTTCTATAACTTCTGCAACAGTGTCAGCTACAGATCTTCAATGTTCATAAACAATAATAAATGCTCCCATTCTGATGCTAGCAGATCAGTTGTATACAATAAGTCCGTTCACTGTCTGCACGTGAATAGCATACATGGGCTACAGGTCAGCTCGACCTTTATAATGTTCCTAAGTCTAACCATCTGACTTGGACGTGATCTCTGATATAACGAATCCTGGAACACAGACAATAGTCTTGTTGGTCTAGAGCGACCCATATATATTTAACTAGTTCAGGTATAAAGCTACCGGTGACTTAATCCTAGTCAAAGTACCTCTCCATTTTGAATCACACAGGCGAGCAAATAGGCGACAAAATGACGAACCTCTAGATGATAGCATAAAGTTCGATACAAGAGGAATTACCTTATTTCGGAAAATCAACCATGAACATATGCCTCCAGGCAGGCGTGAATAATACTGGGAAATAGTCTAGTTAGCTAACTAACTCACAAAGACCATGTATTTCCCTCAGAGAATCACAAGACGCAGGTCGCGTCTGCTCGCTTCTTAAACCATTTCTCAACTGCCCAACTGGGCGGAACACACAGAACGAACTCCCAGCTTTTGACATGCGCAGAACGACAATCTCTGAGTTGCCGTTCACAATAAGACGATTCTAAGAACATTCGAGATAAAAGTCTTACACAGTCGCGCCTTTTATGGTCATGAAAAGAAGCGTTAAGAAAGGTTTCAGACATCTACCATAGTTGACTGGTACTACCAAATAAGGAGATGTGGTCACGCTTCGTTCAAGAAATTATAGACCGAACGTGTCTCTATACAAGAGAAGGCAAACTCCTAAAAAATTGTAGTTTCGATAACTCGGATTATGTCCCTTTGACCATAGAAAACATAATACACACTTCAGTCAAAAAAATGATCATACATATGAAAAATGTTTATACAAACGAAAAATAATAATGATCCGTGCGTAACAAACACTAAATCACTTTCCAAAATACTAGATATCTATTTTATTAATCTCACCACATCACTACGGTAACGCCACGACTAGGATAATTCACTAGATAGGTATGTAGAAGCTCGTCACAAATCTGACGAGAACTATGAAATTTGCTATACAAGCTTCATTCGCTAAGCACGTGTGTTCCGTCTACTGGAGATGTTGGAGACTGAAATGATATCAGATTTCAGCTCCTGTGTGGATATTTGAAAACAGGGGCAAACAATCCCACATTTTCTCAAACTCCGAAATCATCTCCCCTTTCCCGTGTAAAACACCTTACGTTTAACATTACCATTACTAGACGTCTTACATAACTGACACTTCTGCATTTCCCCACCTCGCGCTGACCAGGCCAACAGTGGGTGCCGTTTGCCGCTGCTATTCCCGGACAGTTGTCTCGAACTGCGACTAAAAGGTGTAAATTATCGCTCCTACCTGAGCGTTTGGCCGATGCAATTTCGTTGTGACCGGTGAAAGATGCAGACAATTTGACACCTCTAGGTCTAGCGAAACGAATATTTCGCACATTCACGTCTTACCTGCGCGACTGACATCTGACGCAATAAGGTTACTAGTCAGTATGAGAAAGAAAAACGATGATGGGAAAGAAATATATTTTTCGCAACGAGTGATGCGAAAAAATACAGGAAAAACAAGTAAGGAAAGATAATAAAATAAAAGGATTCGGGTGAGAGAATAGGAAGAAGATGTAGGTAATTTAATGATATAAAGACCTACGTGACAACACTGTCGCTTTGCAGTAATCGATTTTACAACAGTATTGGGAGACATAGTTTGCCACAGTGGAACCGAAGGAAAACATCAGACAAATAGCAATATAATTAGAGATAAGGAAAACATCTGACAGATAGTAGAATTAGAGATAAAGAAAACATCAGACAAATAGCAATATAATTAGAGATAAAGAAAACATCAGACAGATAACAGTAGAATTAGAGATAAGGAAAACACCAGACAGATAACAGTAGAATTAGAGATAAGGAAAACACCAGACAGATAACAGTAGAATTAGAGATGAGGAGAACACCAGATATATAATAATAGAATTAGAGATGAGGAGAACACCAGATATATAACAATAGAATTAGAGATGAAGAAAACAAGATATATATATATTTTTTTTCTTAACCAGCGGCACTTGGGCTTTCAGCCCTTCGGCCCAATGACATGTCATTGCGAGGCTGGGGAACCTGAGGACTTTCCTTCTAACCCGGTCAGGAGCTTCGCTCCTTCCCATCCACAGAGGGTTTATCTCAGGAGCCGTTCAGATTATTCAGTCAAAATCCCGGTCGTTGACACTCCTTCAAGCGCCGACGCCCGAGCTTGAACCTTGAAAACCTGGTCGCCAGTTCAACGTTGTAACCATTACACCAGCGCGGCTCCCAAAACAACATATATAAAACAATAGAATCAGAGATGAGGAAAACACCTGATTGTGACGAAATCAGTCGTGCAATTTTATAACTCTCATCCACTCCGGCAGTACCACCATTTCTTCATTTTTCTTCATTCATCGTCCTATTATTTGGCATAAATGTTGCTCTACATTCATTTTTTACTGTGACCACTCCCGAGACGTATTTACGTTCCGCCAGGTGAACTGTGGTATTATCGTAACAATACCTGGTCACTATCACCGGTCAGCGGTAATACGTTTATCTGTTTGAGCCGCCGGCCACCTTTGATAGGAGACGATCCTCGTTTGACACAATATGGAGGATGAATAGAAAACCAATATTGTCTGTCTGAGAAGACCGTCTGAGGTGTGCGAAAACACATGCGATAATGAGATAATCGTTTCCGTTGGATCCGCCTCGGTATCAATATTACCGATAACCTGTCTGGGAAAGACAAAATTTGAAGGTAGCATCATGACATCGAATAGGGTCCCAGACTTGTTTGTGAGTTGGCGGAAATATTACCACATTATTTGAAAGAGGTCACGCGATGGAATTTTAAAATGTAATATTTTAAACACGCGGGGGGTATTTTTAATTAAAACACCCAAACGCAGTGCTAAAAAACTTACCATTGATTTGATTTGAGAAGCCGGAATAAACAAAGAATCTCATTAGAAAATTCGGCGGAAGTACTATCCGAGATTTGAACTGGAAACTGAGAATATAATATAACGAAATTGGAGACACAGATCACAGATTGCATCGCAACGTCAAATTAACAACTCCCTAAAGCCAGAGAAAGAAGGATCGGACCTAAAGCCCTAAAGCCCGCATATATAATTACAAAGACTGGAAACTTAAAAGGACCAGGACAGCTCGAAGTATTTGGGAAACTTTAAAAAGTAAGCCCACATTTATTAATATAAGACTGGAGTCCTCAGGAATTGGATCACCCGTCATAAGAGGAATCAACATATTTCCAGACCAAGTAATTCACAGAACACTCGTCATAAGAGGAATTTCTCAGGCCAATTGATTCGAGAGCATATAACCTAAATTGCTCGTGTCTATTCTAACCTGTGCGAGGAGATTGTAGATTTCCATATTTTTGGGGTAGGTGTAAAATTTATTTTACAAATGTGAATTTGATATGTTTTTCTTGCTAGGTGGTTAATAATGAGGCTGGCAACCTCAACATATGAAAATACTTTATTCATGAACCACTGCAGCAAAAGCTGGTGACTGTTTATTGCTAATCGTGCGGAAAACCGACAGCAGATGTGACCCCAGACTCTGACTGGAGCAGTGATGAGTGATGATTACATCACATGTGCCTCCAGTGTATCATATCATTTTGTGAGATATGTGAAAGTTGTTAATGTTAGTTAAAGCACAAATCATTATTCGCGCAGTCCAGACACATTTTACCAGTTTAATTCCCAGAAGAGTACTGGTGATTTTTAATCATCTTCCTTGAGCTACGCTGTGTACTCAAGAATTTAATTCTTCTGAGAGATAAACATTGATGGGTGGACAGCGAAAGGATGCGCCTATTAAGCTTCCAATTCAGTGTACTTAGCAGAGGCATTTGTCATTTTTATTTTGTCTAAAATAGTTCGTGGTTACAAGCTATCAGACGGTTTGAAGTACTAACGTTACTACGCCGCTAGTGTAAGAGAAGAGCATCAACACTGACCGCCTACATTGGACAAGTTATGTGGAGAAGTGCACTCATCACCAAAAAGAAGTGACGGAAACCACGGCGACAGGACTCGCCTAGATCATTTAAGTCCTGATTAAAAGGCATCAGCAAAACTGACTTTTATAACTCCCATATTAAGTCTCTATGAAGACGCTTTCATCTCAAATTTCACCAATCTTTCCATATTTATTGTAACCTGTTAAAGAATAATTCACTATTAAATTTGTTACATCTTATTTTAAAACTAAACAAACATAGTTGATTCAGTTATTACATGTATGAAAGCAAACGTAAGAGCACGACTAATTTATATATAAATATATTTACTTCTAAACAGAGCTTTACCATTATAAGAGGAAATTCGCTAAATTAACTCAGCTGGGGGCTTGAACGAGCTAAAAACCATTGCTTAAATCCTTCACAGAAGGCGACGGATCAGATATAAGTTAACAATTGTTCAGCCCATGAAACATTGTTCTTGACTTCATAAAATATCTTGTGAAATCTCCCTTAAGGTAAAAGCGTCATTACCCTTCTATCTACATCTCCGCCTAGAGTAACCTTGTGCGAAAGTAGACACCTTTGAAGATCCATTTAGATACTCTTGAGTTTTTTCCACTGTTGGACCACTACTGAAAAGCGGGGGAGGGGGGGAGGGGGGAAGGAATCCGTGACACAGATAAATAACACTAGAATTAGAGATGAGGAAATCATCATATAAATAACAATAGAATTAGAGATGAGGAAAACACCAGATATATAACAATAGAATTAGAGATGAGGAAAACACCAGATATATAACAATAGAATTAGAGATGAGGAAAACACCAGATATATAACAATAGAATTAGAGATGAGGAAAACACCAGATATATAACAATATAATTAGAGATGAGGAAAACACCAGATATATAACAATATAATTAGAGATGAGGAAATCATCAGCCAGATGACAATATAATTAGAGATAAGAAAAACTGGCTGGTGTTAATTAGGGCACACACTACGGAGATCTTATGATAGCACCAACAACAGCCCTTGTTCTTGCATCACCATGGTTACAGAAATAGAGAGGGGAGATAATAGTGGCAGGCATGAAACAAATAACGATCTGAACTAGTTGATAGCATAACAAGGCAATCCTTGGTCAGGAATCCTAGGTAAGAAAAACAGAGGGGGCGTGCATGTTGAAGGGAATTAGATATGAAAGAGATTTAAAAAAAAAAAAGATTTGCAAAGATCTTAAACAGACAGCACGAGAGAGGAACTCTTAGCCAGTATTTGTGGAACGCACATGTTCCACGAGCAGCAGGTAGATAATGAAGTAGTGAAATTCAGGACATCAGCTTCAGGCGCACCCCTCATATCAGGATCAGAGAAAGTGTGTTTGACCTTCTTCTTCTTCGTACACTCTCAGACATCGTCCACTCTCAGACGTCCACTCTCAGACGTCCCCTCTCAGACGTCCACTTGAATGTTTTCAAAGAAAGCAGCAGTCAGTTTGAATCTATTTGAATCTCCGTAGAACTTTTCCAAGTTTGGTACTGGTGTCAGCCATATGCGCTTTCTCTGTTCCGTATATGTTGGGCAACTTTGTAGCAGATGTTCAGCAGTCATTTTATCAGTGCCACAGTTACACTGATCGGTAGTTCCTATCTTTAGCTTGTTGAATAGATGGTATCTCAATCTGTTGTGGCCAGTGCGGAGTCTGAAGATTACCACTTGTTCTCTTCCGTTGAGCTGGTAGTATGCGTCATTTTGTGTGTGACCTGGATGCTCTACATCCCATTTGTTTCTATATCTGATTCTGATAAAACTGTTTACCTCCTCGAAAGTTACGCCTGCATCAGGCTGAGGTAGATTTCCACCTTCCTTTACCAATCTGTCAACCTCTTCATTGCTGGTGATGTTACAATGAGATGGGATCCATTGGAGCACAACACTTATGAATCTGCATATGACTGTCATCTGTAGACTAGTTCTCAGCTTCAGGCGCACCCCACATATCAGGATCAGATAAAGCGCGTTTGACCGTCATCTGTAGCAGTCCAGGAGAAATTCTATGTAGATGTCAGCACGCGGAGGCTGATCACTGCTGTCGCCAAGCTGACGTCAGATACAGTTAAGAAATTCCTTTATGCCAGACTTTGCTGACAGTGTTAAAAATATATTTATGGAGTCTCACGTGACGCCTGACTCTGAATATAGAGTAGCCCACATTGGACAGTCAAAGTAGGTCATTAGTCATGCAACGTTAATTTTCCAGGCTTTTATCTGGATGGTGATTCCTGGTAGACCAAAAATCTGAATTACTTATTCAGAATCAAAGAGCTAAGACAACTTATGGCCGCCTTTGAAGTTGGATATGTGACTTATATTTTGCAAGTAAAGCAGAGCTATCTGTCTCGGACAATCTCACACCAGGAGTCGTCCATGTAAATTTTCTGTTTCAGCAATGATGAGCTGTAGTAGTTTAGCTCTTTCAGCAGTTATGAGCTGTACTAGTTCAGCTCTTTCAGCAGTTATGAGCTGTACTAGTTTTGCTCTTTCAGCAGTTATGAGCTGTACTAGTTCAGCTCTTTCAGCAGTTATGAGCTGTACTAGTTCAGCTCTTTCAGCAGTTATGAGCTTTACTAGTTTTGCTCTTTCAGCAGTTATGAGCTGTAGTAGTTTAGCTCTTTCAACAGTTATGAGCTGTACTAGTTCAGCTCTTTCAGCAGTTATGAGCCGTAGTAGTTTAGCTCTTTCAGAAGTTATGAGCCGTATTAGTTGAGCTCTTTCGTGAGTTATGAGCTGTAGTAGTTTTGCTCTTTCAGCTGTTATGAGCTGTAGTAGTTTGGCCATTTCAGCAGTTATGAGCCGCAGTAGTTTAGCTCTTTCAGCAGTTATGAGCTGTACTCGTTCAGCTCTTTCAGCCGTTATGTTCTGACAGTCTGTGTTGTCTCATATTCTAAGACAGCTGTCAGTAGAGGCCTCCAGTCTTCCGTTTATTCATTAACTTCTGACAGTCTGTGTTGTCTCATATTCTAAGACAGCTGTCAGTAAAGGCCTCCAGTCGTCAGTTCATTCATTAACTTCTGACAGTCTGTGTTGTCTCATATTCTAAGACAGCTGTCAGTAGAGACCTCCAGTCTTCAGTTTATTCATTTACTTCTGACAGTCTGTGTTGTCTCATTCTAAGACAGCTGTCAGTAAAGGCCTCCAGTCGTCAGTTCATTCATTAACTTTTGACAGTCTGTGTTGTCTCATATTCTAAGACAGCTGTCAGTAGAGGCCTCCAGTCTTCAGTTTATTTCTTATCCTCTACCTTCTGCGGAGCATAGGCCATCAGTAGACTCTTGTCCTGTGTCATCCGTTTACGTCCTTTCATTTCTTGTGTGTCGCTGTCATGTGTGTCTCCAGCTCTCATCTCCGTCTGGTTGTCGGTCTCCCAATGTTTCTGTTACCCTGGTTATTCCTTATTGTGTGTCAAATCTAACGCCAACGATTACTCCTCACCTTGTGTTGATGATGTTGATGATGATGTTGATGATGTTGATGATGTTGATGATGTTGATGTTGTTGATGTTGTATTCTGTTTAACTACCAATGAGAGTCAGCAACTTCTGGCTTCTTCTTGTGTTTGTTGTTCTCCATGTTTCAGACTCGACCTTGACTTTCGACTTGGTTCTGTGTCTTCTGTTAATGTATATTTTTATTTTGAACGTCTGTCGTCAACTCTTTTCTCTGAATTGTTTGTTGTCCAGACGTCCTACAGTTCTGTTAACCCACGGGGTTTTAGAACAAGGATATCAGCCAGCGACTATTGCTAGTGTGCGTCAAAACATATCACACAGATATCAATACACATCATCACATGACCGTTCTAAAAATAGTTCCTGCCCTCTTTTGGTGAGACACGCATCTTTCAACTTAAGTGGTTTATATTAAATTTTAGTGGCTTAAAAAAAATAAAAACACCCACATGACTCCCCCACCCCCTACAACTGCCAATGTTGTCCCCCAGTTCGCCAGTGAAAGCAGTACAGAGTACTTGACTGTTACACTTGACCGATTCTATAAAAGCTCAAAGCTAGTCACGGACCCTTTCAGGTGATAGGGTTAGGACGGAGGAAGGAGAGGTGATGAGATTATCTGGAAATTGTTATACTGACTCGCGTCTTGTAGACACTTGAGGGCGAACAACGTTCCAACAGGCTGATTGAGTTGTAACCGAGGCAAGATGGCAGGTGGAGGTCGTATGAAGGAAACGTTTTCAGTTTCAATAATGAAAGGGAAATGACGTTTTATGATATGGAAGACGTTTGGGGACTGGACGACGTAGTCAAGTAGGCGTGGATTGCCCTGTTAGAATTAATAATCTCAACGTATCATGTTGACAGAGATGGGGTGGTGGTTCGTTTCATAGAAGCAGGTAGTGAAAGTGTTGACGAAAACAAACCCCTACCGTTTTATCAGTGAAATTATCATCCACTTACCTCCTTCCAACCCGTTTTAACTAATACAACAAATAAAACTGACAGACGTGAAGCCTTTTATGTACTCAAAAGTGGAGACGTTTTCAGTTATGAATGTTTTTGTAGCTGTGTGGTCAGTCACTTGTTCCTAGTAGGAATATTGGTGAATAGATCTAGCTGTTACATAGATGCGGAATGTCCACCAGGCTAGTCAGAAACTTGTGTCCAGATTTCATGTAGAGATCTTACACAAGTGCTCAGTCAGCTCGATCGGTACAGATACTAGGTGCCTGTGGTCTCCCAGTTGTCTGCTATCAGCAGTTTTGTAGTCAGCCACAGATAACCTGGCTTGTGGTTGGTCTACATTACACAAGAGACCGCAATCAGCTGTTCTTCTCAGTACTGGGATTCTGAAGAAACAAGATCAGAGCTGCAAAAATAAAAAACCTGCCGCGATTAGTGTTGTTAGAGACTCGGCAACCATTAAGCTAGTTTGGTCTTCCCTTGCTTGAGTCAAATTCTCTGGAGATCAGCACGTACACCAGCAGAAGGCTTTTAGTGCATATTTCTGTTTTATCCCATCAGTTATTCATCGGCATCTGCCAGCTGATTTTACTGAGACAAACTTTGTTACACAACTCGTCTCGGGAATCGGAGGCCCTTTATTCCATTGTATTTGTGGATTAAGTCAATTTCTTATCCAGGGACCTATCTGTATTATTCGTACAACACAGTCAGGGTGAGCTGTTATCTGTAACCCCCCGTCAAGATTGATTTTCTCACAATGGTAAGCCTAAATATTGTTTAAATCTGATCTTTCCTATTATTCTGCCACTAGTCGTAAACAATACGTATGCCATGTTCTCAGTTACCCCTACCCCTATCCAATAACCTGCCTGCTTCCAGACCAGTGGTTCTCATAAGACATGCGGGAACGTAGGCTATATAGACAGTCAGTGCTGTAGATTTGGGGGGGGGGGGGGTTTGGGGGTTCAAACCCCCATTATACAATGCAAAATAATACAATGCTACGCACCAACGAATGACAGCGATGATGAGGTCAAGGATGAATTCTATCAACAACTGCAGAAAGAAATGGAAGACACACCTAGATATGATCTTATCGTAGTAATGGGAGACCTCAATGCGAAAGTTGGAACACACGATACATATAATGAAAGAGTAATGGGGAAATGCGGCAGCGGAACAGCAAACGAAAATGGGGATAAATTAATAAGTTTCTGTAGCATTAACAACCTGGTCATTGGAGGAACGCTTTTCCCACATAAAGAAACTCAAAAATTAACACGGGAATCACCAAATGGTCGGGACAGAAACCAGATAGACCACATTATGATCAACGGTAGATGAAGACATGCATTACAAGATGTGAAGGTAAGAAGAGGTGCGGATGTGGGAAGTGATCACCATTTAGTAGTAGCAAAACTGAAAGAACGGCTGGACCAACTGCAACTACACAGAAAAGGTTTGACATCAGCAAATTGAAGGACCCCCTTACCAGAAAAGCTTTTGCGGCTGATATAAAGAAGCGATATCAATTTGCCAAAAGTCAGGAAAAGACATTGACTGCTGATATAGACCAGAAATTCACCGTTTCAACAATGTATAAGGAAAGCAGCAAGTCATGCTTGGGATTCCAGGAAAGGAAGAAGCAAGACTGGATAACACCAGAAACATTAAACACCATAACACTGAGAAAGGAAATGAAAAGAAAGAAAACAGAAGCGAAGTCCCCCAGGTTAAAACAACTATATAGCGAACAGTACAGTCAGCTGGACAAGGAAGTTAAACGCCAAACCTGAGCCAACAAAAGGAATTTCCTAGACGATCTTGCAAGACAGGCAGAAGAGGCAGCGCTGAGAAATGAACAAAGCACAGTATACAAAATAACTAAAATCATCAGCGGAAAACGAGGTGCAAACAATATTACATTAGTAAGAGATAAGCAAGGAAATCTCATCACGACAGCAGAGGGACAGGAAAAAAGATGGGCAGAGCATTTCAGAGAAACTCTGAACAAGGAACCACCAGAGACACAATTGAATGTTCCTGAGGCTGAAAATGATCTAGATGTTAATACAGACATTCCAAGAAAAGAAGAAATCATCACAGCAATCAAAGGGTTAAAGAATGGAAAAGCTCCTGGCCATGATAACTTAAATGCAGAGCTATTTAAGACAGACCCTGTGCTAGCAGCAGAACTATTAGAACCACTATTTGCACTAGTCTGGAAAACAGGGTCAACGCCAGCGGAGTGGAACAAAGGAATAATTGTCAAATTGCCCAAGAAGGGAGATCTTGCAGACTGCAGTAATTGGAGAGGAATAACTCCTCTCTCAGTTCCCAGCAAAATACTAGGCAGGATAATTATACAGAGAATTTCAAAAGCAGTAGACCACAAACTGAGGAAAGAACAAGCAGGATTTAGAAAGAACAGAAGATGTGTAGATCATATATTTACCCTCAGGAACATTATAGAGCAGTGCTCAGAATGGCAAAGACAGCTGTGATTTTGAAAAGGCTTTTGACAGTATACATAGGGACAGTTTATGGAAAATACTGAGGGCCTATGGAATTCCAAGCTGCATAGTGTCAATCATAAAAAGCCTCTATGCCAACTTTACGTGCAGCGTTGGACAGAGCAACGTAACCTTTGAGGTGAAGACAGGAGTACGACAGGGATGCCCCTTATCAACCACTCTATTTTTAACAGTCATAGACTGGGTGATGCGCCAGACAACAGAGGGCAGTCCAAGAGGAATAAGATGGACTACATTTTCTACATTGGAAGATCTGAAATATGCAGATGACGTTGCACTGCCAGCACATTCACATCAACACATCCAGGAAAAAAATGATAGGCTTAACAAGTATAGCCAGCATGTGGGCTTGAACATCAATTTAAAGAAGACAGAGATCATGACGCTCAATGTGAGCAACCCTGAGCCCATATCAGTAAGGAATCAGTAACTGGTACAGACACCTTCACATACCTAAGATGCATAGTAACACCAGACGGCGGAGCAAGCAAAGACATTAACAACAGAATGAACAAAGCAAGAAGTCTTTTTTAGTCTAAACAACATTTGGAAGTCCTCTCAGTACAGCACAAGCACAAAATTAAGATTATATCAGAGCTGTGTGCTTTCTGTGCTTCTCTATGGTGCTTCCGCACTGGAGAGTTACAGAGAAGAAAATGTCGAAATTGTCCTCTTTTCACACAACATGCCTAAGAGAAATTCTCCGAATCTTTTGGCCGAATACCATCACCAACCAAGATCTGCTTACTCGGAGCAAGCAAGAGGACATGCACACCATCATAGCTGGCAGATGCTGGAGCTGGACTGGCCATGTCCTCAGAAGAGACCCCGATGCAATCACAAGAACAGCTATACTATGGACCCCTGAAGGAAAACGAAAGAGAAGCCGACCAAAAACAACTTGGCGGAGGACTGTGGAGGCTGAGATGCAAAGAATGAACCAGAGTTGGGGCACTGTACGAGGGATGGCCACCGACCGAGCAAAGTGGAATCAGTTTGTTGTTGCCCTGCAGGACGCCACAAGGCGTGATGGCCACTGACTGCTTTGACGGACGGCGGCTGAGTTCAGTCTAGACTGAAGATCTATCGGTTAAATAGGGAAGCATCTCTAGATGCCAGAGACCGTATAGTCTGGACAGCTGTATGATAGCTCAGTTCTCATTCCATCGTTCATATCCGTGTCTAAGCAGTAGTGCTGGATTAAGCCTGTTCTGCGCCTTAAGCACTGAAACTATTATGGTGGTATGCCCCCCTTTCGTAGAACATGTGAAACTAAAAATTTAAAAACAAAATTGCTGATATTATGTGAACTGAGACAAAACTGTCGTTTAAATTAAAATAGCTCTATTTCTTGATTTTCCGATTGCCAAAGTTTAGGCCCAAGAATTTCACAAGGACTAAACAATTGTACATGTTTCATCATCATCAGTTGCCATCTCCACAACGAAGGTTGGCTGTAATGGATCTCCAACGTCTTCTGTCTCTTGTGTTGGTGGTGCACTCTGATACGACTCTTTCCTGTCCATCTCTTGATGTTATCTTCCCACTTATAGCGCTGTCTTCCCCTTGCACGTTTGCCTTCAGCTCTCCCCTCTGTTATGGTCTTCTGCAGGGTGTTATGCCTTTTTATGGGGCCAAAGTATTTTAGCTGCCGAACTTTGACCTCCCTCATTAGTTCTCTTTTCATACCTAGATTTTCTAGGACCTCTTTATTTGTTTTCATCTCTTTCCGTGAGATACGCCCCATTCTTCTATATATCCACATTTCAAGAGCCTCAATTCTTTCTTCCAAATGCTTATTCATCGTACATGTTTCTGCACCATACAGAAATGCAGAATATATATAACACTTTATGATTCTCAGTTTTAATTTGTGAGATAACTGTTTGGATGTCAGTATATGTTTCATGTTGTTGAATGTAGCTCTGTCCATTCCTATTCTCTTCTTGATTTCTGTTTCACATCTGCCATGTTTACCGAACCTAAATTCTCATATTTTTACCTATCCTCCCACTCAGCACTATTGTCCTGCAATTACAGACACACCTGGACCGGGCACTGAACAACAATTAAACCGCTCTGAACCTACCAGAGTTGCCAGGGTTACAAATCCAAATGCTTGTACCTGCACATCAAAATGGTCATACATATTTTTTTTAAAACCAAAAACCTTATTTGATATTTTTCCCCTTTGATTCCCCCAATGGGATGGTGCCCTTCTCACTTGCTTGGTGTATTACATGGATTACCAGGTCCTGGTGGATATCAGAGCTAACTGACATGTCCTATTTGATGTGTTTGTTGTTCTCTGTTGTGTCCCAGTTCTGTTCCCGGTTTGAACTGATATGAAGAATATGTAATAGACATGTGCATGAATGATTGTCAGTGATAAGTAGAATATATTTTATACGTATGTGAATGATTGCCAGTGGTAAGATATGTATTAAAAACTTGCATAAATGATTGTCATGTATTTGAGACGTGTATGAATGATTTTCATGTATTTGAGACGTGTATGAATTATTGTCATGTATTTGAGGCGAGTGTCGTAATTTTTGATGTGATAGGTCTTAGAAATGTATGGTCCCGTCCGAGCAGAGGTGATAGTGATAACTCTGTGAGAATAAGGGGTAAGAAATAGATTGCGGTTTCACGAGGGTGATAGGGCAAGAGGAAGGACAGTCTCTGAATAGAGTAGTTGCTCTAATCCAGCCTTGCAGAAATTATGTGAGGACAGCAAACCATAAGTCAGAAGAGTTCAGGACCACCACTGGTGTAAGACAAGGTGATATCCTGTAACCTTATCTTTTCATACTCCTCATGGACGATGTCATCAAGGCATGTAAGGAGAGAACAAGAAAGTATTCAGTGGGGTACTGGAAGATGAGACAGGTCTGTATTTCAGAGCTGGCATTTGCTGATGATGTTGCCCTGATTCCTAAATCAGAGGCAAATCTCTAATCCAACCTGCAAGTCTGGAAGGAAAAGCTGGAGAAGAGAGGGATGGTCATAAGCAGCTCTAAAATAAAATCGATGGTGATATCACGAGAAGAAAGAAGACATCAGATTAAGCTGGGAGAACAGGTCATGGAGCAGGTCGACCACTTTAAATACCTCTGAGCTATTATAGACCGAAAAGGAGGCATCACAGAAGAGTTGGCCACTCAAAAAGCAGCAGCTGGGAGACTTTTTCAGGCCATAAATCGAGGATTATTCAGCAAGAGAGGTTGGTAAGAAAACGAAGATGGCTGTATACCGCTCCAGCTATGTCGCAGTCTTGACATATGGATGCGAGTCATGGGCAATGACTACAACCCACAAAAGCCAGATCCAAGCCTCAGAAATGAGGTATCTGAGGAAGGTGGTTGAAGTAACAAGAAGAGACATGGTCCGCAACCAGACGATACGTCAAGGCCTTAAATCCCACCCCCTGCAGTCCCAAGTAGAACAGTCCCAACTAAGATGATTTGACCATGTCTGCAGAATGGGAGAAGATCGGCTACCACGACAAGCATGGGAAACAAAGAGCCATAGATCCAGACCCCCAGGACGACCCAGAGTCCGCTGGGAGGACAACATTAGACAATCTTTGAAGGACCGAGGACTAGAATGGAACCAGGCCAGGAGGAAGACAGCCGATAGGATAGTCTGGCGCTCTCTCTTCCAAACGTCTACACCTGACGGTAGAAGGGGAACGACCAAGGGGAGTAAGTGTTACTAAGCTCGTCCAAGTAGATCCGCCAAGTGGGTTAAAAAAAAAGTAGCCACGTAGGAGATACTGACGTAGGGGAGCAACGATTGTTAGACACCGAGTCTCAGCTTGATCACGTGGGTGTGGCCAGTTCACTTCCTCGCGGCATTTGCATTCCCTAACTTAAAAGCAATATCGCGTATCCGTTTTTTACAGCTGGGTAGACTGAAACATGACGCGACCTGGTTTGGAATTCCGTCTCTTTGTCTCGACAAACATGCTCTATCCACTCTGCCTTGTAGATGCAATGGTACTGAATAACCTTTGTTATGACATGTGTTGTCCTATAGTCTTGTCAGCTGGTGTTGCACAAGGAAATGACTGGCATCCAGTAGCGACTGTTGTTGTCAAGAGATTATGGCGGATGTCAACGTGAGCAGGTGTCTCGTTGATTGTGACAACCTGACATAATGGCATCGTTGTGACTGACGTGTCTCGTTGATTGTGACAACCTGACATAATGGCATCGTTGAGACTGACGTGTCTCGTTGATTGTGATAACCTGACATAATGGCATCGTTGAGACTGACGTGTCTCGTTGATTGTGACAACCTGACATAATGACATCGTTGAGACTGACGTGTCTCGTTGATTGTCACAACCTGACATAATGGCATCGTTGAGACTGACGTGTCTCGTTGATTGTCACAACCTGACATAATGGCATCGTTGAGACTGACGTGTCTCGTTGATTGTGACAACCTGACATAATGGCATCGTTGAGACTGACGTGTCTCGTTGATTGTGGCAACCTGACATAATGGCATCGTTGAGACTGACGTGTCTCGTTGATTGTGACAACCTGACATAATGGCATAGTTGAGACTGACGTGTCTCGTTGATTGTGACAACCTGACATAATGGCATCGTTGATATTGACGTGTCTCGTTGATTGTAACAACCTGACATAATGGCATCGTTGAGACTGATAGAATCCGGATGGTAACGTCTCAGCCGTGGTGGTTCCAGGCAGCCATCATAATAATCATTCATGACATCATGCGTGGAGGCGCTTAAAACAGATACGAGATTACGTCATTTGTAATGATGAATGTCTCCGACTTTCTGAATATCCTCCAGTCCACTGTGCCTGTGTTTGATTAAGAGTCTGGCAGTGATGAACATGGCTGATGTCTTTCCGGGTCACGACAAGCACACTTCCGCTTTCGTGTCATACAGAAGATTGTGAGCACAGACATTCTGTGTCGTATAAATCGTTAACTATAACAGACATGGGTAGGTAACAATCTCGCCCTCTTCTTCAATGATCTTCTCTTGCGCTGCATGATGAGCATAGGGCGTCAAAAAGATCGGCTTCTTGTAGGAAGTCAAGACATTTCATAGGTTCTTGCAACAGTGGTTTCTGTAGCCGTTTGTTATGTGGTGATGTTGTCAGCGCGCGCATATCCTCAGATAAGTCGCCCCTAATGACGCCGTGATGGAAGTAGTGTTTTTAATTATTCGTTTCGTTCTCCTCTTACGTTTGAGTTTTTCGTTGTGCTCGTGTGCTATTTCAGACTGACATTGACCTGCCTGGCCCCACACCGGTCATGTTGAGTTATTTATATCTTCTATTTTCATTTGTATAGTTCTTTCTTACTTTCTTTATTCTCACCTGTTTTAATACGTCTGCTCCCCGATGACATATCCGGTGTTACGTGCTGCAAATCGCGTTAATGACCCCTGTCTTCGAAGCACTATTTTTTTGTGGTGCCTAGCTGGCAGGAAGTGATAGTGTGATTCGCTTCTGTAGCTAGGCGGGTCCTGGGTTCGATTCTCCAATAAACCACTCACTTCTGTTTTTTTTCTGTTGTCTAGTTTTCGCTTCTTTATTTCTCACGAGCGCTTGAAAATACCTTTATGTGTATAGGAGGAGTAAAGGATCCCGCTACAAGCCTGTTGAGGCATGTTGGGAATATGATGTTAGGCAC
Organism: Oreohelix idahoensis; assembly: GCA_024509875.1. Taxonomy (NCBI): domain Eukaryota; kingdom Metazoa; phylum Mollusca; class Gastropoda; order Stylommatophora; family Oreohelicidae; genus Oreohelix; species Oreohelix idahoensis. The sequence continues at coordinate 121,538 of JAMPIV010018077.1, read as the reverse complement.
ATATTTTCTTGACCATCGGCACACTAGGGGTGATGTGGTCAGCATCACGCCGGCCGCCTTAACCGGAGCCGTTTGCGGTCATAAAAATCAGCTGGCTAGGAAGCCAGTGCTCTAACCACTGTGCCACCGCGGCTCCCCTTTATGTGTATAATATTTATTGATTTACTTGTACCCGGTGACTTGCGGTCGTAACATAACCTGTTTGTTTGTTTGTCCGTTATCCTGGCAATGCTTCCTCCATAGACCAATTTTTGTTCACTTTCAGACACACCCAGAAACTAGACACACAGACGCAGCAGTCGATACAATCACGTTCATTTGTCTAGAAAAACTTAAGACCACCAGAAGCTGACAAAGTTACTCGAGTTTTATTTGGGACATAACTTTGTTTGTACAATCACTTTGCTGGTTCAATCATTTCATTGTTTTTAACATGGCTGATGATTCTTCTCACTTATACTGCCATATTTTAATCTCCTATAACCTTTAACCTTTATACTGCCATATTTTAATCTCCTCTAACCTTTAAACTGCCATATTTTAATCTCCTATAACCCAGACTCAGCTCATTTGTGTCCTGTGCCATCCGTATAGGATCTCCATGTCTTCTTGTATGTTTATCTCTAATTCCCTTCGCCATGCATTTCTGCCTGCACACATTAGAATGTTTTATTATGGTGTCAAATAATAATATGTGTATGGGAAAGAAAGGACGTCAACGAACCAGATTTATGGCCAAGACTTGCCAAAGAAGAAGATCGTATTAGTCTATTTGTGTGCAGTTTGTTTTCAGACCCTCATACAAACTTGCGCCCCCCCCCCCCCCCCACCCCCAAGTTTAATAGTAATAGTGTACTGTTTCCACAGGAAGCCGATGAGAGCAGCCTAGCCTATCGGCTTGGAACATTGTGGGCCGGCATGGATCTAGATGCTGTTATTAAATGTGAACCAGATAGTCCTCTAGGCCTGAGTCGCTGCTCGCAGCCAAATTTAGACGATAGTTTCCCACGTGACGTATTTGCCTTTGACCCTTCACAAGATGACTACGGTTCAGACAGGTCCTACCAGGGAGACAGCGCAGACAGCGGGGATATATCCCCCTGCAGCTTAGACAATATCAAAATTGACTTCTGCTCCAGCTCTATAAGCTCAGAGAACGGGGAACTTGGCGACGGAGGTAAGAGAATTTGCCTAGTTTGCGGAGACGTCGCCTCGGGGTACCACTACGGTGTCTCGTCCTGCGAGGCTTGCAAGGCGTTCTTCAAGCGGACTATCCAGGGTAAGTAGATGAAATTGTATTCCTGTCCTTGTTTCCTCGTCTACTTTATGTCGGTGTAAACTAAATAGTCTGCAAGTAATAGTGACCTGTGTGTGTGTTAGATCATCATCAAATACTCACCTTGGCAGACAACGAATCAGTCAAGTATATATACATCTACGGGCATTATGCTATGTGTGTGTGTGTGTGTGTGTGTGTGTGTGTGTGTGTGTGTGTGTGTGTGTGTGTGTAGGCAGTTTTTTAAAAAGAAATGGGAGTGGAAAAGAATAGTATCACTTGAGCTTCATTTGCCTGTTGTTCAACCGAACCTTTGACTATAATTAGGTCAGCTGTTCTGCTCAGGTATGTGACATGAAGTCTGTTACTTCAGAAGAGAACAATTAACTAAGACACAGAGGGATTAAGGGTTTAGCGATGGGTGCAATGGTAACTGTTGATCTTGGCAGAGGTATTTTAAAAAGTTGATTACAGAGTGCTTGAGGTGGAGAATAGTTTGGTATAGATTTGTTTGAGATAAAATAGTTGGGATGAATACATTTTGTTTTAAAATAGAGGAACATGGGCCACATGGTGAGCTGAGTGTGTACTGGTGTCGTTGTCTGTTTTGTTATTGTTGAAAAGAATCTACATCAGTGCATTCAGGGCAAACCCATAAGTGCTCAGTCTCCCTCAGTATATGTCGAAGAGCGTGAATGTTAACTGTTCCTGTAGCTCGCTGGTTATATACACGACGGATGCATCCTCTCATACGACCATCTATGCTAGCCTATGATGCCAAATTCCAACAGTCTTAACCATCATTTATTGCATCTATTGCAGTGTCATTCTCTAATAGGCGATCATTAATTGTGCTTAGTATCTCTCCTTTATCCATATCCACTGTCCCCACTGTGGATGCTCTTGATGCTAGTCTGTCAGCTCTCTCATTACCGCGTACCCCTGCATGACCAGGACAGTAGGTCCACACCAGCTCTTGATGCTAGTCTGTCAGCTCTCTCATTACCGTGTACCCCTGCATGACCAGGACAGTAGGTCCACACCAGCTCCTGTAGATTTGATGCTTCTATGGATGTTTTCTATTGCTTGTATGTGTGTATGTGTGTGGAGAGAGCTGATAATAGCGTGGTTCACAAATAGAGTGCGGAACAATATAAAAATAAATAGACTGAGACAAGAGAAAAGAGATACTAGTAATCACAACTTTCTGTGTCATGACGCCTTATAATAAATGTAAACGTAGTCCCGTAACAGATTCTAGCGTGGGGTACAGTCTTTGTAGTCTCACTGTAGTCTAAGTCTTCTCACATCAGTCTATGTCTTCTCAGATCGGTCTGTATCATCTCACAGTAATCTATATCGTCTCACAGTAGTTTATGTCATCTCACAGTAGTCTATGTCATCTCACATTGGTCTATGTCATCTCACAGTAGTCCATATAATCTCACAGTAGTCTATGTCATCTCAGTGTAGTCTATGTCATCTCACAGTAGTATGTCATCTCACAGTAGTCTATGTCATCTCACAGTAGTATATGTCATCTCACAGTAGTATGTCATCTCACAGTAGTATATGTCATCTCACAGTAGTCTATGTCATCTCACTGTAGTCTATGTCATCTCACAGTAGTACGAGTATATGTCGTTTCACAGTAGTATATGTCATCTCACAGTAGTATATGTCATCTCACAGTAGTATATGTCATCTCAAAGTAGTATATGTCATCTCACAGTAGTCTATATAGTCTCATAGTAGTCTATGTCGTCTCACAGTAGTCTATGTCATCTCACAGTAGTCTATGTCATCTCTCAGTAATCTATGTCATCTCACAGTACTCTGTGTCGTCTCACAGTACTCTGTGTCGTCTCACAGAAGTATGTCATCTCACAGTAGTCTATATCGTCTCACAGTAGTATATGCCGTCTCACAGTAGTCTATGCTATCTCACAGTAACCTATGTCGTCTCACAGTAGTCTGTTTCGCCTCACAGTAGTCTGTATCGTCTCACAGTAGTCCCTATGTTCATCTTCACAGTAAGGAGGAGATAGGTATCACATAGGATTCTGTGCTTGGGGCGAACTGTCTATCTCAGCAATCTTTATCATTGGAGTACCAATGTTCTGGAGTACATTGATGGAGCGTCGAGGGGGTTACGCTTTTCAGTATGAACGGAATAAGTTTCAGCTCTTGACTGGTCTACATCCATAAGGTTAGTCCTGGGGCAGGATCTTGTACAGCCTTATTAGATCAGAGGTTATGATCTTAGAAGCATTACCTAGTAGTTTACGAATGGGAAAGACTGATTATAGACTGTGCCAGTACGCAAGGTGACCTTGCTCATAGGGTATCAGAATTTGATTTATGTGTAATATATGCGTAATCAAATAAAAGTAGTTGGTGGTAGTACGGTGGATACTGTAATGAGCAGATTAGGGATTGGGACTTTTTAAATGTGGGGGAATTCAGGGGTTACAGATTGTTTTCGTTAGAGGTTGATGTAAAATAAGTTGAATAAGGTGTGGGTCAGCATTGAGGGAATATTCTTGACTAGTCTTGTTTGTAGTGATTCTCTTTGGGTGTGCAGCGCTAGACCTAGAGAGTGGGTTCTTAGTAGGGTTGTAAGGACATATAACTGTGTTATGATGAAAGGTGATCTAGCTTTCTGATTGAGCCGTGTGGAGACTTGGGGTCTTCTTTGGTAAGTAGGATGAAAAAAATGTTTGCATGGGGTTCTGGTGCATAAAAATACTTTGTGTTCGAGGGATGTTGATTTGGTTTTATAAGAGTGTTTTAGTTTTTTGTTATGATATTGAGTAGGTAGTATTTGTTTGGTAGTTTTTTAGCCGCTTGCGCTTTATGTTTGATTACGGTCATTGGACAGGGAGTAAAAAACGATCGGAAAGTGCACTATGGGTAGCGGAGATCGGTTAGATAGGATCCAGGTGTTGTATTTGCAGCACCCATTAGGATAGATTTGACGTGCATAAGGTTGTGATGAGCTATGATGCATGTACTGTTTTTGTTTGTTGTCGATGCTACTGCCAGGCACTTTAGTTTTAGCCTTATACGTAGTATCTGTAGTAGGTGACCATTTCTCTCTGTGTATGGAAATGGGGGTTAGTGAGATAATTTGCACATTAGGCGTCTTCGGGCACAAGAGCAATAAAATGTGGTAATGATTAGATCCGGATTGATGAGTTTAGTAATGATATAATTTGATATTTGTGCCTCACGCTCATTTTGGTTCTCAGATACTACCACATTATAACCACTCATGAGCAGGATACTCATGGCCAGTACGTCACAGACCATGACTATGGTAAAAATAAAGATTGTACTATTTAGCGGAATTCATTTTATTGAGATATTTACTGAGCGCATTGAGTGCTATTCTTTACGGGAGTCTATGGATCCCTGGCTTGGGGGATAATTAGGTACAGCTCTTTGGGCTGCGATGGTACGTACTAATACTAGTTTCGTATTGGTTTTGGTCCCGGATACTCTTCGCTATCTAGCCTAGTGTGGCTTGGTAGGATATACAGCGCTAAATCGGGTTGGGTGTTTGAGTGATGAACCTACTGGTTACTTTCGGTAGGTCCTTTTGTCGGGATTGTCGGTTGTGCGAATTACTGCAACCTATAGGTGTAGCGATTGTGATATGGAAATTAGCGTCGATGGGCAGTGTCTTGGTGACTTCTGCTATTATATCTGGTGCTGCTTACCACGTGGGTGGCGCTGTCGGTTGTTTTTATGAGTACGTTGGATGCTTGCTTTAGCTCTCGGATATCTTGATGGCTTCTCCCTTGTTTCGTCTTTATACTCATCACTTGATATCCACTGGCGACGTTATGCGCCCCTTTGCAATGGTGGGTTGTAGACTTTGTTCATGTCACACTATTCGTATAATCGCGGGACTCTGTATACCGCTATTCTACACATATTGTGGGACTGGGCTTGGTCAAGGTTAAGTGGGAGATGATGAAGGCTTACGTGCGAGGGTGGGCAGAATTTCTCGGCTGAAGATGGTGTAGCTGGAGCTATAGTATTGTCTAATTTTGGGCACTGATATGGAATGTGTTCATTTGAGGGCTTGAACGAACTTCCAATGGTATTATGCACACTTTGTGTGGAGGATGTCTTGTTTGCTATGGCTGTTGGCCACTTGTGACACTTAAGGGGTTTTTGTCTAAGTCTTGAGGGGGAGGTGTAGGTGGGTGTGTGCAGGGGCAAGTTTATTGTCTACAAATGGAGTCTTCAGTGTTTTGCAGAATGGTAGTGGTGAAGATGGCGGGATTCGTGATGAAGGCTTGGCTCTCGTATTGCTATTGACAAAGTGACTGGTATTTCCTTCGTAGGTTAGCAGCCCCCCCGAACCAGAGTTGCCATTCTTGCACATTGTGCAAGACTCTAAATGATGCATAGTCGCGCGAGGATGCGTCCCCTGAAGATGATCGGGTACAGTTGGCACAGTAGTGCCTACCCCAACCTGTATCCCCACTAAACTAGAACTACTTAGAACAGAAGTGGGGTCCTATCTGTACTGCGTCTGCCACGGACGGTTATGGACTAAATGCTCTGGTTTCGAGACTGTTGTATATGTCATTGAACTCCTAACTCAAATTTTGATAGGAGTGAGTCTTTGAGGTGATATTTTATACGGGAAAGTTTAGGGCTATTTGAAGATAAACGACAACCAATTTTCACCATACGAGCTCGGACGGCCTGTCCTATCGAGTGTTATACTCTAAAAGGTAATCCGCTAATGACAGGTAGCCCATCTGACACACCACTTTCAGTCAATCGTGTACAGATATTCTAAATGACTCCTTGTAAGTCAAAAAACAGATATCCCGGGATTAGACCTATCTCCCCTCTCCGTTTGTGTACTAGTGTATGTTGCTAAAGTCAGTAGATTTCATGGATGTCACCCCACCCCCATCCAAGACGTGTAGGGCCCTCTTAAAGCTGGTTTTGGGGACCCCCCGGTGGAGATGGTAGGTGAGAGTGTAGGTTTATAGTGTGCTCCTCACGGTTCCGTCTCTTTGTATGGGTGTAGATGTGTGTCTTAGTGTGATCGTCGAGTCTGTCTCGCACGTACTTTTCATTCTTGTCTTTTTTTCTCCTGGAGCAGTCACCACCGTCAACCCATAAACACCTCCCTCGTTCTGGTGCTTAGCACCTTTGTGGAAGCTTCGCAACCTAAGGCCAGGTGCAAGTGCCGGGCTATTGAGCTCTAGACAGAGCCCACCCTCAGCTACTGGTGGACCCTCTAGACCGTCTTGTGGAGGTTCAACAGACGACGCGAGGGAGGTGTTATATCCTGACTCCTGTGTAAAACAAAAACAGGAAAAAGAGAAACTCCAGAGTGCCAATTGTCATGATGCACTGGGAATTGCAGAGGGACTGTTGAACAGTCAAGCAGCCCCCCCTACAGCAAAAAGACAGAGCTGGAAAAACTTCTTGTACAGCAAGCAAGGGCAGAGTTTGCTGTATCAAGAATGACTCACCTTGAGCTGGATCAAACCTTTTAAATGCAGGGGGATATCAATGATGTCAGATCCGACAGATAGACACAAGTCAGGGAGTACTTGCTGTATCCAGACGCTGACGACTTCACTTGACCGAAAGCCTCGTATTCGAAAACCTTTAGTAAATATAAGGGGGGCAGATATCAGCTGCTGCATGCAGATAAGATGCAGAAAAGTGGATTTGAACTTACTGAACTATTAGACTGTTCAGGAGACGTATCGCTACGTTGAGTCTCAGCTCTTGATACAAGGGAATAGCCACATTCCAACTGAATCACACGATGGAGGAGGACTACTAACTTTTCACTGGAGCTTGGTAGCCCTATGACCATATCACAGAGGTCACGAATCGTGTTGTGGATATGACTTAAGCTGGGTGTGAACTTGGCAATTGATCACTCCCTGAAATCACCCAATCCCCTTGCCACAGAGTATAACTCCTACCTTTTCGCCTCTACCCCAGAGGATGGCAACAAAACTCAAACCCACCAGCCAGAGATTGATCTCACAGATCTACTTTTAGTGCTGTGGTGGTGGGGGAGGACTGCCAATCCTAAATTAGTGATAGCAAGCTTAGGTGACATCGTAATAGCCCCAACTGCCAGAGCTGGGGCGATTTTATAAGCGATCAGTCGGATCATCACAGGAAAGGGGAAGAGGGTTCGAATCGACCATTAAAGATAGGATTAAGGGCAGTGAAAGAGCGATTCAGTCTCCGAATCTTCTTATGTCCAGTTACTCGAATCATAGTGTCAAGATCTTCAGGTAACTCTCTACCCCAAGTCTACTCCCCCAAGGTCCATTACAGAGGTGCCGGCATACAAAACAAAATACCAACTGGGGGTTTACTAAACTGGGGGGTGGTTTATCTTAGGGCATTTCTTCTATCGTGAACACTAGATGTTGCTTGCCCTGCTGCTGCTCTTGATCTAGTCTACCATGAGAGAGTACAGAAATAGGGAGTACCAGAAACCCTAGGGGGAAGCGACATTTCCATGCAAGCCTCGCCTATGAATCCTTTCTTACTGTCTCAGAGTATAACGTTGTAACCTATGTTCAGTTAAATTACTGCATCAGATGGCCCTACTGGCAACCTTAGCCACAAAGATGAAAGATGGAATCTACAAAAAAATTTGGCCAAACTGGAGGTTGTCATTTGTCCACATGCCGCCGTATATCAGGTTGAACATACGCATTAGGCTGTCCTACCCTCAACGGTACAGAACACAGAGAGGACATTATGTAGCCATTCCGAAGTGCGGAATCAGAAGAACTGTAAACACGATTGGACAATACTAGGAAGATGCAAAGTACGCAGAGATCCATGCTAGCATAAAGGATGCCTTGTGGCCGTTGAGACAAATTACAACATTAAATGAACCTATAGGTTGTGCTGAAATCATCTTAGCAGGAAGTCAGGGAACAGCTTGAAGGATCAAAGTCGGACTAACTAGATAAAGGGGGCGTCGCGTCAGCTGAGTGTATACAGTCCTCTACACCTACTTCTGAAACACTCAAAACAAAGATGGAAGAAAGGCCATACCATGGTAGGCAAAAAAGTTTAACACCGACGAAACAAAACCTACGAACAGGAAAAGCGGGATGGAAAAAAACGGCACCATCCACCTTCCCGAGAACTAAAACATCGGCCACTCGCTTGAAACCTTGCAGAAATGACGGCAAGTCCGGAGGGAAACAAGGAGGAGGAAACTTTTGGAGATTAGTCAAGTATCTATAAATGAAAAAAAAGCCATTCCCTTCACCAAGGCACTCAGGGCAGGGACTATTCACATTGGATGAATGGTGATGGCAAGTTTAATCTTTTTTCATTTAGGAGAAACAAGTCTGCAGACTTGTTTGCATAGAATTAGATACACAGTTCAGAAAGAAAGTCTCAAACTTACCCATGACTTAAGATCATAGACCATCAGAGACAGAGATAAGAAAAGAAATACTGGCAACCATGGGACAGACATGAGCAGTACTTCTAGCACGCAGATGCCCTGTCAAATGAGGGAAACGCCATTCACACACTAGGAGAAGAACTACAGAAAAGCTACTTTCCAACAGCTTAAGTTTTCAAAAGTTCACCCGGCCCAGCCCCCGACAAAAGTATCGCAAGCAACGAAATGCTGTACAGTAAATCTGAGCTCAGCAGCGCAAAGAAACCAAAACCCAAATACTGCTTGAGTGATATTCAACCACAGCTGGTTGAATTTGAATTGAAAGGAACGGGTACGTACCCCAAGTATGGAGGAGAGAAAGCCATCACAACTACCCATACTACTAGGAAGAAAGGGAATTGTAAAATGTAAGACGAGGGCTCTCTTGCATTAGTGTTACCGGCCACCAGCAATCAGTCTCTCACAAGCTGTTGTTTGTGTTGGGAATAAGACTATGGAAGTGGACGAAAATAGTGTTTAAACCAAGGATTGTACAGAAAATGGTTTATTTAGAGTCTGTAGTGCAGATCATCCTGGTGCCGGAACAAGCTGGATTTAGAGAATAGCTACAGTATAGAAAAGACCAAGTTACTTACTTGTCTCAAGCAATAGAAGATGCACTTCAGGAGAAGAGAAATAAGGTCCTAACGATCTGGGATCTTGGTAGTCTGACCGCGCTTCCAGGTAGTGCGACGTGTTGAGACTTGTAGGTGTGGAAAGTAATCGTTCGTCGGTGTGATAGAAGCATGGCCTGCATTGCAAAACTGTAGGAGAAGTGGCGAAATATCATGGCACAACATGGTGTGATAATGGTACGCTCCGTGTTCTCATACTTGCCCATTAGACACACGTCTGGTAGAACTTTGTGTAGGTCACCTAGACTTGACTGTCTGCAGGATGGCAGTAAAAGGTGGGTAGTTCGCTCCCCTGGTGGGGGTGCGTGGATCCACCGGAATCCAAAGTGTTGCTGTCTTAACTGCAGGTGTTTCGGGGTTACCTCTAAGGAGGAGCGGTAATTTACCCCATTGACACAGGCTCGTTCGTCTTGTGTTTTGACATCTGCAGGGATGGACACTGTGTGATGTGTAAGATCTCTCCTGCACAGAGAGTGGTAACAAGCTGCCCATTAATATGCAGATGACCTAAGTACTTCTGTGTGCGCTGATGAGAACATGTCTACGCACAGACAAAATATTTGAACTTGCTCAATGCTGGGCAGCAGGACATGCTAGGTGTTCATGGGCAAGTGAAAATGGACTTATCCAAACCATAAACACAGACACACTTCTAAACACAGTAATACACCAGCTGTGCTACAGAACCTTCGTAGAACCTCTACCTCGCCCCAGCGGACAACACCCTCAGCTCTAGAATCTTTATCCAACCTAGAGGATGACAACTGCGTGTGACCTCAAGCCAAGACAAGTATCTACACTCTGACCTGAATCGCTTGCTGGTCATGTGAAATTTGAAATCGAACAAGGCCTCAGAACAGTACCTGTGTTGATGTAACAATCATATTCAAGGATCATATATGCAGAGAGGTTTAGAAATGGCCCATGTAAGACGGTTCTAGACTATAATCAGAAATTATGCATTTGACAGTACCTAGGATACCTAGGGTGCAACCTCACTACGCTTAATGAACGAAATCTAAAATTCGTACAGATGTTTACATGGCTCGTAGATACAAGGACTACGCACTGCTAAGGTTTAAGCTCGAGCACTCAGTGGTCATCAGTGCTAACTCACATACTGTTAAGACGTTTTAGGGTGTTCAAGGTGCTAGTATTTTACATCTCCTCCAATGCTATCAAAGGCTCATTCTAGCAGGAGCCCAGAGCAGACTACCGCGGTCCTCTCCAGAACCCCACCTGACACACTTTACGCTATTTCCAATGAAACAGATTTCTATCAGAAGGTATGCTGTGTGGGTATTGAGACCAGAGTCTTCTGTTTGGTCCTCCGTTCATTATCTAGACTCAAAAACACATGATCCAGATGGAAAAGTACAACCAGTATGCCAAATGCACCCAACTGAAGGCTAGAGATCTAGCCATTGTACTGCCGACAGGCCATTTGGAGAGTGTCTAAGTAGATTACCGTCAGCAGCTTTGTGCATCGGGGGAACTAAGAAGGCTTATAATAGTGATTCTGTCATCAAGAAGACTGGTCTTCATCCCAGTGAACGACAACAACCACTAGATTTTCTGCCACCCACCCCTGTCTATTACCTCCCTCTTTGTACCCTCTATTGGGAGATTAGCTGGCCTGTAGTCAAGTTCGTGCTGCCCCTAGATAGCACAGGTGCTCACTCATTAGAGTCTAAAAATCAATTTTACCTAATATGGGCAACTTTTGCCAACCATGTTGTTAAACGTAGTATGGTCTAATGCCCTGACATTCACTTAGGGATCCCCGTCACTGAAGTCGCCACTTGTATGTAAGTATTTTGTAATTCCCGTCGTTTCGCCGTTTCTAATATAATGCAGTCCCAGTGGACCTTGCTAGTGTTACATTTGCCGTTGTCGCAGTAACTCAGAATCCAAGCACGGTGTAGCTGCCGCCATTTACTACCGTTCGAGTTGTACACTACTGGGGGAATCTCCCCATATATGTTTTCTGCTTGGTATACATCTGCCCATCCGCAAACACTCTATTCAAATTGTTGATAGCGAGAGCAAACTCGAGATGGGTTGGGATTCTGGGGAGGGTTTGGGCAAGGCATATACTATAATGGACTTGAGTTTCGTTAGATGTGGGATATGGGAGATCTAGTTGGTAACCATTCTTCGCGATGATTCGGATATTTTTCAGATAGTCACCTCATCTTTCGCCGTGAGTCCTAGATCGGTGGGGGGGGATGAGCCCTTGGTGACGCACTTGGTATCGTCTTATTATCCTTTGACAGATTCCATATTTGAGGACTAGCTCTGTCTAGCTTTTTAATGTTTCCCTCCACTTGTCCCGAAAGCCGTGCTATCCCTATCTCGAATTAGAACAATGCCTTGTCAGAGCCGGCATGTTGTCCCAAAAGGGCCTACCGTATGCTCAGTCTGATGGTTCAAGCTCGCTTTAGAGCAAGTGAGCAAATATGATTTTTTCTTAACATCTTATAACATCACCCAGTGATGCTCTATTGGCTATCCCTGAGGAGGGTCCAACAGACACAGAGAGTTTGGTAGTCATCCTCCTGGGGGGTACGGGGGGGTGCACTGTGTGGTGTTAGGTAGCTGGCGAAGGCTCTCTTTAAGTGGTAGGTAAATCCTCTCGCGCATCTATTGGAAGAAATTGTTGTCCTAAACAGATGTAAGCTGCCTCCAAGAAAATACGGAAGTAATAGTAACCTGGTATACCGCTTCGTGTTGGTTTCGCCAAGGTATATGTGTTATCAGTCGCCGATCTCATTGTGGTGTACCCGGAAAATGCAGAAAAATGTGCAGAAATTATTAGTAATCTTGACAGAATATTACGTCATTGGGAGTCCAGAATTTGCGCTTGCTTACAAGAAAGATTACCACTGTGAAGTGTGAAGACTACTAATGTGCCCCAATGGTACCAAGACAATTGACTGAGCTATTCCAGACTATGTCAGAAAGTGGTGAAAGTCAGAAGCCAGAGCCTTAAACATTGCTCAAAAGACGGGACTATTCAGACCTCTCGACCGGGCCTTAGGGAGCAGACAAACTATTTTTCGTACTCAGACGGGCATAACAAAAACTGATTAAAACATGCCCTGCAATGCCGAGGAGCTACGTATGAGATCTGGCTTTCACATCTTGATGCACCATGTGTTCTTGAGTTTATATTTACGAACAAAAAAACTTGTGCAGCCATGTTGTCTACTGTGGACTGTCGTGTCATGTTATATGACTGTTAAGAGAATTAAATGGAGTTATCCACGTGGCTCCGCAAATTGATTGTCAACAGTGATCTAAATTCAAGTGTCACTATATGGGAGTCCAATAACCAGGGACCCACGTGTGCTTATTACAATGATCAACGAGTAGAGAATTCATCATGAGAAGTGCGTGTCTGCGGTTTGAGAGGTGGTGTATTGTCTCATAATCATCATTAGATGCAGAAGTCGCAAGAAGAAGAAGAAGAAGCACTACTGAGAAGCTTGGTGTGATCTGCTTCCATAATGCGGGTGTTTCCGTCACTTGGAGAAACCAATAGATCTTGGGCACGGTAGCACCAGGCTCCACAGGGAGCAGTTAGTAGATGATGAAATAATGGTATAGATATATATATATATTTATTATACTAACATTTTAGTACGTTTATATGTATAAAAATGTATGCATAGAATGTTGCAATTGTCGTCTTCCGCTGTCCATAAGCACTTTCATCCGACTCAGTGGGTCCAAATTTAATGCTCAGGGATAGGGACAAAATTCGGAGGACGATGAAATGGTGGATGGAAGCAGAGGTCGCCTGATATTCATATATACTGAGACCCAATACTCAAAAAAAAGGCATTTGTTTCCTCTTAGTTTGTGATACAAGTTGACGCTAGACGCCTACATCAAACGGGTCTTAAAGACGATTGACTTGACGACATTAGTAGTTATCCGGCCTTGCTGTAAGGGACGTGCTGCTGCCACAGTATGTGACTCCGGAAGAGAAGGACCAGTTCAAAACACCTCTGGAAACCAGCAGTGACTGAACCCGAGATCAACGACAATTCATTGTCAACACCTGGCCAGATTACAAAAGTACTGGCACAGTATATGAACTCCATAAATTTTCCATCCAAATCATCGCATGGTGGTCATGTTAATTGTTTGTTTTCTGTTTTGGCATATAGTGCAATAAACTCTTCTTTTCTTCTCATTCTTTTGTGATACCATTTCACTCATTCCGCTCTTACTTCCAGAAAATTAATAATTTTTTCGGAGTCAGTAGTACTCTCATTTTTCTAAAAGTGGGAACATTCCCACATGCCTCTTCCCTTTTTTCAATGTTTATAACCTGGCAAAGTTCTGCCAAACTCGCTTAGCATGATCTGTTGACCGGCGATAAAGGCAATTTTAGCAAACGGACATCCGTAGTGGCCCTACTCAGGAGTGATTTTAGCATATCTTATTACAAGCTACAGAGAGGCGAAGTACCATCTATCTTATTATTGCCATGGGACGTTAGACTACAGCGACCAACGAGGAGTTAATTTAAAATAACCAATCTGCTGGGATCAGAATGCCAAGTACCTGTGTTTGTGGAACTGGTTGTGTGTGTGTGACATTAACATATATCCTGCAAAACGGTGGGGATGGAATTAGGTGGAGAAAGGCGGCGACAAACATGTCAGTTCCCCCACATCTCTCATCTAAGGTTTTCTGAGGCTTTCTCCAAGGATCAGCCAAGCCGGGCGGGCCAAGCCGGACGGGCCACGCCACAAAACATCAACTAGTTGTCTCTGTGACAGAACTGTCCGTTCTCTTTTCCTCGCGTTCCTCTCCTCTCCGACATTATTGATCTACCTCTCATTTTATGTACTGAAACCCTGTGCGCCATTCACTTGCTTACAGTTTCTTCCTTTAATTCGTGTCATGCCTGGGTTTAAGTAGCCATCCCTTGTGAGATTTAGACACTGGTGGGGCAATATTAGCCTTAAATCAGGCTGGTCAATTTCGTGTAAGGATACCAAGTGCTAATAGAAAGATAACGACAGTGAATGGAAACGCTCGGATTAATACGTAAACAAAGCGGAGATACGTTGGTCTTATCGCCTTTACCGAAATTTTTACCACCTACGTTCTGTCTGGGAAAATTCATAACAAATCGTGAGTGGAGACATGGTCAACCAAATAACCCAGATTTGTTGTAGGCAATAGTTACAATAAGTTGTCAATCTGGAAAGATATTATCAATGATAGATCTATGAAGTGCTGAGTGTAAACATGATCAATATGAACGGAAGAGACAATACCTTATATGGGAGGGACTTTTGAAAATATTACATATTATGTGTCACGCAGGAATTCTCCATGAGAGGGTAGTGGGGATAACCCCTACCAAAGTACGCAAGCTGATTGCTATTGGTTTGTCATGTGAGATGTTAAAATGCAACATTTCTGATTGGAGCTTTGTCATATAGTAGCAGTGTGGATGGGTGGGCCAAATGCTGCTTATAATCTAGCACATTCGGAGTCTACGACACTGCCACTTCAACTCGTCTAGAAGACAGTAAGACAAGCCAGGAAAAGGAATAGAATCAAGATTCTAATTTAAAGAACCAGACAACGTATTTGAGTACCTTCTGGACTTACACTACTCTACTTTTGCTAATACGGAAAGTCCGGAATCCTCGGAACCTGACCACGAAGTTATAGTGGGATTCTAGTTAAAGTAATACCCCAGACCACGTGTAAGAGGCATCTTAACCAAGTTGCCGAAACTATTTCCCTGAGCCAGAAGTCTGTATTGCCGAAAGATATTTGGGATTCGTTGTACATTTTATCATTCTATATTTTTCAATATTGACATGTGAACATCGCTAGTGGATGTCCAAATTCATACGAGGCTGGCAGCTTTAGCATATAGAATGATGGTTTCATGAACCACCACTGCAAGAGCTGAGGACTGCTTCATGCGAGGCTCTCATTGAGAACCAAAAGGAGAGGTAGTCCCAAGTCCCACATGGAGCAGGGAGTGGATGATGACAAAAATAATGTACATAATTATTATATTAATCTTTTCAACCAGTGCATATTTATAAGTAAACATGTTCTATATAAATGCAATGGGTGATTTCCGTTCACTGGGATTAAAATTTGATGCTCAGAGAGTGTAAAGTTCTGAGGCAGATGGGATGATGGTGGAACGAAAGGGGCGGGGGACACACCTGATTTTTGTGTCAGAAGACCCAATACCCAGGAGGGATATTTATTTTTTTCTCATTTAATGATAACAGTCTGTGGTACCAACTAGTGGTACTAGGCTGTGGAACAAGTGTGTGGTATAAGAGGCCTTCAGTCAAAGCTGGACACCAACATCAGGTGGGTCTTGACAAGAGAGAACCAGTCTACAACCTACAAAAAACCAACATCGGCTGGAGCAGAAGCCAACCGACACCTTACTGGCAGCTAAGTACCCACCTAAAGCTGCCAAGTGAACTCTTAAAACAAACATTTCAGAAACTTACTAGACCATCACCTATGATGAACCTTTCAATATAAAAATTTTTCTATCAAAACCTTTTATTTATTTTCCATTTTTAATTATACTTGATTATTAAATTTTTTATCTGTAAATATAACAATTTATAGTTGATTTAATCATTTTAAGTGAACTGCACCCGTATGTCTCAGTCATTTTAAATACACATAAACAGAGCTAATGGAATAATATTTCACAGAATTAAATCAGTTGGGGGCTCATCAAACGAGCAAAATTATTTTCTCCTCATAGAAGGTCTGGAAAGATAAAAGTTTATTAGATTCAGCTCTGGTTCGCTGACCCTGACGCTAGACCATACTGGTTCGCTGACCCCTGACGCTAGACCATACTGGTTCGCTGACCCTGACGCTAGACCATACTGGTTCGCTGACCCCTGACGCTAGACCATACTGGTTCGCTGACCCTGACGCTAGACCATACTGGTTTGCTGACCCTGACGCTAGACCATACTGGTTCGCTGACCCTGACGCTAGACCATACTGGTTCGCTGACCCCTGACGCAAGACCATACTGGTTCGCTGACCCTGACGCAAGACCATACTGGTTCGCTGACCCCTGACGCTAGACCATACTGGTTTGCTGACCCCTGACGCTAGACCATACTGGTTCGCTGACCCCTGACGCTAGACCATACTGGTTCGCTGACCCCTGACGCTAGACCATACTGGTTCGCTGACCCCTGACGCAAGACCATACTGGTTCGCTGACCCCTGACGCTAGACCATACTGGTTCGCTGACCCCTGACGCAAGACCATACTGGTTCGCTGACCCTTGACGCAAGACCATACTGGTTCGCTGACCCTGACGCTAGACCATACTGGTTCGCTGACCCCTGACGCTAGACCATACTGGTTCGCTGACCCCTGACGCTAGACCATACTGGTTCGCTGACCCCTGACGCTAGACCATACTGGTTCGCTGACCCCTGACGCTAGACCATACTGGTTCACTGACCCCTGACTCAAGACCATACTGGTTCGCTGACCCCTGACGCTAGACCATACTGGTTCGCTGACCCCTGACGCTAGACCATACTGGTTCGCTGACCCCTGACGCTAGACCATACTGGTTCGCTGACCCCTGACGCTAGACCATACTGGTTCGCTGACCCCTGACGCTAGACCATACTGGTTCGCTGACCCCTGACGCTAGACCATACTGGTTCACTGACCCCTGACGCAAGACCATACTGGTTCGCTGACCCCTGACGCTAGACCATACTGGTTCGCTGACCCCTGACGCAAGACCATACTGGTTCGCTGACCCCTGACGCAAGACCATACTGGTTCGCTGACCCTGACGCTAGACCATACTGGTTCGCTGATTCCTGACGCTAGACCATACTGGTTCGCTGACCCCTGACGCTAGACCATACTGGTTCGCTGACCCCTGACGCTAGACCATACTGGTTCGCTGACCCCTGACGCTAGACCATACTGGTTCGCTGACCCCTGACGCTAGACCATACTGGTTCGCTGACCCCTGACGCTAGACCATACTGGTTCGCTGACCCCTGACGCTAGACCATACTGATTCGCTGACCCCTGACGCTAGACCATACTGGTTCGCTGACCCCTGACGCTAGATCATACTGGTTCGCTGACCCTGACGCAAGACCATACTGCATCTCCAGGCTGCGTCAATGAAGTCTGGTCGAAAGAGTAAGGATCGAAGAGGGAAGGCAAACCCGGTCCAAAAAATACCATGCTGAAATTGGATGTGTCGGGCCGAAAGGCACAAATACTGTATCGCAGCTTCGCTGTAAACGGCGACACAACGTAACCAACGTCCTTATCAGGACAATCGCAGAAGAAGACGAAGAAATGTTTATTACTGCCTGGATAATATCAGATGTAGGACATGACTTCTTAAAGTCTTTTGAGGCTGCCTCATTCTTCAATTCAAATCTCTGCCAAGAGTAATCTGGAGCGAGACCCTCTGTAGATAATCTGAATTTTGGCCACTATTGAACCATCAATGCAGAGCAAGGGGAGAAATCCCGGGACAGTCCTTTAACGGTGAATACACAGAGGAAGTGTCCATATAACTACAGCTTTGGTTCATTTTGAGCGAGTTCTACCAGGAGACCTACCGAAAGATCCTACCTCAGTCCTGTCCGGGGGCAATCCAGTAACTATAAGCTGTGTTCTGGAGGGCCGACTTAATCCATCCCAGTAGGTGATGAGCCCTGAGTCAAGACAGAGGAAGCGGCCTCCTGACACCTCCGAAACCCTACGATAAATACTGGCAGTACTGGTTCTGAAGTGCTGGGACAAATTGAACCAGTTACGCAACAAGAGAATTATAAATTAAGGAGCAGAAGCACACTCATCACTGTAGCTACTTCCAAACTAAGATGAGTAGTTTAGGTACCCAGCAAAACCATTTAATTTTGGCAGTTCTCAGAAACAGCACTTAACCAAATCTTATAGTTTGTAAATTTTGAACATATTCATTTGTGAGAATGTATCATGTTTTTAATATAACTGTCGTGAAACATTCTAAATCCACATATATAAATTAAAAGGTAAATGTAAAGCCTAATACATAAATCCAATAAAAGGAAAGAGAAATGGTAAAAGTACAGTGCTGTCACAATGGCGTACAAAAAGCCCCCTTGTTTTCTACTTCGTCTGCAAATTGTAACGTTTCCACGTTGATAGTAAAGCCTACTGCATCACTACACGCTTTCTACAATAGAACGTGTACTGCATTTCTAAGAAAACCTTGAGATAGGCACACCGCGTAATGACCTAAATTAATACTTCCATTAATTTCATTTTATACACGGCGTGATGAAAAGACACATGAACTTAGGATAGAAAGAAGGGAGGGCTGAAAGCAGGAACGCATGCAACCCTAACACGCGTCTCGCGATATACAATTAATGCCACCCTCCCCAAGCGAAAGGCCAGAAGAAATACTTTTTTTCAGATGGACAGTGAAAAAAAACACTACCCATACGAGAGTTAGGTTTAAAAACCTGAAAAATGCTTATTGGGAAACATGACATTATACTGGTTTACGTTTGAAATCCTGACAGTACCCAGACACCACATCGTATCGAAGTGAACAGGAGGTAGAAGAAAATGCACATTTTGAACGCAGCCACCTAGCTCCCTTAAATTTATATAATTGGGTTCCTTAGGACTTGCTGACAAAGAATATGTTAAACGTTACGCAAATAGTCTAGGAATTAACAAATTATAGCCAAAATAAAATGGTAGTGCTGTTAGACAACACCAAAATCAGAATTGCGCAGTGGCAGGTTTTGAAACCACCATTGTACGGGAAATGGGCCACCATGTAAAATCCTATTTGATTGGATAGAAATAAATGTAAGGCTAAACACGATTAGTCGGACTATAAATACTAATTTTTTGTTGTTAGGGAAACGTGAGTAGGGGTACTTTTTTTGAAAAGCTGTGTAAACATGGCCCGATTGGGTAGACCCGCCAATATAGTCAATTAGGAGCGTCAGGTCAGTGCCACATGTTAAAATAAACTTACTAAGAAACAGTGCGTTGAGAGCCAGATCATATTTCTCTAAATAAAAGCCTGGGACAGAGGCGGATCGGAATTTGTGCCATAATTTGTGCCATTATTCATCGCCAGTCAACGTATCTGTGTAATATTTCCATGAATTGTGGTAAGCTTGATATATTCAATATCTTTTTAATGAAAATTGAATGTAAATTGATAATTTATGTCTGCATATGTGTGTGGTTCAGTAGCGAACATGAGGCAAGGCCTATATAGTGCTCCAATCTGAACAGAAGGTGTCGGAGAAAAGTAAAACTGCATGGAATTGCCAAACAGTACACTGACACCTATCTTATTGACTAGATAGAACTAATGCTGGAATTGCAGAGGCGTAGTAACCTTTTAGGAGGAGAATACTGGTGTAAATTGTTTCAGATGAAGCTAGCAGTTGGCCTATCGCTCTGAACTCAGTGTTTGTTATGTATTGTGTTCAGTGTGGAAATAGATTATAAATTAGTTATGAAGTAGGAGGTACAACCTTCTTGTTTCAGGGACTGTGGTCCTAGTTATTGAAGCAGCACCTGGTCTGAGTTTTGCTGAATCCAGAGGCTGACAGCATACTCCTTGGTCCAGATAGCGACCAGTGAGGTGTCTCCAGAACACAGGAAGCAATCGAGCAGAGGAGTCTTTTCCTGCCACCATCACGAAAGATAAGCTTCTGTGGCCAGAGTAGCTCAACATTATGTGCCCCCTCAAAAATTGACATTTTGTTAACCACAGAGGGACACTTAATTGGTTCAAATGACAGGAACTGTGAAAGTTTCCCAATACTATTTCCCCGATAATCAAACACTTGAAGTCATGATGAAAAACAACAACCAAGCTTGAACAAAACCAGTATTACCTCATATTACTACTGCACAAATTACACACATAGAATAATAATAATAAACTATGTCAATACAAAGTTCATATATATAAACTGTGTAAATAATACTTGTAATTACATTTGATTGTGATTCCTGGTTCACTGTGTAGTTGAATCAGGATATCCATTATTGACAAGAATTAATACATATATTTTTAACCTTAAACACTTGACTCATTTAAGATAGTCTTATAGAGTGTTATATGTGTGTGAGTGTCACAGTGTTGTAGAGTGTTGTGGAATAAATTAAATTGTTTATCTGTCTGTTGTTGTTGTGACTTTCACTTCATCATTTTCATAACCCTAGACATTTAACGTAGTCATCACAATATTCCAGAATAATTCTGACTGAGGTATAATATGTGGTAGCAAGTAAGGTCATCTGTAATACACCACACTTATTAGATACAGATACCTTCACAGCTGATCTCAGTCAGTACACTAAGTCCCCTATAAATATTTATAACATCCCACTTTACCACAATAACATAACAGTGTTGTTATTTTTTCTTGTAATATTTCAATGGAATATAAATGTTAATATATAAATGTACACCCCGGAGCGGGGGAGGGGGGGGGCGCTGAGCCGTAAATAAAATAACATTTTTGGGTCTGAATATTTTGTAATGTGGTCTGGGCACCAATTCTGCTTTCCCAAATGTATGTACTCTGCATAGTCCTTTATAGGTGCTCTGAGAAGGAATGTATCATCCAGAAATATCCTGTTTAGTCACCAGAATCCTCTTTGAGTTAAAGTTTTCTAGTGGACTATATCCAGAGGAAAGGCAGTTCATTCTAACTTGAAAACATAATTCTTATATAGATATCATCTTTATTCTTTCATTCATCCAATCTGTCATTTTCCTCCAAACAATCCGTAATACTAGTCAAAATAACTTTATTTATTTTACCTTTTTAAACCAATAACTAATTGTTAAACCTGTTTATATGTAAATATAAACCTATAGTTGAATTAATCATTATTGGGTGAATTTGCAACCGCAAGACTCAGTGTTAAAAAATTGCATAACCAAAGTGAGAATTAAGTAGAGAACATAAAACTATAAAAAACCTAAGAGAAAAAAAACAAAAAAAACAAATAATGATACCCTGATGTGTGTCACATGTTGGAAATAAAATGTCTGCCACTGAACCGGAAACCGGAAGTGGATATTAAATTCAAAGCATAAATAAAATATAATGAAAACAAGGACTGGAAAACTAAGTGAGGAAAAAGTAATAATTAAAATAAATAAAGAGAGAGAAGATGAAGAAATAGTTTTTTTAAAAATGTTTTTGGGAGGGAAATCAAGGGTGATTGCAATCATGATACAAATAGGACTAGATAGAAAAGGACACCTCAGACAAAATAATGCTGGGTGTTCAAACCATGGGGTTTAAGGCAGCACATTAGATGGATGAGGCGTTGTTCAAGGCGGAGCCGACTGTTGGCGTCGGAGGAACAGGATCTGAAAGCTGTCACCTGGATGTCAGTGGCACCGTGGTGGCCAGGGTCATTAAAGTGGGTGGCTACAGGTGTGGATCCCAACCGAGAAATGTCGTAGAGGTGTCTGCAGAATCTATCTCCAAGTCGTGTGCCCGTTTAGCCGATGTAAGTAATATTGCAACGTTTAGCCATTGGTGATGGTGAACGTGGCTTTAGGAAATCACACTGTACGTTGTTTGGAATACTTACTGGCATGTCTTGCATCGTGTCCGGTTACATGGCTGGGTACCAAAATGGCCACTGTTGACAGTTTTCACACGGCTGTAGATTAAGAGGTCCCTCAAATTTTTATCTCGTCTATATGCCAACAGGGGGGATGGGGGTAGGGGGGGGGGGCGCTCACTGAACACTTTCCGCGCCACTGGGTTAGCTTGTAGAAGTGGTAGGTGGCGATAAAGGATCCTTTTAACATGAGCGCTCTGGGGGTGAAAGATCAATATTAATTTGACTCTATCGGAGGAGGTTTTGTGGCAGCGTTTGAGGACTAGGAGACGTGAGACAGGGAGAACACGCTCTAGGGCATAGGTAAGAACATCCTCCGGATACTGGCTTCTGCGGAAGAAGTCTAACATTTCCTGTGCTCGGCATAGAAAGTCGTCATCGTCGGCATAACCGATGCAGGCGAAGTTGCGAGAAAGGCAAGGGGTCACGACAAGCCCGAGGATGGGAAGCATTATACAAGAGGTAACCGTGTGCATCGGTGGGTTTGTAGTACACTGAAGTGTTAAGGTTGGGAGGGGGGGGAATGGTGACAACAATGTCAAGGAAATTGACAGAGATAGTGGAGATTGAGAGGTGAATTGGATAGCAGGGTGGAAGTGGTTGATGAAGTCGATGAACCTAGATAGGTCAGCTTCTGGCAAATCAGTGAGACCTATGCCATCATGGATGTATCTACGATACATAAATGGAAAAGGTCCAGGATACTGCTGCCACACCTGATACTCCAGGTAGCCCATGAAGAGGCAGGCTTAGCTGGGACCCATCTCGGTGTCAATAGCGACTCCACTGACGTAGTCAAAGAACTCCGTTGAACTCACAGGACCAGTTCTGTCAGACGGAGGAGAGTCCCTGTAGCGATAGCGGGGTATGTGCGCGTGTCCAGGAAAAACCGGAGAGCTAGGAGACCATCAGAGTGAGGAATAGAAGTGTATAGAGAACAGACATCTAACAGAAATAAACGGTAGGTGTAGTCTTGGGAAAGCTGGATAGAGGAAAAAGTAGTCAGGGCAAGGTTGGTGTCCTTTAAATAGGAATGAAGCTGCTCTACGATAGGCTGGAAGACGCTGTCTAGGAAGTTTGATATATGTTCGGTAGGGCAGGCACAGGCCGAAACAATGGGTCTACCAGGGTTGGAGGGTTTATGAATTTTACTTGGAGTTTGGCCATTAGTGGATCACTACTGCAGAGCAGAGGAGACAATCCCGCCACAATCACATTAATCTACGTCATCTCACAGTAATCTACGTCATCTCACAGTAATCTGTCATCTCACAGTAATCTATGTCATCTCACAGTAATCTGTAATCTCACAGTAATCTGTCATCTCACAGTAATCTACGTCATCTCACAGTAATCTGTCATCTCACAGTAGTCTATGTCATCTCGCAATAATATATGTTGTCTGACAGTAGTTTGTGTCATCTCACAGTAGTCTATGTCATCTCACTTCGGTCTGTGTCATTTCACATCGGTCTATGTCATCTCACATCGGTCTATGTCATCTCACTTCGGTTTATGTCATCTGTTATCGGTCTATGTCATCTCACATCGGTCTATGTCATCTCACATCGGTCTCTGTCATCTCACTTCGGTTTATGTCATCTGTTATCGGTTTATGTCATCAGTCTACGTCAATTCACAGTAATCTATGTCATCTCGCAGTCATCTGTGTCACCTCATATCAGTCAATGTGATCTCACAGTAATCAATGTCACCTCACATCAGCCAATGCCATCTTAGAGTCATCTATGTCATCTCACAACAGTCAATGCCATCTCATAGTAATCTATGTCACCTCACATCAGCCAATGCCATCTTAGAGTAATCTGTCACCTCACATCAGCCAATGCCATCTCACAGTAATCTATGTCACCTCACATCAGTCAATGCCATCTCATAGTAATCTATGTCACCTCACAACAGTCAATGTCATCTTAGAATAATCTATGTCATCTCACAACAGTCAATGCCATCTCATAGTAATCTATGTCATCTCACAACAGTCAATGCCATCAGCATTGTTGGCAGCAGTGTTTCTACATGATGAGATTGCTAGCCATTTACACAGCCTTGGTTACTGAAGTTTTATGACGTGATTGTTGGGCTACAGCAGTGGGCTTGTTCCTTTATTCACAAACACCATATCGGCGGAAACACATGAGTGTCGACGGGGAGTGGCGTGATGTGTTACCCATACAGGAACTAGGGGCGTATGAGTGTGTGTGTGTGCGTGTGAGAGTACTGCCAGACATGTCATATCTTTCATACAGATTGTGGCGTACGTGTACGTGTGTGTACTGCCGGACAAACTATTTCCACGATTATTTTATGAATGAATTCACCAGTAAGACCACCCACGTGCACGTCTTCCACTATTTTCACAACTGTTATCGAGTGTTCTCATACTTGATGTGTAGACATCTGGTCACATACGCCCACATCGTGTTATCTTGGATTGATCAGTGTTTGTTAGATTTGCTGAGAGAGGTGTGTTCGTGTGAGTGTGGTGTGTGTGTTATGGGGTGATGTTATTATCAGATCGAAATATCGATGATGTTTGCGTCGTGTAGGTGTACATGAATAGGAAGTGAACGTGTGTGATGTCTTTCCTTGTCCTGATTCTCTCCAGATTTATCATAGACCTCTCTCTCTCTCTCTCTTTCTCTCTTTCTCCTTTTTTGAAATCATGATCTGTATTATTCTACGTCGTTTGTTTTCGAATAGTCATATCTATCCCGTTGATAAACCTGGCGGTCTATATCAGGCTTCTCTCGTCACCATACAGTTTCTCCCTCGACCTGGGTTGGATAAGGTCATGCTGCCACTCTGCTCCTCTTGCGGAGTCGACAGTCCTGGAGGACATGTTCTACTGTTTGTTTGTCCTCCCCACCAGGACACATATACTGTATATCTGTTTGTCTTCCCCACCAGGACACATGTACTGTATATCTGTTTGTCCTCCCCCCCCCCCTTTACCAGGACACATATACTGTATAATTGTCTGTCCTCCCCACCAGAACACATATACTGTATATTTGTTTGTCCTCCCCACCAGGACACATATACTGTATAATTGTCTGTCCTCCCCACCTGGATGCATATACTGTATATCTATCTGTCCTCCCCACCTGGACACATCTACTGTATATCTGTCTGTCCTTCCCACCTGGACACATATACTGTATATCTGTCTATCCGAGTTTCAATTAGTTGTACAGGTGGTATTTGAGTCTGTAATTGCCGATTCTAAATCTGAAAGGTATCACTCTATCTTATCTTGCTAACGAGTATTATGGTTCTGCGGTATCAGACTCAGCGTGTTCCCTGGACTAGTTTTCTCATTATTGATCTGATCTTGTGGGTCTTCAAAGGTGTCTACCTTCGCACAAGATTACTCTTGGCAGAGTTGTAGATGGAAGGATAACGATGCTTCTACCTCGAGGAAGTTTCCACAAGATATTTCAGAAGTCAAGAACAATGCTGAATTAGCCTGAGCACGTTAACTTTTTATCTAACCCAACGCCTTTTGTGAGGATGTATATTGTATGATTTAGCTCATTCAAGCCTCCAGCTGATTTAATTCAGCGAAATTCCTCTTATTAGTTCGATGTATGCATATATATATATATATATATATATATATATATATATATATATATATATATATATATATATATATATATATATATATATATATATATATATATATATATATATATAAAGAAAAAATATGAATATACACTAGACGTTCTGAGTCATACGTGTGCCTTTCGCTATGTAATAATTAATTCAACTTTGAATTTGTCAAAATCAACATATACAAATTTAATGATCAATTACTTCATTACTTGTAAATAAATGTTCGTTGGTGGTTTTAAAAAAATATGTTTCTTCTCAGAAATTATTTAGGCTTGAGGAATATAAGCAAATAAAGTTCGGTCGTGTTTGGCCTTTTAAAATAAAGCATATGATAAAAAATCACCAGTATGTCAGTTAATTTAATAAAAATATTTTGAATGGACAGCGGCAGAGGCTTGTGCCTGAAGGAATATATTAAGTTTACATACATTCACAAAATGATAATATACAACTATGCACAGGTTGATGTAATCATCACTCACTCTCTGCTCCATTCGGAGTCTGGGGTTACCTCTGCTTTTGGTTCTTCCGTGAGAACTAGCATGAAGCAATCACCAGCACTTGCTGTGGTGGTTCATGAATGTATCCTTTTCATATGCTGAAGTTGCCATAGTATGAATCCAACACCACTAGCAAGTATAAACATGTCAAATTCACAGCATAAAAAATATGTTACAACTCACCTCAATAATTGAGAAATCTTAGATTTCTTGCTCAGGTAAATAGTCTTGGCAACTTTATATAGATGCCTAGAACACACGTCAGGGTATTTAGTTATATTAACAATCCCAAGACCATACCAAAGGACTGGGAGAGTGCCATTATAACACCAATTTTCAAAAAGGGAGACAATCGACAGTGTGGAACCCATAGAGGCATATCCCTTCTCAGTGTCCCTGGTAAAATCTACTCTAGAATCCTAGAGCAGAGACTCCGACGCCTAGCTGAGCCACAACTGGATGAGGTCCAGTGCGGATTCCGAGCGAACCGAAGTACTCAAGACCTAATCTTCACACTCAGAAGCTGAGTGAAAAGGCCCTTGAGTTTAAGAGTGAGATCTATCTTTGTTTCATAGATCTGGAAAAGGCGTTTGAAAGGGTCCCCTGGAGCAAACTTTGGGACTGTTTGGCAAGGAAGAACATTCCAGCACCTCTGATTCATGCTATACAGAGCTTCTACAAGTCTTGCAGAAATTATGTGAGGACAGCAAACCATAAGTCAGAAGAATTCAGGACCACCACTGGTGTAAGACAAGGTGATATCCTATCACCTTACCTTTTCATACTCCTCATGTATGATGCCATTAAGGCATGTAAGGAGAGAACAAGAAAGTATTCAGTGGGGTACTGGAAGATGAGACAGGTCTGTATTTCAGAGCTGGCATTTGCTGATGGTGTTGCCATGATTGCTAAATCAGAGACACATCTCCAATCCAACCTGCAAGTCTGGAAGGAAGAGCTGGAGAAGAGAGGGATGGTCATAAGCAGCTCTAAAACAAAATCCATGGTGATATCACGAGAAGAAAGAAGACATCAGATTAAGCTGGGAGAACAGGTCCTGGAGCAGGTCGACCACTTTAAATACCTCGGAGCTATTATAGACCGAAAGGGAGGCATCAAAGAAGAGTTGGCCACTCGAAAAGCAGCAGCTGGGAGACTTTTTCAGGCCATAAACCGAGGATTCCTTAGCAAGAGAGAGGTTGGTAAGAAAACGAAGATGGCTGTATACCGCTCCACCTATGTCCCAGTCTTGAAATATGGATGCGAGTCATGGGCAATGACTACAACCCACAAAAGCCAGATCCAAACCTCAGAAATGAGGTATCTTCTTCTTCTTCTTCCTCGTTCGCCCTGAAAAGGACGGTGGTTGCGTTGTGTCTGTTTCCAACGTAG
This sequence comes from Oreohelix idahoensis, assembly GCA_024509875.1. Lineage (NCBI taxonomy): Eukaryota > Metazoa > Mollusca > Gastropoda > Stylommatophora > Oreohelicidae > Oreohelix > Oreohelix idahoensis. Next base: position 93,937 of record JAMPIV010018077.1, on the reverse strand, counting down.
CTGTGATATCTGCACCTTTCGGTCGACACATCCGACTTCTGCACGGCATTTTTTAGGACCGGGTTTGCCTTCCCATTGCGATCCGTACTCGCTCAGCCAGCCTGCACTGCTGCAGACTGTATCCAGGACCACCACGTGGAGGTGGAGCACGGTCTTGACCAGCTCTGGTTCGCTGGTCCTGACGCAGGCAGTCAAGCTATGATGCGCTGACTGCGGTCTCTATTGCTGCGTCTTGAGGTCCCAATGAGGTATCTGAGAAAGGTGGTTGAAGTAACAAGAAGAGACATGGTACGCAACCAGACGATACGTCAAGGCCTTAAATCCCACCCCCTGCAGGCCCAAGTAGAACAGTCCCAACTAAGATGATTTGGCCATGTCTGCAGAATGGAAGAAGATCGGCTACCACGACAAGCATGGGAAACAAAGAGCCAGGGATCCGGACCCCCAGGACGACCCAGAGTCAGCTGGGAGGACAACATTAGACAATCTTTGAAGGACTGAGGACTAGAATGGAACCAGGCCAGGAGAAAGACAGCCGATAGGATGGTCTGGCGCTCTCTCTTCCAAACTTCTACACCTCACGGTAGAAGGGGAACGACTAAGTAAGTAGGTAACAATCCCTCTGCATCTTTGTGGGCAAGTCCTGTATAAGTCAGGTTTCTGTATGAATAACTTAAGGTTTCCTTGCTGTAGTGTTTAGAAGTGTTCCTCTAAGTCCGGTCCTATTTAAAGTCAGAATCTTAACTTTTATTGTTTCCTGGCTTCAGTCTGAGCTGTCTACTTCACGATGCGGGAAATGCAGTATCGTGTGTCTAAAAAGTCCTACATTATGTCTCAGACTTCACTCACGCACTAGTGTTTTCTACTACTAGGCAACTCCAAATCAAAGCGATTGTATATGACAACTCGAATTGCCAAACCAATGGCATTCAAAGTACATGTTATGATAGAGTAGGTATTTCCTGCGGGACACATACGTTTGAGAATTTAAACAGCCGCTTCCCATATATGGAATTGCGATTTCCGTACAGAGTTGTCAAAGTTTACTTACATCACGCTTCCTGCTCACTCCTCAAAATGTCTTCCAAGATTGCGTTTATTTATAATCACCTATACCAAGTAATTCAGAAGTCTGATTACTTAGTTTATCAGACTCTGCCGATCTCTTGTATCATATGACTTGACGTAATCCGACTGCCTGTCTAGACAAATCGTGGTCTATACAATTAAACCCGTATTGCAAGTCCATTCTACTGTCGGATCGGAAGTGATTACGCAATTTTGAAAAAACACTTCATGCTCACATCTTCCTGGAGTCAGGGAGTGTCTATGAAGTTAGTCCCTCGTCTTTAAGCCCCGTCTGATGATGGTGTATAGCTTCGACTTCAGGCCACTTGTACCCTTCATGTTCCAGAGATAGTACCTTCAACTGGTACCACCAACTAGTATGGCAGCAAAAGAAGAGAAACGAATACCCTCTGAGTATTGAGTTTCCCGACACATACTTATGTGTCCCCATCTTCTTATTCCACCATTCCATCTACCCTCGATGAGAATTAAGCTTAATCCCTCGAGAGAAAACTGTCTTTACATGTAAATTGAATAGCTTTATATTTACTCTCCATTCAAATGAAAAGTTAATGGTATAGGTATAATATGTTTACATTTACATCTATACTGGCTGAAAATATTCACAATATAGATTGAATATGTTTTCATTTACATCTACACCGGTTGAGAAGCTTGAAAACTTTCATTATTTTTAAAGTGAATATGTTTAAATAGACCTTTACACTGGTTTGCAAAGGTAAGTATTATAATTAGAATGTACACCATTTCTTTCATCTTTCCTTCCCTGTTCCATATGGAACTTGGGACTACCTATGCTTTTTAGTTCTCTTTAAGAAACTAGCAATAAAGCAGTCACCAGCCCTTGCAGTGGAGTTTCAAGAAATCAACATTCTATATGCTGAGGTTGCCAGCCTCAAATGACTTGGACGTCAACTAGCAATTTTCACATATTAATATTCACATGGCAAAATATTCATATTAGTTCACATGTTAGTAATGAAAAATATAGAATGTAAAATGTACAACTTACGCCAATCTTGGCTCACAGACTATTTTCTCAGAGAAGTAGGTTAAGGCACTAGCAGATGCCTTTCACGCGTGTTCTTGGGGGTCGTTACTTTAACAATATGTTCTCACTTTGACTCCGTTTTTCAGATTCATCAGATTCCGATTTTCCTTGTTAAAATTGTAGAGTTTTTTTTCTGTACTTTTAAGTGCTCAAAAATTTCTCAAACAATGGTCCTGACCGATTTATGAATCTTGTTTCTAGTCTTAACTCTGGCAGTCTGGTTGTCGTCTTGGCAAGCGATTCTCAGTGTTCTAATCTGGCTAAAGTGTCAGATTATATGTCCCTTTGTCTCCCCGCACTTGTTTGTTACGATATTGGCAGGGTCCAATCAGGAATTTGGTGGTTCCTCTATTTCGAACTCCCGCCAATCGTTTCAAAAATGCATATTTAGTGGGGTAATTCAAAATTATTCCGACATGGAAAATAAATTTTGTGCGTGATGCAAAAGGTCACGTTTCCCATATATGGAAGTGACAAGTCCGTACACTCTTTCGACCATGTGTTTCAGATGTAACATCTTACTTTCTTCTAAAGCAAAGTCTGAAACAAGTGGACAGGAAATGATGATATCATTCATGTCTGTCCAAAATGTGTCGCATAGACAAGTAATCTCTTTATCCGTCGCTTGCGCACACAAAATCCGTCTGCGGGCGAGTAATTTTATCGCCTGGCACGGCTTGAGCAAACAAGATTATTTGAAACTTACCAGGTCCATCTGGTTTTACCTGCGCTAATCTTAGCAAAGCTGTGAAGCGCAGAGCAAATGTGATGAATTATCGCAAAAAGGAGTGTCAAATGGCTGTAAATATCAAAAAACTGTTTCATTGATTCATAACCCTCCACTCCCAAAGGAGCAAATGCCTTCAACAAACACATGCCAAGTCCTCCTGTCACGTGCCATCATCTCAAGTTCTTTCCACGTTCTCCTCATCATTTTCACCTCTGTTTCCAGCTCTCTTCTCCATTTGCTTCTTGGTCTACCTCTTTTGCTACTTTCAGTATATTGTGTCTTGTCTGTTTACCTGACACTCCTTGTTTATGATAACACTAAACATTTGCAGGAGCGGCTAAGAGAACATTATCGGCAACCAAGTCGGTTAATCGCAGGCGCGACCGATATCAGTACACAGATTAACACGTACATCGCCCAGTGCAATCTGCTCAATCACTGATAAGGCACGGGTGCGTCTCCGCCAAGGTTGTGAAGAGACGGATGTGTGTGTACTCAAGCAACAGATAAGACATTACTTTAGCGAAAGTAATAATTTGTTACATCTTACACACATTGTGGTGTGAGGTTACCGATATGTCTGTAAGTTCTCCTGCCGGCAATCGGATGTTTACAGCCCATTTTTAGAAAAGTAATGTTTGAAATTTTGCACTAGATGAGTCATGCAAAATATTCAAAGCAGATTGTCTGATCATTTGAGCCCCATAAAAAACAGGGTGGGGTAAGGCAGTGAATATAACCTGACACATTTCAGTGTTTTTTCACTGTGAGATTCACGCTTGCCAAAGACACCAGACGTGCCAGAATTCAGAATTTCCATTTATCAGACCTGACACCTTTTATTGGAGTATTGTTGCGTACATATTATGTCCTTAACAGGCATTAACAGATAAATGTAGTCCCAGGTCCTACATCTGTTAGAGATATGTACACACCAACTCAGTTGTGAGTATTATAGTTTATTGCGCACGAGAACGCACATTTTTGATATTTGTAAATTAGCGCGTTTTGTTGTCAGAGAAGCAGATGACGTATCTCGCTAATGTAACAAGGCAGAGTTCCTTTCCAGACTGAGAGTCTGATGCTTTTTTTTGAGTCCTTGAGTCGGACTTATTATACTCGCTTGATGACTGGCTCACTGCAATTCAAGTCATAGCCCCTAGGTCATTCAAGCCAGGTAATAGATTTATTAATCGATAATTTTTTGTGTGAATTAGTTCGTCTTCCTACTAGTGACCTCCAGCTGGTACTCATACGATATTGGTATCAGAAAGGATCGTAGTCGCAACGTCAATACATAGGAAGCTTTGAAGGTGTTCAAAGGATGAACATTGTTTATAGATTGAATGGACTCTGCGCTATTGCTTATCTAAAGTAGCCGGATTGAAAGTGTCGGCTGATCACAGAGGTGACTCAAATATAATATTATTATTAGTTTATACGCCAAGGTTGTCGTCAATAGACATATGTTAAATTATTCTAATCTGATTAATCATGAGGCCAGTAAAGTCAGGAACTTACTCATACGAGAGACCTCAGATGTGAGAAACATAACGGGGATCTCGCCGTCATTGTCAAGGTCAAGGGACAAGTGAAAGTCACCTTTTTTTTCTATAACCAGCGGCACTCGAGCTTTCTAGCCCTTTTGGCCCAATGACATGTCATTGCGAGGCTGGGGGGTCAGTGGACTTTCCTTCCAACCCGGTCAGGAGCTTCGCTCCTTCCCATCCACACGGGATTTATGTGCAGAAGCCGTTCAGATTATTCAGTCAAATTTCCGGTCGTAAACATTTCTTCAAAGCCGACGCCCGGGTTTGAACCATGAACACCTGGTCGCCAGTACAACGTTGTAGCCATTACACCAGTGCGGCTCCCGAAAGTCACCTTATAAACCTAACTGCCTCATCATCTATATGTACTTTATTAATTCAATATTGCTCAGTCATAAAATTGATTATGGGATTCTATTAAGGATCTATCCCAAATGTATATTTCAAGAATGAACATTACGCCAGATTTTACCGTCCTGTCTCATGTTGATCGTTATTCATCAGAAGTAACTGTTTCGTCTTGTCAACTGTACTACGTTAATAAATTGCATGAACTTTTCCGACAACGAGTTGAGTACTATCGTATTGGTCAATTTGACTGCCTCTCGTTGGAGTTCTGATTTGAACATTATACCTATTTTAACATTGAACATTCGCGTGAAGATGTGCTAGTATCCTTCCATAACAACCACTACAAGGAAAAGGGTACTACAAGTATTCATCAGGACTTGCAATTCAGCCCAGGAAATCTCTATCGTTTTAATAAGGAAATCCGCTGTCTGAGGAGACTGAAGGAAACACACGGAGCCAGAAAGGGAATTAAAGTTCAAATTAACGACCCCAAGTACACGTGTAATAAGGCAACTGCCAGTGTCTTTTATTCATCTGAGCAAGATGTCTGTGAGCCAGGACTGGCATAAGTTGTGATTTTACATTCTATATTTTATTACTAACACGTGAACTAACATATATATGTATATTACCATGTGAATTTTAATATGTGAAAATCGCTAGGGGATGTCCCAGTCATTTGAGGCTGGCAACCTCAGCGTATAGAATGATGATTCATGAACCACCACTGCACGGGTTGGTGACTGCTTTATTGCTAGTTTCTTAAAGAGAACTAAACGCATAAAGAGTCCCAGGTTCAATACGGAGCAGGGAGGGAAAGATGAAAGAAATGATGTAAATTCAAGTATAATACTTACAGTTCCAAACCAGTTTATATGTCTATGTGAAAATATCCATTTTAAAATTAATGAAAGTTTCAAACTTGTCAATCAGTGTAAACATAAATGAAAACATATTCAATTTATATTGTGAACACTTTTCAGTGGAAATGTAAATGTAAACATATTCTTTCTGAGCTATTAACCTTTTCATTTAAATGTAATGTAAAGCGAAAGCTATTCAATTTAAATGTAAAAGAAAGTTTTATCCCGAGGGATTAAATTTAATTCTCATCGAGGGTAAATTCTGAGATAAATGGGATGGTAGAATAGAGGAAAGGGGACACATAAGTATGTGTCGGGAAACGCAATACTCCGAAGAGCGTTTCGTTTCTATTCTTTATCATAGTTATTGGTGGTACCATTTGAGGGTACTATCTCTGGAACAAAAAGGGACAAGTGGCATACGCTTTAAGACGAAGGACCAACTTTGTAGACTCTCCTTGAAATTTCTGGGAAACGAGCTACACCCGACAACCTTGACCAGCGACGAGCGGGAGCAGTGTAAAAAGAACCAACCCATCAGAAGGAGCAGAACCATCATTGGCAGCTAAGTTCCATATATAAGCTGCCAAAGTGAACGTTTTTTCATCGCCTCTATTATCCATCTGTGGCGAGAGGTTTTATTTGGCTCTTGGATCAGTATAGTACTGACAATTACAGAAATAGAATTTCTGCAGAAAATGGTGAAGTCCCAGTGTCTGAGAGGACTACTGGTATCACAAATTAGTTACGGCTGTGAATGATCTGATCTCGAAACAATAGTATAGAGGAGACCGACATAAAGCGCCACCTCTGCTGTGTAACTAATTGTGATATTAAACAAAGCAAGGAAACAGATTTTTACTTAACAATGATAAAATTGACAAGTCGTTCAAAATACAATTTCCTTATTTTTTATTTAGTATATATACACTATCTACTCTTGTGCTGAAAGGTGAATGTTGCAAAAAATGGAATGAAATGAATTGGTAAGTTTACATATGATTTATAAATATAAATATTTATAAATATTACAACACGTTTTCCAATTATAGGAACAAAATTTATATCAGCTGTGCTGTTAATTAAGGATATAACGTTTATCAGCTATGCTGTTATTTACGTATAATTTATCCACTATGATCTTATTATTGTCTCTTGCTACGCTAATTCACGTTTTCTTCATTGACAGTTCTATGCTCACAATGCCGACAGAAATGGTACTAATGTGTACTCATCTCTCTTAAGTCTGTTCTTCTTTGTTTGGTTCACACCACCGGCAGAGTATCGTTCCTTTAGCCCACCCAAGACTGAGGGGGACCAAAGATGTAGAGTCTGGTCAACCTCTATGCTCCTGCGGAGTTCCAGGCAGCGGGATTGACTCGAACATACGACCTCAGGTTTTTAGGACACAATTAAACCTGTAACAAAGCAAAAATAGGGGCTAATTTCTGTCCTCAAGCCCACCTATTTCTAGTGTGAGTGAAATGAGCGTGTCTCCGATGTATGCATGTGGGATGAATGACAACATGGCTCAGTATGATTTAGCAATAGCGAGACAAGACAGGTGTCTACTTGCAAAACATTCTTTCTGATAAACTAATACATGGATACATTCAATAATATAGATTCAATACATGAATACATTTTATACATTAATACATCCCATAATATAAATCAATACATGAATAAATCCAATAATATGTACACCTAGGTGTGATACAACAATGTCCTTCCCCCTATACTATATCACGCCCTCTCTGACAATAGCTGGTAACATATATCCTAACAATATTGTTATGTTCTTATGATAGGAGTATATGAGACGAGGACTGGTTGGTGATATATCAGGTTGGAGTTATAGGAGACAATAGATTGGAGTTAGATGCGACAATAGATTGAGTCCTGACAAGGACTGTTTTGGTTATATTGGAGTTGGTCTTATCTGAGACAATAGATTGAGTTATAGAAGACAATAGATTGAGTCCTGACAAGGACTGTTTTGGTTATATTGCAGTTGGTCTTATCTGAGACAATAGATTGAGTTATAGGAGACAATAGATTGAGTCCTAACAAGGACTGTTTTGGTTATATTGCAGGTTATAGGAGACAATGGATTGAGTCCTAACAAGGACTGTTTTGGTTATATTTACAGTTTGGAATTATCAGAGACAATAGACTGAAGTTATAGACTGACAATAGATTGAAGTATAGGAGACAATAGGTTGAAGTATGAGTCCTATTAGTCTTCGTCTATTCAATCATAATAGGAAATACAATCATTATACTTAATTCCCCCCAAGATACAATCAGTAACCTGATAGGTAGTATAAATGACACACAACAAATACCAACGGTTATCGTAAAAATATTTACCCTCCTAAGATTTTAAACTGGCCAGGTTTTGACGCGACTTAGTGAAGTAGGTTGCAGGTCGATGCCCTCAGGTAAGTTACCATAAATCAAGGTGACAGCTTCTCCCTCTTCAGTCTGTATCTCTGGCGTCAAGTTCGGGGTTGCGTGGTTAGCATAAAATCCGCCCGATTATATAGTCAAGTAACTACTTGAGGAAAGCTTTCGGTTGGTTCCTGGCGGAGCAAGTTGATTGGTTTCCTCCGGTTTTGTACCTGGTCTCATACAGCCTAATTTTATTCAGTTTTCATCGGCCATCTTGCGTGAACAAGATGGCCGTTAATTTATTCTGTCTCAGAGACTGGTGAACGTTGATCGTTGATTGGTTGAAGCAAATCTGTATCTCGACATAGTGATTAACAAAGTAGTGGGTTACACTTCGTTTCACGACACCATCAATGATGAAACTTTTCTTATAAACTATTCAATTATTTTCAAACTGTTACAACTTAAGTGATTAGTAAATTTTGTTATTTGTAATTTTACAAATTTAACTACGATTTAATCATTTTTAAATGTACTTTTTTTTTTTTTTTTTGTCTCAGTAAATTTACTGCACACACCCTAAACTGAGCTATACCAGAATAATAAGAATTCCCCTGAGTTAATCAGAGGTGGGGGCTTAAACGAGCTAACATAAACCATTGCTTAATCCTTCACAAACGTTGTCGGCAGATTCTAGAATTAACGTGCTCATTCAAATGCAGCATTGTTTTCGCTTATATGAATATCTTGTGAAATCTCCTTTGTGGTAGAAGCGTCATTAACCTTCTATCTACTTATCTGCCAAGAGTAATATTGTGCGACGGTAGACACTTTTGAAGCCCATATTAGATACTCTTGAGTTTTGGCCACTGTTGGACCACTACTGCAAGCAGAGGAGGCAATACCGTCTCAATCCGCTCACTGGGATTAACATTAATGCTCAGAGAGGGTAACGTACTGAGGGAGATGGGATGGTGGAATGAAAGGAAGGGGCACCTGATTTTCGTATCAGGAGACACAATACTCAGGAAGGATATTTGTTGCTCTCTTATTTCATGGTACTGGTCGGTGGTACCAACTGGTGGTACTAGTCTGTGGAACAGGTGTATGGTATAAGTGGCCTTCAGTCAAGGCTAGACATCTACATCAGACAGGTCTTGAAAACGCTGAACCATTTTCGTAATTACCCCACGATACTACGAGGGACGTGTTACAGCCACCAGACTTGACCAGTGACGAGACTGAACCAGTCTACAACCTGCAAAGAACCAACATGGGCTGGAGCAGAAGCCGACCGACATCTTACTGGCAGTCAAGTACCAAATTTAAAAGCTGCCAAGTGAACTCTTTTACCAAATTCCCTAAACATCTCAAACTACCACCGATGATGAGTCTGAATATGTAATATATCACCCCCTTATTTATTTTACATTGTTAACTATAATTGATTATTAAATTTGTTATATGTAAATATACAAATTTAAAGTTGATTTAATCCTTTTGAGTGAACTGCACCCATATGTCTATTATTTTAAATACATATAACCAGAGCTATTTAAGTAAAATTTTACTGATTTAGATCAGTTGGGGCTCATCTAAACGATCAAAATTCTTTCTCCTCATAGAAGGTCTGAGAAGATACAAAAGTTTAGACGGCCTGGATCATGTCAGCCATAGTACTTGATGTCTTAAATTCCCATGAGGCTCCTTAGAATTGAAGCACTATTCTTCAACTCACATCTCGTCTGCCAAGAGTAATGTTGAGCGACAGGTAGACACATATGAAGACCCTCACTAGTAACTCTAAAGCTTGGCCACTATTGGACCATCACTGCAGAGCAAGGGGAGTAAGTCACGTGACACCTGGAGCGTGACGCTGCAAGGTTTGGATCCTGGATCCGTGTGCCTCGAAAGAAAAGCGTTCTAACTGTTTAGCTAGTCGGACTCTCTATCAGGCATGGTACACTTGACAAATGGTCGTAGAAGAAATATTGGGGTCAAACTTTTTCTTTTTTGTCTTGTCTTGTCTCGTCGTTTCTTTCTTGTCTTGTCCGTTTTTGTGTCTTTATCTTTTTTTATTTTTCTGTTTTCTTGTCATTCTTTTCTTGTTATTTTTTTCCCGTCCTTCCCATTTTTTCTTTCTTGCTAGCTTTTCCTTTATCTTTGTTATGATTATTATTTTCTTGTTATAATGACCAACCATTGAAGTGAGCTTGAGAGCTGAGCCTGTGACAGGTGTGTCAGAAACACAAAACTTTACCTGCATGTCTGGAAGAATACACCTCGCACGCTGATGTTGTGAAGTGTCTGAAATGTTGTCGATGTACAATCACCTGTCCACGTGACTTCATTAAGTGGGTCAAGTTATGACACGATTACTGTTGGACCAGTGTCGGTGTCGGCCAGGTCTTGTCTAACGTCTAAAAATGAGTAGTATGTAACCGCGTGCTAGAAACGCGCTGCGTGGCAACTGCAAGAAACATATTTGTCACGTGCTCATTTGAGAGGATATATTTATTTATTTATTTATTTATTTATAAATGCAGATTTGACAACAGACTTATAATAGCCGCGTCTTGATATAACCAACAGTTCCACGTATATGTGAAATGGTTAAAAGGGGTGTGTGTCGTAGATTTAGGATAGGTATTTGTCCTTTTTCGCATAGGAGCTATGTGTGCGAGACTTAACATAGCTAGATGCATGTCTAACTGTGATAGATGCACTATGTGTGCGCATCTGAGTAAATATATGTTTAATTAATTACGTGTCAATGGTTGCACTGAAGAGTACAACTTGGTGCGAGAGTGTTTGCTTTGTTGCCAAACAGCATTGACGCGGGGAGATCCAAAATGCCGGTGAATGAAGACAGACGTTCTTCTGTTCTAGTAGTCCCTTATTACGGGAAGATTTAAGTATTCAATGTTAGACTACCTTCCAGGGTGAAGTGATAGCATTAGCCAAGTCATGGATCATTTTATTAGTATCTCAACACGATACTAAGATTATAAGTTCTCAGCAAGATTTTATGTAGGGCTTCGGTACGGTTCTTGATGGCCGGCCGCTAGTGTGTCCGGATCCTATGCTGGACTATATTCGAATGTAAATGCACTGTTGTATCTCCAGTAAAATATGTATCCGGCGTCTCGAACATGTTATAAGAAGGGAATCAATAAACTACAAGATTATTTATGAGGCCAATCAAATTGGACATTAATATTATGTTAACGCTCTACATGCTTGATTCACTATGCAACTGTCAATGTCAAACTATGTCTACTCTACACGTTTTATCGTCTTCGTCTCCGTTGAAATAAAGAATGTTATTGAAACCTATAACACCAGCCAAGGGATCAACTATATGATACTTAGACGTTGGTCAACGACCCTGTTATTACCGTTGGGTACATTTTGACATTGGGTCTAACTGTTTGACCCCACCACACACTATCATTCGCGTTAATAACTTTGTCGGCTACCTGTAAGCCCGACCTATACTGACAAAGTTTAAGTCAGTGGACATTATGTGACAATAATCCAAGCTTGAAGTATTATCTCAGCATACGACTTGTCAACTAAAATAAACGTTCCAACAGTATTTAAGATAGATAGTCCCGTCTGAATAGAACTGGAAAAGGTGGTAACTCAGTGAGAGATAAGGTAAAGAAATAGATTTCACGAGTGAAATGGCGGAAAGGTAGAGTCTGTCCCTGGATTTAGAAGATACTCTAGTCCAGCCTATCGTACGACTGAAATTTGTTTATCAGACAGTTTCCTTTCTGTATATATATATATATATATATATATATATATATATATATATATATATATATATATATATATATATATATATATATATATATATGTATATCAACCACTCACTTACACACACACACACACACAGATAAGTGACGACAATTAGACGCACAACCATGAAATTCTATTAATGGAATAGGGATATTGGACCGATCTGACCAACACACAGGTACTTAAGTTTTTATGTTCAGTTTATTTATCATAAAGAACCGTACAACATTTAATATCAAGATAGAAAAATACAAAATCATATGCTACAGAAATAATAAAAGAAGTAGACCCGTAAGTGCAATTTCCTCTGTTGAGACAAGATCCCGTTAGAAGAAGGTATTAACCCCCAAAAGGTCAAAAGATTAGCACTGTGGTATAGAATTTGACTATACTGTAAAGAACAAAGTTCTAATGAATCTATTCTGAAAATAAAATAACAGTACTAGCAAACTAAAAGAAAAGCAAAGGGAGTGCAAAGCTTATACGTTAAAAAGAATTACTCATTCCTTCTTTCTCTCTCTCCAGACAACCCGTGGCCACGTTCATTCGTTCTTACCTAATTGTTGATTAGCAACGTCTGGAACAATCTTTAGGATACACACAGCAAATCCAGTGTTATTTTGGCAAAATAAACCATAGCTCCTCAAACACTGATTAAATCCTCTTCTTTGGGGAACGTTTACTTAGTTACTGTTATTAGGATTTCTGTTTGTCACATTAATTAGTGAAGGTAAGAAAATTAACAGTGCTCACAGTGTCAGTAGCTTGGGATTCCAATACATAACGGAATATCAGGTATGTAACTTCTCTCAGGATAAAAATTCCTTGTCACACCACAAATGGTCGATAGTCGGGAAATGTTAATGTTTGATTATTTCGCCACAACGGGCTGAATGTATATGAAATTGGAAAAATGAAATCTGGATAGCTATAGGTCCAGTTACAATTTATTCTTAATTCTTTTTTTGTTGGTACTCTGTCTCTTTCTGGGCGTAAACAAGAGGCCAAACAGGTCAACCTTGAAGACCCGATATTTATATAAGAATGTTCTTTTTGTGCTGTCGGACTCAGATCCGTTATTCTCAGATTCAAGTTTAGGCGTAGGCTTAGGGCGCTGGTAGTTTTAGGTTTGTGACCCGTACTATTTTCCAGGAAGAAAATACAAACATTTAATCACAATATCCGTATCTATCCTAACCCGCGCAACGTTATAATTTATTATTATCGTTTTTAAAAAACCCCGTGAAATAAGCGCTAGTCATTTATAAAATTACTCATAATGAATAGTGCATTTACTAGTCGATTAAAATATCTCTTACTGGTTAATAGCAATTAATTAAATCAACGCTACAGCCGGAACAATTTAGCTATAAATTATTTTAATTCTGCTAGCCAATTAACACAGTATATCCTAATGAAATAAAAACTAAGAAATTCCACTGGTATAATGGATCTAGAATTTGAAGCTAGACGTCTGAAAATTATGTGGGTACTAGATAAACTGAGTTTGAAGAATGCGGTATATATATATATATCAATTAGGTAGAAGATCGCTAACGAGTGCGAGATATCACGCCTTTGGAGAAATCTGTGGTTAAATTCTGAATGAAAGCTAAATTTGCCACTTTCGCCGACCGCTAGACGTTGGCCCACGAGCAAATCGTCTCTTTGATCTCGTCGTTCCGTAGCTTAATTACATTCCGAACAAACGGATGTGGTTGGGGGGGGGGGGGGTGTAACTGTGATTATCTCCCTTTTCCTCAGATTAATTCCCCCTGACCAAAGTAATTACCGAAAAATTACGTCTTAACTTATCGCACTTGATTTTAAAATTAGATACTCATTCTCTGATCTGTCAATATTTCAGCGATTGCCCAATCGTTCGCGTGATAAATACAGTTAACGGCTCAGGACTAACTAATAGGTCTGTTGGTAAACAGTACTAGTGCCTGTAAGACAGAGAACAAGAAAATAGGCGTGGCTACAATTTGACTTCGACAGATATCGAAGCGCATGCCTTCTGCGTTAAAGAAACGTGGATATTAAAAAGCAAAGAGAGGTGGGAAACAGGTGGAAGCAAAAACGTGTTGATACATGTAAATATATTTACATACTCTGTCACAGTGTGCTACGAAGAAAAGTAGCATAACAACTATGATGACCCTAGGTCAAGTTTATGGAGGATCCGTTATCACCATCTGGAAGTCAGTGTGTTGACCTCAGACCCTAGCTGTGTGTTACATTCAGGGCCAGGCTGTGGTCAATCTGACATCTAGACTGTGTTACAGTGACATATTGTGTGGAATGATGTGAGTGTGTGTGTGTGCGAGAGAGTTAGAGTATGAGTATGTGTGTGTTTAAAGTTATCGACAGTTATCAGCCAATTAGCACGCACAGTTAATAACCTAGCGTGACGTCACACTATTGATAGTAGCAGCCCATGGGAATCTCCCACTTGGCTAGCGGCCGTACAAAAACATTGTATAATGATGCTTTCAGAGCACACACACACATACACACCACACACAAAAAACGCCTTAGGAAAATAAGCATATCATAGATAGATAAAAGAAGACATACTTAAACAACGGTGTTCCATCAACCCTGGCTCACGATTTAGTTAACATGTTGCAGTTATGAACATTGTAGAATAAAGATTAATCTTAATTCTCATTGTCTGCCTAGTTTTAGCGCATATATATATTGTCAGCTCATATAAGCCAAACCGTTAAAGAAAGCCAGTGTATGAAACACGTGACCATTTCTTTATATCCGTATATGTGCTCCCTCCGGGGAATGTCAGTTCAGACAACTCATGCTGTCATATGTCATATTTATGTGTGTATATATATACCTATAAAGATAGATAGATAGATAGATAGATAGATAGATAGATAGATAGATAGATAGATAGATAGATAGATAGATAGATAGATAGATAGATAGATAGATAGATAGATAGATAGATAGATAGTCTGGCTATTTTGCCTTAAGGCTGACCATTTCTAGCCTTAATGTGTGTGTGTGTGTATACCTGTCCACAGGTAATATTGAATACACGTGTCCCGCCAGTAGAGACTGTGAGATCACCAAACGACGCAGAAAGGCATGTCAGGCTTGCAGGTTCCAGAAGTGTCTCAGTGTGGGCATGTTGAGAGAGGGTGAGTACTTGTCTTCTTCTCTGTGATTATAAATATTTTTGTTTAAGGAGGAAGTTCTTGGTCTAGTTCGCTTTTAACGGTCACGAATTTTTGTAGAATTTGTTTTCGTGTTCTTGCAGGGTGTTCTGTGTCACGTTTGTTGTCTATGATCTGTGTCACGTTCGCTGACCATGTACTTGCAGAATGTTTATGTCACGTTCGTTGTCACTGTTAAGTGTCACGTTCGTTGTCTGTGTTTTGTGTCACGTTCATTGCATGTGTTTTGTGTTACGTTCGTTGTGCGTGTGTGTGTATGTTTTGTGTCACGTTCGTTGTCTTTGTTTTGTGTCACGTTCGTTGTCTGTGTTTTGTGTTGCGTTCGTTGTCAGTGTTTTGTGTCACGTTTGTTGTCTGTGATCCTTGTCACATTCGTTGACCATGTACTTGCAGAATGTTTGTTACGTTCGTTATCACTGTTCTGTGTCACGTTCGTTGTGTTTTGTGTCACGTTCGTAGTCGGTGGTATGTGTCACGTTCTTTGATCATGTTCTTGTTTAGTGTTCTGTGTCACGTTCGTTTTCACTGTTCTGTGTCACGTTCGTTGTCTGTGTTTTGTGTCACTTTCGATGTCCATGTTTTTTGCAGTGTTCTATATCACGTTTGTTGTCTGTGTTATATGTCACGCTCGCTGTCCATGTTCTTGCAGAGTGTTCTGTGTCACGCTTGTTGTCATTGTTCTAAATCAAGTTCTTTGAATGTTTTTTGTGTCACGCCCGTTGTCCATGGTCTTGCAGTTTTTTATGTCACGCTCGTTATCCATGCTCTTGAAGTTCCGTGTGTCACGTTTCTTGTCTATGTTCTCTGTCACGTTCGATGTTAATGTGCTTATAAAGTGTTCTGTGTTATATTCCTTGTCTATGCTCTGTGTCACGCTCGTTGTCCACGTTCTTGCAGAGTGTTTTGTGTCAAGTTAGTGTTCCTCGTTCTTGCAGAATCTTATGTGTCATGTTCGTTATCCATGTTCTTACATAGATTTTTGTGTAACGTTCCTTGTCCATGTTCTTGCAGAGTGTTCTGCATCACGTTTGTTGTCCATGTTCCTTCTGAATGTTTTATGTCACGTTTATTTTCCGTGTTCTTATTAAATGTTCTGCGTGGTGTTTATTTACTACGTACTTGTTGAATGTTCTGTGTGATGTTGACAGACCTTGCAGCTGAATGGTATAACTGGTTCAGCTGTGACTTGCGACACTTGCCGATGATTGTTGGGTTGGTGGTGGTCACAGAATTAAGAGGAAATGATAAGTGCCGCGAGCTGACCTCCCTCCCACTGATTTAGATCAGATAAGGGCGCTTTGTGTGATTTGTAATTTATGTATGTTGGTTCTGGGATAGCTTTAGCCAACTCATTGACATGCATGTTACGTTTGTGCAGTCCAGTTCTGTTGGCCAGTTTTGAGCCACCAGACGTGACGTAGTGGTTCCACGGATATTGCTCTACAAAGGCGCGCTCTGTTCAACCCTGGATTTTAGTTTCCCGATTATATTAGGACTTGTTCTTGCATTGTTTTCTTCTTCTTCTTTTGGTTTTTTTTCTGTATGGTCTGAAAGTATAACTTTAAAATGATTGCTATTGTGTGGATGTAAACTTGGCTGTACTCATACTAACTATGCACTACCTTTTGTCCATGATGTGGGATGTACGATAGCATGATGGTATTATGTTAAGATGGGGAGTCGTTTCCCAGGCATTCATTCACTCACTGATGTACTTACGGGTTTAGACAGACTCAGGGGGGGGGGGGGGGGGGGCGCCTGGACTGTCAATTACAGGTGAACATTTTATACTACAGTATGCAGCACAGGTAACGGTTTCAAGCGATATGTGGACGTAGGTGAATGTACAATAAACTGTGACAAGCTCATACAACGATACCTGATACAAGAAGTGACATGGTGCCAGGAATACGGTAAATCATATTCGAGCTGAATCAAAGTCGTGTAAACAACCGGGCAATGCTTGGTTTTAATTGAAAGCATGATTACTGGCCTCACAAGTAGGTCGATCACCTCCCTTGACAAGAAAAACCTTGTTTACATTTGGTCTGGTTATCAACTGATAATATTTTGCTGTGTAGAAAATCTATCATGACTGTACATCGTGGGCGGAACTGTGTGCTAGTCGTGTCTCTTTACTTTCAGTTGTGGCCCCTTCTTTATTACCAAACCTGACTGAAAACTGGCACCAAAGTGAATGTGAATTTATGGAGGTCTGTTTACTTGTTCAAATATGTCGGCGTTTGTTTTACATTTGTGTATGTCATAGTTACATGTTGCGGTCAGTTGGGACATCAAATCTTTTATCTACTAACTTGCTTGCTACGTCCGCCAGTAGCGGCAACGATGACTTAGCGAGACAATCATTAAAATAGTTCTGGTTTTTAAAACGTCATTTATATACCAAGGCGAATCTGTGGTTTATTTGTTATGTTGCCGTCTCACCATCGGTGATCAGATCAGCTTATCTGCCATGTTATCATCGACAATCAGATCAGTGTGACAGTGGGAAGAAAGAGTTGCAATACCTCGTTAGTGTATATGGTACTGAATGACTCGGTTGGTTGTGTAGTACAGTCTATATTGTTACATCCCCTGATGTTGTCAAGGGAAAATAATCACTCTACTAATTGTGAAAGTGTTCTTCTGTTGTATAACTGGCTACCGCCAGAGATGGTTGTTACAGAAGTGACAAGGAAACCTAGGTTGGTTTTGGAGGCTCGTATATGTTGGTGTTTACAACTGCATGATCGTAGGAAATTAAATTCAGCAGTTCCAATAACTTGGCGTCAAAAACTTTCAATTGGAGATCAAAGGATAAGTCCAATATTTCTTGCAAGTTCCTTTAATTAGTTATTACTATTTCTGGCATTCCATGCTGGATCATGGATTACACATCTCCAGTCGTAGAAAAAAAAACCCAGCAATATAAATCAAGATGAATGGCGTTGAGTGATATGGTGGAACTGTTACTATTAGCCTCTAGGTAAAGGCTTCTGTTTACTTTAGCCGTGAATTTGGCATGTCTGGTGTGCTGTGGACTCCTAACTGAAATGAAAATGTTCGATCGAGAATTTAACCCGACACTTACGGTAGTATCTGCTATAAGAGCAGAGGGACTACTAAACAAATCGTAGCAGGGTGCAGCGCTGGCTCGCTGAACTCCCTGGTTGGTTGGGGATCTCTTGAAGACTGCGAATAACACAATTCTTGTTTCAAAACGTTGGAACCATAGGCTTTTGTTATCATCCAAGGGGATGCGCCACGGTTGCTCCACGCCTATAAAGGTGGATAACGCCTAACGTGCAATGGTTCATGTTACCTGAGAGAGGGTCTCCTCACTGACTGCCTGGTCCCAAGATGCCTCTCTCTACCTTCATCCGGGGCTCAGCTCCCCGGATGTTATTTTCTATTGGAGGCTAGACCGGAAACTATCTGTTCTAAAGGGCTTCCGTTCTAACTTGTATGGATTCCACACAAGGTTTGATGACGTCATGAGTTCGTGTACACCATGATTGGATGGCGCCATAGGTTTGTGACTAGTGTTTATTTTACTAACTAGTCGTGCTCAAATACTTAGTGTTTTAACCTTTTTTAAGTACTCGTAGTCTAACTCTAATAAGTGGCAGCACAATAGTGCTAAAACGACGTAGTAGGCCATACGGTCACATAAGCTTATCTGCCATGTTATCATCGACGATCAGATCAGGCTATCTTCCGTCTCACAATCTGTGACGAATAACCTCATTCGTTACATTTTCCTGTGCCGTCCTGCAATTCATTCTGTCCTCTTCCCTTTCTCTTTTCCCAACTCTGACAATAGTTGTGATTTTCGATTCATTGTTTACACTTTTTTTTACTTCAATTCTTGCCATATCTGGGCTTCATCTACCATCTTTACTGATTGTTGTAATCACTGTCTTTCGTTTGAACCATAAGGACTCTTGGATCTGTAGAGTGAAAGGTTGTTTACGAGTGCGTAACACATTTACGGCAAAACAGTAAAGGCACGGATTAATACGCGAACAAAGCAGAGATGGCCACAGTAAGTTATCTTATCACTAATAATGTTTTCTGTCTGGCCGGGATATTGCATAATAGATGTTTGTTTGAACAGGAGCGTGTCGGAAAATATCAGTCTGGTGACAGGTTTAAGATACGCACTTAAGATAGCGAATGCGATTTTGGAGCGTGGAAATGATATAATCGTCTCCGGGTAGATTTGTCGTAGGCAAAAGTTACGATAAGTTGCCAGTCTTGAAAGATATTATCAGTGATAGATCTATGGAGTCTTGAGTGTAGACATGATCAGTATTAACGGAAGAGAAAATACTTTATGTGGGAGTGACTTGTGAAAAAAATCACATTTTATGTGTCACGCAGGAATTTTCCAAGAAATGGTAGTGGGAATAGCCTCTACAAGAATACGCAAGTTGAATGCTATTGGTTACTAGAGATGTTAAACTACAACATTTCTGATTGGAGCCCTTGTCATATAGTATCAACGTTGATGTGTGGTGGAATGTTGCTTATAATCTAGCACATTCTGAATCTAAGGCACTGCAAATAAATCGTCCAGTGAAAATTAAAAACATACCAGCTTAGAAAATATCATATTTTGGATAAAAAGCCATTTTGAACTATAACCACAAAAGGAAAAATACCTACTAGAGATAATATAGTATAAACTAAATACAAACAAAAACATATTACTATAAAGGAAACACGTCCTGATATAACCAACAACTCCATGTACATGGTAGATGGTTGAAAGGGGCGTGCTACAAAGAAAAGTAGCAAACACATTAATAAAAAATTTTTAAAAATCTAAGGCACTGCTAATTCAACTCGTCAAGAAGACAGTCAGACAAGCCAGAATAAGAAATGGAATCAGGATTCTAAGTTAAAGGACCGAGACAACGTGTTTGATCATCTTGTGGACTTACACCTCAAGAACACTCTACGCTTATTAATATGGAAAGCCCGGAATCCTAGTAACCTGAACAATAAGTCATAGTGGGATTATTCTTCTTCTTCTTCTTCTTCTTCGTCCTGAAAAGGACGGTGGTTGCGTTGTGTCTGTTTACGCCTAAGCTGTGATATCTGCACCTTTCGGTCGACACATCCGACTTCTGCACGGCATTTTTTAGGACCGGGTTTACCTTCCCATTTCGATCCACACTCGCTCAGCCAGACTGCACAGCTGCAGACTGTTTCCAGGACCACCACGTGGAGGTGGAGTGCGGTCTTGACCAGCTCTGGTTCGCTGGTCCTGACGCAGGCAGTCAAGCTATGAGTCGCTGACTGCGGTCTCTATTGCTGCGTCTTGAGGTCCCCATAGTGGGATTCTATTAGCAAAGTAATACCCAGACCACGTGTAAGAGGCATCTTAACCAAGCTGCCGAAACTATTTCACTGAGTCAGAAGTCTATATACCCAAAGATATTTTGGGGTAAGTTGTACATTCTATCCTCCTATATTTTGCAATATTAACATGTGAAAATTGCTAGTGGATGTCAAAGTTCTTGCGAGGCTGGCAACCTCAGCATATAGAATGATAGTTTCATGAACCATCATTGCAAGAGCTGATGACTGCTTTATGCGGGTTTCTCATAAAGAACCAAAAACAGTTGTTGTCCCAAATCCCATGTGCAGCAGGGAGTGGATAATGACAGAAATAATGCACATAATTATTATATTAACCTTTTAACAAGTGCATATGTATATGTAAACATGTTCAATATAAATGCAATGAATGTTTCCCGCTCACTGGGATTTACATTAATGCTCAGAGAGGGGAGAGTTCTGAGGCAGATGGGATGGCGGAATGAAAGTAGTGTGGGGGACACCTGAATTTCGTGTCAGGAGACCCAAAACTCAGGAGGGTATGTGTTACTCTCTTATTTCATGATACTAGTCGGTTGTCCCAACTGGTGGTACTAGTCTGTGGAACAAGTGTGTGGTATTAGTGGCCTTCAGTCAAAGCTAGACACTAACATGAGACGGGTCTTGAAAGACGGTGGACAATCTTTTTAACGAGATTGAACCATTCTACAACCTGCAAAGAACCAACATCGACTGGAGCAGAAGTCAATCGACATCTTACTGGCAGCTAAGTACCCACTTAAAAGCTGCCTAGCGAACTCTTTAAGTGAATTCCCTAAACATTTCAAACCGTCACTGGTGATGAGTGTTTAAAGGAATATTTAATATATCACCCCCTCCTCCTTATTTATTTTACATTGTTAACTATAATTGATTTTTAAATTTATTAACTGTATTTATACAAATTCCCTCACAACAGACCAGACATGGCACACTCCCAACAGATCAGTCATGTCCCCCTCACAACAGATCAGACATGGCCCCCTCACAACAGATCAGACATGGCCCCCTCACAACAGATCAGACATGGCACCCTCCTAACAGATCAGACATTGCCCCCTCACAATAGATCAGACATGCCTCCCTCACAACAGATCGGACATGTCCCATCACAACAGATCAGACATGTCCCCCTCACAATAAATCAGACATGGCCCCCTCACAACAGATCAGACATTTCCCATCACAACAGATCAGACATGGCCCCCTCACAACAGATCAGACATGGCGCCCTCCCAACAGATCAGACATGGCACCCTCCCAACAGATCAGACATGGCCCATCACAACAGATCAGACATGGCCCCCTCACAACAGATCAGACATGGCCCCCTCATAACAGATGAGACATGTCCCATCACAACAGATCAGACATGGCCCCCTCACAACAGATCAAACATGCCCCATCACAACAGATCAGACATAGCCCATCAAAACAGATCAGACATGGCCCATCACAACAGATCAGACATGGCTGATCACAACAGATCAAACATGGCCCATCACAACAGATCAGACATGGCACCCTCCCAACAGCACAGACATGGCCCCCTCACAACAGATCAGACATGTCCCATCACAACAGATCAGACATGGCCCCCTCACAACAGATCAGACATGGCACCCTCCCAACAGATCAGACATGTCCCATCACAACAGATCAGACATGGCACCCTCCCAAAAGACCAGACATGTCCCATCACAACATATCAGATATGGCCCCATCACAACAGATCAAACATGACCCATCACAACAGATCAGACATAGCCCATCACAACAGATCAGACATGGCCCATCACAACAGATCAGACATGGATGATCACAACAGATCAAACATGGCCCATCACAACAGATCAGACATGGCACCCTCCCAACAGCTCAGACATGGCCCCCTCACAACAGATCAGACATGGCCCCCTCACAATAGATCAGACATGGCACCCTCCCAACAGATCAGACATGTCCCATCACAACAGATCAGACATGGCACCCTCCCAAAAGACCAGACATGTCCCATCACAACATATCAGATATGGCCCCATCACAACAGATCAAACATGACCCATCACAACAGATCAGACATGGCCCATCACAACAGATCAGACATGTCCCATCACAACAGATCAGACATAACACCCTCCCAACAGATCAAACATGGCACCCTCCCAACAGATCAGACATGGCCCATCACAACAGATCAGACATGTCCCCCTCACAACAGATCAGACATGGCCCATCACAACAGATCAGACATGGCCCCCTCACAACAGATCAGACATGGCCCCCTCATAACAGATCAGACATGTCCCATCACAACAGATCAGACATGGCCCCCTCACAACAGATCAGACATGTCCCATCACAACAGATCAGACATTGCCCTCTCACTACAGATCAGACATGGCCCATCACAACGGATCAGACATGGCCCCCTCACTACATATCAAACATGACCCATCACAACAGATCAGTAGTATTTGGCAAGCGATTTCTCACAGTGAACTAGACTTGCAAAAATTGTCAGATTATATTGCAAGTTGGTTGTTACGAAGCTAAATTAAGCGCCAATCGTTTTCAAACATGCGTGTCGTGTGAGGAATTTCAAAATATTTCCGACATGGAAAAATTATGTGCATGATGCAGAGGTCACCTCTCCCATATATGGTAATAAAACATCCGATTGCCTGGCATGCAAACTCACCTATACATTTGTAAACATACGGCAGTGTGTGTCAGATGTAACAACGTATTACTTTCTTATAAAGTAATGTCTTCGAGAAAGTCGGACAGGAAACGATTATGTCATTTATGTCTGTCCATAAGGTGTCTCACAGACGAGTAATCTAGTTATCTGTCACTTGAGCACACACAACCCGTCTCTTTACCACCTTGGCATAGACGCACCATTGCCTTATCAGCGATTAAGCAAATACTTCTACTTCTTTGATCCTTAACCGCCAACCGTCAAAGCAGTCAGTGGCCATCACGCCTGGTGGCGTCTTGTAGGGCAACAACAAATTGATTCCACTTTGCTCGGTCGGTGGCCATCCTTCGTACAGTGCCCCAACTCTGGTTCATTCTTTGCATCTCAGCCTCCACAGTCCTCCGCCAAGTTGTTTTTGATCGGCCTCTCTTTCGTTTTCCTTCAGGGGTCCATAGAATAGCTGTTCTTGTGATGGCATCGGGGCCTCTTCTGAGCACATGGCCAACCCAGCTGCAGCGTCTGCCAGCTATGATGGTGTGCATGTCCTCTTGCTTGCTTCGAGTAAGCAGATCTTGGTTGGTGATGGTATTAGGCCTAAGGATTCAGAGAATTTTTCTTAGGCATGTTGTGTGAAAAGAGGACAATTTCGACATTTCCTTCTCTGTAACTCTCCAGCATTCCGCACCATAGAGAAGCACAGAAAGCACACAGCTCTGATATAATCTTAATTTTGTGCTTGTGCTGTACTGAGAGGACTTCCAGATGTTGTTTAGACTAAAAAAGGCTGTTCTTGCTTTGTTCATTCTGTTGTTGATGTCTTTGCTTGCTCCGTCGTCTGGTGTTACTATGCATCCTAGGTATGTGAAGGTGTCTGTCTGTTCCAGTTGCTGATTCCTTACTGATATGGGCTCAGGGTTTTATCACATTGAGCGTCATGACCTATGTCTTCTTTAGATTGATGTTCAAGCCCACCTGCTGGCTATACTTATTAAGTCTATCCGTTTTTTCCTGGATGTGTTGATGTGAATGCGCTAGTAGTGCAATGTCATCTGCATATTCCAGATCTTCCAATGTAGAAAATGTAGTCCATCTTATTCCTCTTGAACTGCCCTCTGTTGTCTGGCGCATCACCCAGTCTATGACTGTTAAAAGTAGAGTGGTTGATAAGGGGCATCCCTGTCGTTCTCCTGCCTTCACCTCAAAGGTTAGGTCGCTCTGCCCAACGTTACACGTAAAGTTGGCATAGAGGCTTTTTATGATTGACACTATGGATCTTGGAATTCCATAAGCCCTCAGTATTTTCCATAAACTGTCCCTGTGTATACTGTCAAAAGCCTTTTCAAAATCAACGAAATTAATGTACAGCGGTCTTTGCCATTCTGAGCACTGCTCTATAATGTTCCTGAGAGTAAATATATGATCTACACATCTTCTGTTCTTTCTAAATCCTGCTTGTTCTTTCCTCAGTTTGTGGTCTACTGCTTTTTAAATTCTCTGTATAATTATCCTGCCTAGTATTTTGCTGGGAACTGAGAGAAGAGTTATTCCTCTCCAATTATTGCAGTCTGCAAGTTCTTCCTTCTTGGGCAATTTGACAATTATTCCTTTGTTCCACTCCGCTGGTGTTGTCCCTGTTTTCCAGACTTGTGCAAATAGTGGTTCTAATAGTTCAGCTGCTAGCACAGGGTCTTAAATAGCTCTGCATTTAAGTTATCATGGCTAAGAGCTTTTCCATTCTTTAACCCTTTGATTGCTGTGGTGATTTCTTCTTTTCGTGGAATGTCTGTATTAACATCTAGATCATTTTCAGCCTCATGAACATTCAGTTGTGTCTCTGGTGGTTCCTTGTTCAGAGTTTCTCTGAAATGCTCTGCCCATCTTGTTTCCTGTCCCTCTGCTGTCGTGATGAGATTTCCTTTCTTATCTCTTACTAATGTAATATTGTTTGCGCCTCGTTTTCCGCTGATGATTTTAGTTATTTTGTATACTGTGCTTTGTTCATTTCTTAGTGCTGCATCTTCTGCCTGTCTTGCAAGATCGTCTAGGAAATTCCTTTTCTTGGCTCGGGTTTGGCGTTTAACTTCCTTGTCCAGCTGACTGTACTGTTCGCTATATAGTTGCTTTAACCTGGGGGACTTCGCTTCTATTTTCTTTCTTTTCATTTCCTTTCTCATCGTTATGGTGTTTAATGTTTCTGGTGTTATCCAGTCTTGCTTCTTCCTTTCCTGGAATCCCAAGCATGACTTGCTGCTTTCCTTATATATTGTTGAAATGGTGTTGAATTTCTGGTCTATATCATCAGTCAATGTCTTTTCCTGACTCTTGGCAAATTGATATCGCTTCTTTATATCAGCCGCGAAAGCTTTTCTGGTAAGGGGGTCCTTCAATTTGCTGATGTCAAACCTTTTCTGTGTAGTTACAATTGGTCCAGCCGTTCTTAGTTTCACTTTCAGTTTTGCTACTACTAAATGGTGATCACTTCCCACATCCGCACCTCTTATTACCTTCACATCTTGTAATACATGTCTATATCTACCGTTAATCCTAATGTAGTCTATCTGGTTTCTGTCCCGACCATTTGGTGATTCCCATGTTAATTTGTGAATTTCTTTGTGTGGGAAAAGTGTTCCTCCAATGACTAGGTTGTTAATGCTAAAGAAACTTATTAATTTATCCCCATTTTCGTTTGCTGTTCCGCTGCCGCATTTCCCCATTACTCTTTCATTATATGCATTGTATGTTCCAACTTTCGCATTGAGGTCTCCCATTACTACGATAAGATCATATCTAAGTGTGTCTTCCATTTCTTTCTGCAGTTGTTGATAGAATTCATCCTTGACCTCATCATCGCTGTCATTCGTTGGTGCGTAGCATTGTATTATTGTAGTGTTGGTGAATCTCCCTCTCAGTCTTATTCTTATCAGTCTGTTGTTGATGGGTTTCCATTCCAGTAATGTCCTTTCTATTCCTTTCTCTAGAATAATGGCTACATCTTCATTGTGCTGTCCATCCTCTCTTCCAGAGTAAAGTACTGTTTGTCCTGTTGCTGTTTTAACTTTTCCTGCCCCTGTCAATCTGCTCTCGCTTATCCCTAGAATGTGTAATCTATAGTTTCTCATTTCTGCTGTGACCTGTTTTAGTTTACCTGTCTCGTTCATTGTCTTGACATTCCAAAATTCTATTCTTGTTTCACGTTTTGCGGTCAGGACGTCCGTTTTCGTGTCAGTGGCTTCCTTTCGGCTTTCACCACTGACAGTCATACGAGCCTCACACTCCGGATGTCCGTCCCGCAGCAAAGTTTGTTCATTTGTAGTCGTTTCCATACTTTCATTTCTTTTTACATAGACAGGGGTGTCAGCCCTATGCTAAAACCCCCAACCTGGAGGACCAGGGTGTCTGCTTTAGTCTGACCCCTGCCCGCGCAAACCTGTCCAGCTTGGTAGAACTTTCCAGGAGTAAAACTCCAGCTGGCATAGCTCTGGGGGTAATCAGGGTACACAAGCCGCCATACCTCGACAAGGTATTGACACCGTTGATGGCAGATCAAAGCAAATGGCTATAAAATATTCTCCAACCCATATTGTTGATGACACTTGAGACCTTCAGACATAATTTTTAGTTACTGCTGCCATATCTTCATCACCATCTTATGTGTATTGGCATATGGATGTCATCTTATTGTCTTTGTTGTCATGCACACCTCTTATGTTTACTGACATGTAGGTGTCATCAACCTTTTGTCTTTGTCAAAAAAGATATTATCTTGCTGTCTTCATTATGTCCATGTAGATGTATTGTTGTCTTTATTAACATGTAGTTGTCATCACCCTGTTTTCTTTGCTGACATGCAGATTGTATCCTGCTGACTTTGTCACTTTCAAGTAAAGAAGTTACCACTATGTTGTTTTAGTAGAGTTCTAGACGATTATCACTCCTTGTGATATATATTCTTGTGTGGCTACATTTATTTCAGTTTTATTTATAATTCTTGTTTTATTTCTACACTTTATGTTGCTTGAGTAGAGTTCTAGATAATTATCACCGACTGTGATATATATTCTCTTGTAATATTCTCATATGGCTACATATTTATTTTAATCATGTTAATCTTCTCTCTGCTTTAATGTTTGTTTCTGTGTAGTTACCGAAGTCAGCAGTCTCAGCTTCTCTCATGGTAAAAGTTGATTACTAGCAGACTTATTAACTTTAGGGCATTTTAAAAATGATATTGTTATAACAATCACAAATCTGACATCAAACATTGAAAAAGTTGGACATATAAAGTTTTCCCAGTTGTTGGTCAGACACATCTAGTCCAACCAGATTAACTCATTTCCAAAGACAGACTGGCCTCTGACCTGAGTTTACTAAACATAGTCGTTTGTGATTGGATAAAACAAAATAATATTATGTTAATGGTGAGATTTTTGGCTTTCCTTTAGTGTTGGCTGTACAAGTATTTGGTTGAACTGCTAGTTTGTCTTCTGTGTTTCTGAGAGCAGTGTTAGAAATGAAACATGATAAAACAACTCAGTTTAATAAAAGTAACAGAAATACTAAATTTAGAAATTGATATTTCTAATAATATGTCATACGGTTTTATGTGAAACACTCCAACAACGGAAACCTCAAGTTACGGCATTTTTAAAAAAATGTCAGCTTTATTACAACAGAAATCAGTTTATACTTGCCTACATCTCTGTTTACTTTCTGTTCTGCATTTTTCTTTTTTTTTATTATTGATAGTCTTATACACGCCAGAAGCAATATTTCCTACATTCTGAATGAATATGTATGACAATTGTTTATTTTCTGCACCAGGCAGCAACAAAAATTATTTGTTGAAATGTTCAGTGCATATTTCACCTATCATTTTATGATTCAGATAATCAGACCACAAGAAATACAAAATTAATGACTGACAACAATTAATGTTTGAATTGTGAATGTCTTCACAACATTTATCTGTCACTGGCCATTTTTAAAACTTGTCCATATTGCACAAATTTGTCCACGTCTGCTATTTAAATTCTGGAGCTAATTGGCCAAATAGGTCTTATATTAGTCTTGAGTTTCTGTCACTGGCAACATTAAGCTGCAATCAAGTGTAAGGAGCTCATTTTATTTTGTTTTTACTTTTGTAAAAGCATTTACTGAATAATGTGACATCATAGTTGTAACCAAATGTATGTGGCAATTTTGTTTGTTGATCATTTGTTTAAGCATTTATTGAATGTGACATCATAGTTGTAACCAAAAGTATGAGGCCATTTTGTTTGTTGATCACTTGTTTAAGCATTTATTGAATGTGACATCATAGTTGTAAGCAAATGTATGAGGCCATTTTGTTTGTTGATCACTTGTTTAAGCATTTATTGAATGTGACATCATAGTTGTAACCAAATGTATGAGGCCATTTTGTTTGTTGATCATGTGACATCATAGTTGCCAATACTTGCCAGCCCTTTTTTTTAAAAAACCTTTAAAGTGTCTTGACCATCTGGTGCTATGTTAAGTTAGGTCACAAAGTTCTTTCAGCCAGTGAAACTTTTTGTTGTTTTTGTTGTTGTTGTTGTGAATCCATCATAAAAAGTCACCTTATAATCAAAAGGTATTTGTGTAACATGTCATCATGTGACAGACCTTTTTTATCCACTGGACAGTCACAAACTTCTTTGCTGTAGACCTTAAGACACACACCAAAAATGCATCACATGTGATATATAGTCATAATAATGCCATACAATGTGATACATGCAGTCATAACATAAACAGGACAATTGTCCCACACAGAACATTTGTTATACTTGATGTAGTAATAAGACAGACAATGACATTTGTCACATATTCTAACACAGTCAAAACATTTGTTGAATGTGCTTTAACCATAACAGGGATGGGACATTTATCACATATAATGTAGTCATAACACAGACATGACATTTGTGACAAGTGATGTAGTCATAACACAGACAGGACATTTTTACATATGATGTAGTCATAACACAGGCAGGACATTTATCACATCATATGATGTAGTCATAACAGGGACAGGACATTTTTACAAGTGATGTAGTCATAACACAGACAGGACATTTATCACATATGATGTTGTCATAACACAGACAGGACATTTTTACAAGTGATGTAGTCATAACAGAGACAGGACATTTGTGACAAGTGATGTAGTCAATAACACAGACAGGACATTTGTGACAAGTGATGTAGTCATAACACAGACAGGACATTTGTGACAAGTGATGTAGTCATAACACAGACAGGACATTTGTGACAAGTGATGTAGTCATAACACAGACAGGACATTTGTGACATGTGATGTAGTCATAACACAGACAGGACATTTGTGACAAGTGATGTAGTCATAACAGAGACAGGACATTTGTGACAAGTGATGTAGTCATAACACAGACAGGACATTTTTACATGTGATGTAGTCATAACACAGACAAGACATTTTTACAAGTGATGTAGTCAATAACACAGACAGGACATTTGTGACAAGTGATGTAGTCATAACACAGACAGGACATTTGTGACAAGTGATGTAGTCAATAACACAGACAGGACATTTGTGACAAGTGATGTAGTCATAACACAGACAGGACATTTGTGACAAGTGATGTAGTCAATAACACAGACAGGACATTTGTGACATGTGATGTGTAGATCTTAGTTTTGGTAATTACAGCATTAACGTTTTCATGCTAGTTATTTTCCAGTTCATGGATTACACAGCCCTACACACACACACAAATTTTTTGGTGCCAAACATTTTACTCTTGATTGTACATAAATGAGGCCTGCTCAATCCAAATATCCCATTTACTTGTCTGTAGCAGCTCTAGTTTTTGAGATACAGACATTTTTGTATTTCATTAATACAGGGTGACCCAAAAAATACGGGCCCGCACGCGCACTTTTTGTGCACGCGTGGGCCCGTTTTTTTTTGGGTCACCATGTAATATTACAATATTTTCTATATAAGGCTATGTAAAAAAAACTATTGCTGTCTAGTCCTTTACAAAAGAAAACTGCTTGTTTACTCTCAGTTTCAGTTTTCCAAGAATCTTCCCAGAATTGCCTTTTTTAGATTTTAAGCGGTCGGGAAATTCTGTAACGCGCAAGCGAGGCCCAGTTTGGGCCCTTTTCAACCTCGCTCTGCCTAGTAATTAATTTGCCTTTTCTAAATAAAAATTATATCTTCTGGTTCCTTGATCTTTCTTCTTTCATAATATGTCAATTATAACTTTCTGCGTGTCATTGAAATTGAGTGAGACAAAAAACAAAAACACCACGAAACCGCTTTTACCGTGCGCTGGCTGACCGGCGCTCACGAAAGCGAAATTCCTTGAAAGGACCCCCACCTCATTCATAGCGTCCGCGCTATGTCCTCAAAAATGCTACACTAATACGGTTTTCACCATTGAGAAGAGCGGAAACTGCGGTTTACGCAAATGTAACACAAGGTACAGATTTTGTATAGGAAGATATCGTAAATTCGAAGTGAATGAGAAAGTTTGAATTTTAATACACATCTGGGAGGCCTACCTACACTTGTGTTACATCAAACAAACGAGCAGCCATACTGCTAAAATCGTATCAAAGTTTTAAACACCGTCGTTATTTGAGCAAAGAGCGAAATAACGTTAAAACAGAGCACCTCCAACACATTTCGGCGTGTAAACATAAAGGCGGATGTTCCATCTGACAAACCCGGACACGACGGGCCGGCTGTACGAAACACAGCACGAAATCACTCAGGCGCTGAAATGAAAGTTTCACCAATGGAAGTCGACTTAATATGTGTTCTGAGTAAGTTTTGAATTTTGTTTTATTTCTACTCATTTCAGACCTATTTTGTTTATTTGCAATATAGCAACGGCAATTGACAGAGGGCGGATGTATTAGTAAAAGAACAGCCAAATGTGGCTGCTCGATTCACACATTTAGACAGAAAGTTTTTCGTTTTTTAAGCAATTTTGGGGGTGGGGTATTGTTGTTTATGTAGCTATTTGGTTGTTTTATCGGACCATCACCATTTTCTAAACATTCGGTATCAGAATTAAGGTCTAACACTTAGTAACAGCTTGTAAAGCCGCTGACCTACTTTCGATAACGTTATGGATGTCAAATGTCATGTTTAGAATTTAGCTTGTGAACGTTAATCTTTTTTTTTAAAATTGCCTCTCTCGAATAATTAACCTTTTTTTTTTTCTCAATTATTTCAGGGGACAATCGTTATGATGCACATTTTTCAATGATGGGAAGAGGCAGACGTCCGGCTCTGCCACTGATTTCTGTGACAAATCTATTGGCACAGTTCTGTCTTCTGAAGGACTAGGAAAATGCAACATCGGAGCTAGTACGTCTTGTTGTGTAAAGTGTATATATCATATTATTTCCTCTCATTCTCTGATGTTAAAAATCATTAGGCTAATGAAATTATGTAGTTAAAGCTTTCCTGGAAGTCTCTACAGGTTTTGAGTTTATTTGCAATTACAAACATAAAAGACAAATGACATAATCCATGTAAAAGAGAGACTTACAATCTACTATATAATTAATATAATGATTTAAATGGTAAATGCAGTAAAAATTAATGCCGCAATAAATGCTTAATGATTAACAAAGGGAAAGAAAAATAATTTGGCCGACATTTTTTGTATTAATAATAAAATAACACAATCATGTAATTTGTCCTCTTCCCGTCCCTCCCAACAAATTTCTCTCAGGTGACCTCTTGGTTTCTCTGTGCTACATGAACAGAATGTGAGTAAAGGACAGCTACAATACAGGTGCCAGATGTCAGTACAACAAGCCAGTGCCCTGAGAGGAGATTCACTTGAGGAATTTTGATGCAGCTGACCTCAAGTGACAGTGAGTTGGACAGGGACTAATATGTAATGTTTCTTTGTTTATAAAAATCAAATTTTAAGCAGTAAAGGTTGTTTCAATCAAGAAAATAACCATCAATTTGAATTGTACAACTCAAATTACATTAATATGGAAGTTTTCAGCTCAATAGCTGCAATATTCATGATTTTATGACAACATTTGGAATTTCGTGAGATTTTTCTTCCGAACTGCAAATTTAGCCTTCGATCCATTTTCACATAATGCAGTTTTATAGTATTCAGTATTTCATGTGGCTCAAAAAAATTAAGCATCAAGTATATATTGCTCTCTTTAAGCTCAATAAATCTTATAGCTTTCCTGTGTGTAGTTTTTGATTTATGAGTGCATGAAAATGCATATTTGCACTTTATGAGCACAACAATGAGACTTGCTACTGCATCTTTTGTCAATTTTGATGGACCATAATTCATTTAATTGATTTGTTGTACTTCCCATGTTTCTTTTCTGCAATAAGGACTTGTATGACTTTGTACAAAAAGCATTATTGACTTGGTAAGTGTTTGTTGACTGTAGTTATGATTGTGCAAAGTCAGGCAATTTGTTCGGTGCGAAGATGTTTGAAAATTGTTGTAATTCCCCACAATTTTGAAATGCTGTAACTCGGTTGTTTGATGTCCGATTTTTTAAATTTAAAAAGGAAATTTCATGGCTTAAAGAGATCCATTAAGATCTATAAACAAAGACACTGTAAAAACAAAATGAAAAATCAGTTTGTGGTACCTAATGTTAATATGCTACTTATTTTATTACACTTCTAACAGAGAATGGCATCATCTTCAAGAAGAGCATGTTTTCTTTCACCGCATTTATTTTGTTATATTTGTGGAGAGTACACTTTCAAAGAAGAACATAGGAAGCATATTACTGTTTTTGTGAAAAAGGCATACTTTGCTTACTTTAAAGTAAAACTAGGTGACCAGGACAAGTCTTGGGCTCCTCATATTGTTTGCAAAACATGTGTTGAACACCTGCGACAGTGGACTTGTGGGAAAAGAAAATGTTTAAAATTTGGAATTCCAATGGTTTGGGGAGAGCCCAAGAACCACTATGATGACTGTTATTTCTGTGTTGTGAATATTAAGGGAATTAATGGAAAAAATCACAAAAAGTGGAAATATCCAGATTTAGATTCTGCTAGGCGACCTGTTCCACACAGAGATGACATACCAATTCCAACTTTCAGTCAGATTTCGGATTCCCTGCTAGAAGATGAGACAGCGGTGTCATGTGGAACGACAAGTGACAGTGATAGTGATTTCGAAGATGATTTTTCAGATGCTCAACGCTTCGACCAGCTTGAACTAAATGATCTAATCTGAGATCTATATCTCTCCAAGGAATCTTCAGAACTTTTGGCTTCAAGATTGAAAGAAACAAAAATTACTGACTGCTGAAACAAAGGTTACATTTTATCGCAGCAGAGAGCAAGGTTTTATTCCATTCTTTTGTAAAGAAAACAACCTTGTGTTTTGTACTAATGTAGGAGGTCTTGTTAACAAAATGGGTGTAAGTTATACACCAGATGAATGGCGACTTTTCATTGACAGCTCTAAAAGAAGTTTGAAGGGTGTTCCAATACACAATGGTAACAAATATGGCTCAATTCCAATTGCTCATTCTACTACAAAGAAGGAGGAGTATGCTACAGTAAGCACAGTTCTGGAAAAATTGAAGTATTTAGAACATAACTGGATGGTTTGTGTAGATCTTAAAATGATGAACTTCTTGCTTGGCCAGCAAATGGGATTCACCAAATATCCATGCTTTATATGTTTGTGGGATAGCAGGGCAAAAGATATGCACTGGACAAATAAACAATGGCCGTTGAGGGATGAATTTAAAGTTGGAGAAAAAAATATTGTCAATAAGCTTCTCATTGATCGAAAAAGAGTTCTACTGCCACCATTACATATAAAGCTTGGCTTGATGAAGCAATTTGTTAAGGCACTGAACAAAGATGGTACCTGTTTTAATTATTTATGCAGAAATTTTCCAGAATTGAGCATAGACAAACTTAAAGCTGGAATTTTTGATGGACCTCAAATTAGAAAGTTAATAAACAATCCAAATTTTATTGATTCCATGAACAAAACAGAGTCCACAGCCTGGTCATCATTTGTTTTAGTTGTGCAAAACTTTCTGGGTAACTTTAAAGCAGACAATTATTCTGAATTAGTTGGAAACATGCTGTCGAGTTTTTGTGAACTTGGATGCAACATGAGCATAAAATTGCACTACCTCCATAACCATTTACATTTATTTCCGGAGAATCTTGGCGACTTTAGTGAGGAGCAAGGTGAAAGATTTCACCAAGATATAAAAACAATGGAAGAGAGATACCAGGGACTTTGGGATGCCCACATGATGGCAGATTACTGTTGGACCATTAAGCGTGACTTTCTGGGCATATCACATTCCAGGAAGTCCTCAAAAAGATCCTTTTTGCGTGTTGACTAAACAAGTGCTAGTGATAAAGTTTTATTACATTTTTGGTAATATATGCACAGTAATTACATATAATATGAATGCAGACTAAAGTCACAATGCCACTGATAGCACTTAACTCTAGGATTGTACATAACAATTGCCCTACTAATATGGTCATTCTTAGTTATCTCAAAAACTAGAGCTGATAGAAAAAATCTGATTACATTTTTGGAATCAGCAACCCAAAATTACCCAAGAACAGCTATAAAATTTAAGGCACCAAAATGTGTGTATACCAATGTTATTTATAAACAGCAAAACCACCAGATCTGAATGGTCACATCTATGCTGTTGTTATCCATATCATATAAGCACATTCTAAGTCTTTATGCAAGCAATTACAGGTCAACCTTGCTGTACATAAACAATTACAGGTCAACTTTCTGTATATAAGCAATTACATGTAAACTTTCTGTATGTTCACAATGACAGCTAGACGTATTGTATGTACACAATGACAGGTAGACTTATATGTACACAATGACAGGTTGGTTGACTTATCGTATGTACACAATGACAGCTACATGTATTGTATGTACACAATGACAGCTAGACGTATTGTATGTACACAATGACAGCTAGACATATTGTATATACACAATGACAGGTTGACTTATTGTATGTACACAATGACAGCTGATGTATTGTATGAACACAATGACAGGTTGACTTATTGTATGTACACAATGATGGCTAGATGCATGTACACAATGACAGGTTGACTTATTGTATGTACACAATGACAGCTAGACGTAGTGTATGTACACAATGACATGTTGACTTATTGTATGTACACAATGACAGCTAGACTTATTGTATGTACACAATGACAGGTTGACTTATTGTATGTACACAATGACAAGTTGACTTATTGTATGTACACAATGACAGATTGACTTATTGTATGTGCACAATGACAGGTTGACTTACCACATGAACACAGCAATGACAGTTGAGTTTGCATGTACACAGTGACAGGTCAACTTCAGGTACACACAATATTGTGGTTGTACATAGTTGATTTAAGCCAGACTTTAACAGGTCATTGAAAGATTACAGCATATGACAAATTATTTCACACTTCCAAACTCTGATGGGGTCATCATCTCATTATAAATTGTTGTTGTTTGAACAAACTGATTGTATTTTCCTGATCAACGCCTGAAGACTGGGCCACACATTTTATTGGAAGCTGTGATATATTATTTCTTTTCCAATACTTTTTTGTTTTTTTTATTTAAACCAGTCTTTATTTTTTTTAAGTCGGAATTTTATTTTTTTAAATCCATGTAAATGTATATACACACCCGATAGTGTGGTATCTTGTGGTGTGGATGTCCAGACAAGACTGTGCTGGCAGAATACTTGTTGCGTGAAATATGTCAGACCTCCAAGCCAAACGACTGTGCTGGTACTTGTTGTCTGAAATATGTCAGACTTTCATGCCACAAGATTGTGCTGGTAGAATACTTGTTGTCTGAAATATGTCAGACTTTCATGCCACAAGATTGTGCTGGTAGAATACTTGTCTAAATATGTCAGATTACCATGCCACAAGATTGTGCTGGTAGAATACTTGTCTAAATATGTCAGATTACCATGCCACAAGATTGTGCTGGTAGAATACTTGTTGGCCTAAATATGTCAGATTACCATGCCACAAGATTGTGCTGGTAGAATACTTGTTGTCCTAAATATGTCAGACTACCATGCCACAAAATTGTGCTGGTAGAATACTTGTTGTCCTAAATATGTCAGACTTCCATACCACAAGATTGTGCTGGTAGAATATTTCTTGTTCTAAATATGTCAGATTACCATGCCACAAGATTGTGCTGGTAGAATACTTGTTGTCCTAAATATGTCAGACTACCATGCCACAAAATTGTGCTGGTAGAATACTTGTTGTCCTAAATATGTCAGACTTCCATACCACAAGATTGTGCTGGTAGAATATTTCTTGTTCTAAATATGTCAGATTACCATGCCACAAGATTGTGCTGGTAGAATACTTGTTGTCCTAAATATGTCAGACTACCATGCCACAAAATTGTCCTGATAGAATACTTGTTGTCTTAAATATGTCAGACTACCAAGCCACAAGGTTGTACTGGCAGAATACTTGTTGTCCTAAATATGTCATACTACAATGCCACAAGATTGTGCTTGTAGAATACTTGTTGTCCTAAATACGGTATGTCAGACTGCCATGCCACAAGATTGTCCTGATAGAATACTTGTTGTCTGAAATATGTCAAGCTACCATGCCACAAGATTGTGCTGGTAGAACACTTGTATGAAATATATCAGGCTGCTATGCCACGAGATTAACAAGTAGATTTGTCCACTTTGGTATGTTGTTTTTGGTCATTGGGAGCATGGTCTGTTTAGTTCTGTAAGAGGTAGATTTGTCCACTCTGGTATGTTGTTTTTAGTCATTGGGTGCATGGTCTGTTTAGTTCTGTAACAGGTAGATTTGTCCACTTTGATATGTTGTGTTTGTTGGCCCCTGGGGGCATGGTCTGTTTAGTTCTGTAACAGATTTGTCCATTCTGGTATGTTGTCAGTCTTTTACAAACTTATATCATCACAATTATCCAATCAGATCAGGTGCTGTCTGCACATTGAATGTTGGTTGTAATAGATCTTCAATATTTTCTGATGCTCGCCTTGATGGTGCACCTTGACAGATTATTTCCTGCCCATTTCTTGATGTTATTGGCCCACTTACAACCCTGCCATTCTCTTCCTTATTTGCCTTCAACCTTTGCTTTTATTATGTTACTGTGGCTTCCAAGAAAGTGTCTCCAACTATGTCCAGTATTTTATTTGTAGTTTTTTCATGAAAAAAAAACATCTAACCCCACACATAAGCTGTCAAAAACATATATTGCCACATACATAAGCTGTCAAAAACATATTGCCACACACATAAGCTGTCAAAAACATATATTGCCACACACATAAGCTGTCACAAACATATATTGTCATAGACATAAGCTGTCACAAACATATATTGCCATACCCATAAGCTGTCACAAACAAAAGCTCCCTGTTTGAGTGACTATGTTTGCCCTAATATTTACTGTGAATAACAAACCACTCTAATAGGTTTTACTGCGCAGGTTTCAAATGTCATAGTTTTGTTGATGTTTTTTATGATTTTTCTAAAATTTATATTTATTTTTTCTAGATAATTATTATGTTTTGAATATTACAAATGGGCAGACGTCCTTAAAACCTCTTACATCAACAGTTTTAATTGTCTGTTGTTTTTTTGTTGTTGTTAAAGAATCCAGATGTGTAGCTTTGTCTGGCTTGGAAGTTTGTAGCAAGTCCTATGAGCTTTGTCTGTTTTATATTTTTTTTAAACCATGATATGAATTGACATGTTTTTATACACACTCTAAAGCAGCTGTCAGCAAGTAAGCAGCTATGGGGTCTATTTTAGAACCACTCAGCTCTCTAAAGATTTACCAAGATAAAAATCATTTCAGTTTTCAGAATATTTAGATTTTGGAATAAGTGCTGCCTGTATTGTAACTTTTATCTGTCCAGGGCGATGTTTCTCAAAATTCCATTGATACAGTGGTGGAAAATTTAAACTGATAGATGTTTTACTCAATGTTCATTTGATTTGAAACAAAAGATCACTTCCTGTCTTAAGCTTGGGGTTTTCAATTAGAATGTTTTGAAAGAACCTTTAAACATGGCGACATTGCACTTTTAAAGGCCGGAAGAATATGGCTAATCCCCCAAATTACCTGGGTGAAAAAATCTTTTGCCCCCTCCACGACCTAGAGATCTATCAAATGATTCCGTGGGATTGTGCTTGTTAAATGCCTATGCTCCTTGTGGAGCTATAGGGCATTCATTGATTGAAAGGGGGATAAGTTTTATGATTCACAGTGAAGATGTTTGAGTCTGACAATTTTTGTGTGTGTGGGGGGTGGGGGGTGGGGGGTGGGGGGGGGGGAATCGGACTAGAGTTGTTTCCACTTTGACTTATGAATTTAAGGGGAAGCTATCTGGATATGTTCCCGCAATCAATACCTAATTCATTGTCCTACTTTCTTTTATTATGTTGTAGTGTGACCCTGTCAGTGAGTGATGAGGTGTTAGTTGACAGCATTAATAGGTCGTCATGGGACTGTTAACACCTTTATTACTGGTGTATAATCTTATTGATTATAAACATGTTTTTTTATTTTATCTCCCATGGTGTTTGTTATAAATAAACAAATAATAGACACGTTTGATTCAAATAATGTATGATATCACTGACCTAACATCCAGTTTTGATTGAGTGTTTTCCATTCATCCGTTCATTACCTTCAGCCACACGTGGAGCACAGGTAGCTAACAGGTGATGAAGCTTCCCTTCAATAAATAACACGCCTCCCTCTCATGCTTTCCCCGGTAATTTCCTAATACTTGTCGCCGAACGCTCAGCAGTGAATATGTGTTTACTATTTGTAGTTTCATACCAGTTAGGGTTAGGATTAGTGTACAGGTTAGGGTTAACCCTAATCCTAACCCTAACTCTAAATGGTATGAAACTTACACATTATACACATATTCTCACTGCTGAGCGTTCGGCGATGAGTATTAGAAAATTACTCTTTTCCCGGTCATGGTGTTTTGTTCCAGTGGTAGTTTAAAAGTTTCACATTAAATGATCTTTTCACACCACATTAGTTCTTTCTGCCTGCGCACGCACTTATGAACGTATGTAACTTCTTGGTTGTCTTTCTTGACATTTGAGTAGACGTGATTAGCATAAACTGACATTAACATAAACTGACATTAACATAAACTGACTGTTGATATTTACCGTCGTGTGTAGTAAATATTGTTAAATGAAATGAGACGTGGCTGGCTGTCATACATACTCACGTTACGAAGCATAATCACGAAGCTTGAACACAAGATACAAGGACCGACATGTTTAATTCGCCATCTTAGAAACAGGAAGTAGGAAAGAAGAGAAAAGTAGGAGAGCTAGCCTAAGGGCAAGTAACTCTTGTAGGAAACACAACCCATCAACATCCCCCCTTCTTTATGAGTGAACAAAGTCATTCATCCAAGAGGGTTTCTTGCGATCTCTTTGAGGTCTCTTAGAGCAAGATGGTAGGAGAGAATGTTCCCGTTCTTTGCCAGCTTTCCCAGGACTAGAAGTAGCTGGAGTTGAAGGATCAACTTCTGGAGGATTGGAAATGTTCACTTCACTAGTGTTCTC
The DNA here is from genome assembly GCA_024509875.1 of Oreohelix idahoensis. Lineage (NCBI taxonomy): Eukaryota > Metazoa > Mollusca > Gastropoda > Stylommatophora > Oreohelicidae > Oreohelix > Oreohelix idahoensis. The sequence continues at coordinate 54,153 of JAMPIV010018077.1, read as the reverse complement.
CATGTCTGGCAAAACAACCTGTTGCTCGGGTAGAGCTGGAGAGGAGACATCAATTTCCAGGTCCTCAGGATCAGGTGTGAAAGGTGTTGTTTTAGGTCTTAGATGAATTCTGTTTCTGACATATTGACCTCCATTCTCCCCTTCAACGAGATAAGATCTTTCAGAAAGCCTCTTATCAATCCTTCCAGGTTGCCAGTTTGGTTGTTCCGGGTCTTGATAGTAGACTGGCTGGTGAGACAACTTGGGCAGATCATGAGCAGTTTTATCATAATACTTCTTCACTGATCTGTCTCTCTTGCCTCTACTTTCAATAACTCTACTGTGAGATGCAACGGGTTTCACTGCAGAAGGTATCAGTGTACACAGTTTCCTGTTGAACAGTATTTCTGCTGGACTTTGATCAAACCCTTGTCTTGGCGTATTACGAAGTTCAAGTAGTGCCTCATGTGCATCTGTATTGTCCTGAACAGTCTTTCTCATCATACCCTTGATGAGTTTCACAGCAGATTCAGCTAATCCATTGGCTTTATGGTGACCTGGTGCTGATTTAACATGAAGTATTCCCTATCTATCAGTAAATGATCTGAACTGTGCAGACGTAAACTGAGTACCTTGGTCAGATACAATAACTTTAGGGACACCATAACGAGCAAAATGAAACTTTAATTTCCTGATGACTAACTGTGCTGTCATTGTAGGTAGAAAGTCTACTTCAATGAAGTTGGAGAAGTAGTCAATCAGGACTAAATAATATCGGCCTTCTATAATAAAGATGTCAGTGCCAACTTTCTCCCAGGGTGATAAACCTCTTGAGTGTTGGTTTAAAGGTTCTTTAGTATTCCTTGCCTTCGTTTCTTGACATTCTGGACAACTGTCAGCTATCTGTCGAATCTCAGCCGTCATGCCGATCCAAAACAAACAACTTCTGGCCCGGCGCATCATGCTGTCAAATGCAAGATGAGCAGCGTGTAGCTTCTGCTTGATTTCAGGCCTCAGTGCTTTTGGGATAAGAATACGCTCTCCTTTAAGTATTATGCCTTGTTCTGTTGTCAGAGTATCACGAATGTCAAAATAAGGCATAACCTCAGCTGGTACATCAGACTTTCTTTTAGGCCACCCATCCAAAATGGTCGACTTTAACCTCTGGAGCACGCTGTCTTTGAGAGTTTCAGCTTTAATCTTTTCCATCATCACATCTGGTATTTCAGGTAATCTTACAGGTGCATCAGCTCCTGCACTGCTCTCTCTCTATCAGCTAAGGAATCCAATGTGACATTATGAATACAAACTCTGGACAGTGTGTCGACTATAAGAAGATCGGAACCTTGTACCCATTAGAATTCAAAGTCATATCGATGACTGCGCATCAGTAAATTCTGCAGTCTTCGAGGAATTTGTGTAGCAAAGTTAGATTTTGCTGGGGAGGTTATGAATATTATGATGGTAACCTAAAAGAATGAAATCCGTTTATGTATTAACCGTGTGAGGTCAAGCACATGTAGGCCCCTGACTCTATAAATGATGATGATGAATTATGTGCAGGGAACCTAACGCTACCTCCCTAGATCTCACACGGTCACTATTTTGGCTCTAGTGTCTGGTGTATGATGTACCTAGTGTCTAGGGGAGAAATGAAATGATGGTACACAACACAAAAACACTAAGTTTCTATGAGGAAGTGAATAAAAACCTGTGGTTAAGTTTTTCTTTAAATGTGATAATTTTTTGTACAATTTATTTTGCCTGTCCAGTCATATCTTTTGGACAGGTCTTTGAAAATGAGGACAAGATAGTTTACAGAAAAGATCAACTAAAAATGTGTGTGGACAATCTCCCAATAACTACAAAGTTAATATATGTCTTTCCTGTTGGAATGTTCACAGCTTACACTTTATTCATCTAAGAGGGAGAGTCACTGTGTATGAGGGGCTGTATTATCATCATACCCCATCAACTTCCTGAGTATGATTTGAAATACCAGTGTTTATTTAAAACGAAACTGTCAGATATATCCAGGTCCTTAACATATCACCTGGGGTTTCTTGTTGAATGATAAGATAGTGTGTAGTTGCAGAAATATCGATATCACATCACACGCCCAAGCTCCTGCTGTTATCTCTTGACAGCATACATGAATTGTCGGAGACTTCTTGGCGTTATCGTCACTCCTCAGGTTTCCTGTTACCAGCTGGCTACAGGAAATAAAACCTCTGCAACAAAAGGACACCCTGGCCTTTTATATCTGATCACTTTTGATATTATTTATTTCCCTACTGTGATATGGGGTCAGCCTCTCGTGCATTTCAGGTGCACTCGCCCCTAGTTTTTCATGACTCCCACCTTGCTGTGACCACACCTCAGGTTTCTATGGCAGATACGCCACTGTACATTTACATAGTTTTCCTCAATAATATAATGTGGGGTAACCACATTTCCTTTTATATATTTTTCTCTTCTTTTTCTTTTTAAATATAAATGCTTCAGGCATGTTGAACAGTGTTCATGGAACACGGAGGCTTACTAATATACTCTAATGCAATAATATTCAAACATAATCATGACAACATACATCAGTTAGATACATTTCAACGTGAGGACTCAACAATGTCTGCTTTCGGCACGTCCTTCACTTTTTCCCAATAGCAGTATCTAACTTTGGTAATGGGATTAAACATATTAAATTCATAAAGCATTCTTACCACAAATCAAGAAATATAAACAAATGACGCTGACTTGCAAAGAAATGGCCTCAGTTTCTTCTGAACTGTCCAGACTGTGAATATTTATTTAGTTATTTAATTTTTAATTTTATCACAGCTGTTCTCAGCGTATCTGAATGAAAAATATTGTTCAACTGGCAATGAATAGTGAAAGCTTTTTGCTAATATTTAGTAGCACTGGCCAATCGAAAGCTTGCGACTACCAGAATTCAAATGCAGTTTTTGAAAAACAAAAACAATTCCAAACATACTCTGCGTCTGGTAGTCGATTGGCCAGTCTGCTTTAGTTATGCCAATACAAAAAGATGTTTCGTTTTAGATTACATTTTCCTACCGCTCCCCTCTCCTCCTATACTCTTGTTACCCAAGCGAATTTGAATTTACCTCAATGCCTCCCTTCTAAGCCGGTGTCCCCACTAACGTTATAAAAACAAGCAGGAACAACAGTCTGTCTGGTCGTGCATCCGTAGACATTTTGTATTTTCCCAATAACTTGGCTAATACTGGGACTATCATATTATTTAAAACACATTCTTGCTCAGTGGACTCTAAGCTATACTACCATATGATTTTTATGGTCAGATTCATATTGGGTTAGATTTTCAATTTTTATCATCGTCAATCGTCAAATAAATATTTTACACAAGACCGCCATCTTTCCCTCTCTTTCATCTCGCCAGCATGTATTTTCAAATAACTAACTTGTTTTTGTGACGTCAGAAACATTACCGCGAGGAGGCAATAAAATTGTCTGCGTGTTTGCCTCTATTGGCTTTGCTCCAGCGTGTATATATGCATGGCAGAATGTGTCAAGCGAAGCGGGGTGTTGGCGTGGTGGGTTAAGAATTGGCGTTAATAATTTGTATTGTATCGTGTAACACTACCACAAAATGTAAGGATTACTACTAAATTTTGCGTTAAAGTTGACAGAATACGTTAATTCAGATAGCAGTTTGGCGGCATACTTCCGCAAAATCGTTAATTATAAGTCTTGGCTGCAGTGTGTATGCAGCAGATCTGGCAAAATGTTAAATGTTGGTAGTACGTTTTCGAAACCGAAACTAAAACGCGTGTTAGATTTTTACTGTGGGATCGTTCTATAGGCTTTAGCACTGCACAAAATTCAGCGCTATGCTGGCGTGTGAGAACATCACCGTCAGACACAATAGGGCGGGTTTATTTATTATCATTTTATGACTAAAATCTTACTGAAATGAGCGATTATTCTCGTAGATTTTACTACAATTTGACTCAGAGGTTTCTTCACGATGGCTGCCAAAGGTTTATGGTCGTTGATGACTGTAACTTTCCTTCCATAAGTGTACTGGTCAAAGCGTTCCAAACCGTATTCAACAGCTAAGAGCTCTTTCTCAATTTGAGCCCAGCGTTGTTCTGTTTCAGTTAGAGCTCTAGAAGCAAACTCTATTGGCTGACCATTTTGTAGGAGGACAGCCCCAAGTCCATAGCTGCTACTATCAACTTGAATACACAAAGATTCATCAGGATCATAGTATGCGAGTACTGGAGTAGAAGTAATCAGTTTCTTGACTCTCTTGAAAGCTTGTTCGCATTCAGCAGACCAGATAAAGGGAGTATCCTTACGGGTAAGTTCTCTTATTGGATGAAGAACTTCTGAAAGATTGTTGAGAAACTTTGCTAGATACTGTATCATGCCGCAAAATCTGCGAACATCATGACAGTCCTTAGGAACGGGCATGTTTAGTATTGTCTCAACCTTTTTCTTGTCTGGTTCAACACCTGGAGCAGTAATAAGGTGACCCATGAAGGTAATTTCTTCTTTCTTCTCTTGAGCTTTAGCTTCATTCAGTTTAATGCCTTTCTCTTTACACCTATGTTTCAGTGCTTTAAGCTTCAGATCATGGTCCTTAATTGCTTGCTGTCTGTTTGATCCACAACCTGCAATAATTATGTCATCAGCAACATTGATGCAACCATGAAGACCTTCAAGAGCTTGTGCTAGATGCCTCTGGAAAATTTCACTGCTTACATTCAAGCCAAATGGTAGTCTAGACCATCTAAACCTACCAAAAGGTGTAATCATTGTTGTAAGTTTACTAGACTTCTCATCAAGTTTGATATGCCAGAATGCTTCCTTGATATCCAGCTTTGTGAAAATCTTGGCATTATTGAGTTCAGGCAATACATCATCCAAAGTTGGTAATCTGTAATGCTCTCTCTGCAAAGCCTCATTCAGGGGTCTAGGATCAATGCATATTCTTAAAGAACCATCAGACTTTTCAACAACAGCCATTTGGTTAACCCATTCAGTCGGTTCCTCTACTGGTATTAATATACCTCTGTTCATTAGATTTTGAATCTCTGACTTTACCTTGCTCTTAAGTGAAAATGGTATTTTTCTGCACGGCAGTGCCTTTGGACGAATATTAGGATCAATATGCAACACAGCTTCACCCAGGACACCTAGATGGTTATCAGAGTTATGATCAATTTCTGAACTGTCAGTAGCCACCTTAACAATACATTTGTTTGTGTTGACTGTCACAAACTGTAGATCCTGCAGTGTGTTGTTGCCCAGCAAACATATGAATCTATTTTTCACAACAGTAAACCTTATATTGTGTTTTGTCCCAGTCTAAGGATTCTCAGCAGTTAATAGAACTTCTCCCAGTGGAGTCATCTTAGTACCATTCCACATAACAAGCCTCTGTTTAGTGGGTAACAGTTGTTCTTGCATCACAAAGCGTTGACATATTGTATTCACATCGGCTGCTGTGTCTAGCTGAAATTTTCCCATTGATAATGAGTTGTGCAGATGTACAAGCTTTGCTAGACTTCACACAATTAAGAAAAACTTCAGAATCTTCCACTGACTCTGTGTGAACAGTGTAAACTTTCTTGCATTTAACTTTGAAATGGTTTCTTCCCCCACAGTTTGAGCAAAACTTCCCCCATGCAGGACACTTTTTCTTAATCAATAGATGTTTCTGTCCACAGTAATGACACTCCTTTCTAGGTTCAAAGTACCCACTGTCAGTGTTACTTTGACAGGCTTTACCAATAGCATGCCCAGTGTCTCTCTTGGGAGGTTTATGGTTGAGTGATTTTTTCTGTACCTTTTCAACCCTTGCTTCAGAAGGTTGTACTGTATTACTCATCTCTCTTATGTCGTTTCCAGTTTGCTCGAAGACTCTGCATATGTGAATGGCTTTCTTTAGATCGAGGTCAGCTTCTCTCAAGAGCTTCTCTTTGTAACCTTTTGTTAACAGTAAAGACAATTTTGTCTCTTATCATACGATCCTTGTCATTAAAGTTGCATAAATCTGCCTTAGTTCTCAGCTCAGTTAAAAAGGAATTAAAGGGCTCTTGAAGAGGTGTGTTCCAGAATCTGAACGTATGTAATACTTCATTGCTTCGTGACTACAATGGTTCTGGAGCAAATCGAGAATTTTAGTAGGGTTAGAGTGGTCTCCTTCCTCTGCAAGTTGATCAAAAACTTCAACAGCTTGAGGTCCAGCACAGTGTAGAATGATGGCCGCCCGAACAGAATCAGGTTTAGAGGCCACCTCTATTGCATGCATGTATAGTTCTAACTGTCGTCTCCATTTACGAAATGTGTCTGGTTCGACGTTATTTATGTCTAGGCAGGGTGGTAACCGAAATAAGGGCCGTTCTGCCATGACAAAATGTCTAATAATGGTATGCAAGCAATAATCAGTAATCTCACCTCAAGTCTAATGACATTCAGCACACGTGTTACAAGATATTCAGCAGAATAGTCCGAATTCTGTAGAAATAAACACCGCTGCCACCATGTTGATATTTACCGTCGTGTGTAGTAAATATTGTTAAATGAAATGAGACGTGGCTGGCTGTCATACATACTCACGTTACGAAGCATAATCACGAAGCTTGAACACAAGATACAAGGATCGACATGTTTAATTCGCCATCTTAGAAACAGGAAGTAGGAAAGAAGAGAAAAGTAGGAGAGCTAGCCTAAGGGCAAGTAACTCTTGTAGGAAACACAACCCATCAACACTGACATTAACGTAAACTGACTTTAACATAAACTGACTTTAACATAAACTGACTTTATCATAAACTGACATTAACGTAAACTGACGTGATTATCATAAACTGACATTAACATAAGCTGACTTTAAAGTAAACTGACATTATCATAAACTGACATTAACATAAACTAACATTAACATAAACTGACATTATCATGAACTGACATTATCATAAACTGACATGATCATAAACTGACATTATCATAAACTGACATGATCATAAACTGACATTATCATAAACTGACATGATCATAAACTGACATGATCATAAACTGACATGATCATAAACTGACATTAACATAAACTGACATTAACATAAACTGACATGATCATAAACTGACATTAACATAAATTGACATAATCATAAACTGTCATTAATGTGGCAGTGTAGATCGTATAGTGGTGGTAGGAAACTTTGATGGCCGTTAGTTAATTTAAACTGTCATCAAAAACTATAACTGTCTTACTTTAGTTTACTTTAGTTTTCTTTCGCTTCCAGTATAGATCTCAATTCAGTCAAGATCATATAAAAGATGTTTATTTCAATCGTAGATTTGTTGAAAAGCAATACATATTGGAACATACAATATGCTCTCTGGGTCCAATATAAAATCTACCTCTAATCATCGACTTCTTGGGATCTCAGCTTGGGCGGATGTTTTTTTTTTTTCAATCATTGACCGGAAACTAACTAATGATTGGTCTTTTGGTTAACAGTCAGTTAATTTAATCTCAAAACTAACTAACTACAAAATCTCTCTACCAAATTTATTATTACCAAGAGACGTTGACCAATCATAGTCCCAGTTTATGGACTTTCCGGTATATCTTGTATGAAAATCCACACAAGATTTAATGACATCATGGACTCATGAGTACCATGACATATGATGTCATTAGTTTGTGACTAGTGTGAGTACTAGCTAGCCTATACAAGTACATAGTGTATCTGACTTGCTAAAGTACTTTCTATCCTAAGGGTGGCGTAGTAGGCCACACGGCCACATAAACATAAACTGACATTACCATAAACTGACATTATCATGAACTAACATTATCATAAACTGACACTAACATAAACTTATATTAACATAAACTGTCATTAACATAAACTGACATTAACATAAACTGACATTATCATAAACTGACATTAACATAAACTGACATGATCATAAACTGGCATGATCATAAACTGACATGGTCATAAACTGACATTATCATAAACTGACATTAACATAAACTGACATCAACATAAATCCCATCCGCTGCAGACCCAAATAGAACAGTCCCAACTAAGATGGTTTGGCCATGTCTGCAGAATGGGAGAAGATCGGCTACCACGACAAGCATGGGAAACAAAGAGCCAGGGATCCAGACCTCCAGGACGACCCAGAGTCCGCTGGGAGGGCAACATTAGACAATCTTTGAAGGACCGATGACTAGAATGGAACCAGGCCAGGAAGAAGACAGCTGATAGAATGGTCTGGCGCTCTCTCTTCCAAACCTCTACACCTCACGGTAGAAGGGGAACGACTAAGTAAGTAAGTAAGACATCAACATAAACTGACATTATCATAAACTGACATTAAGATAAACTGACATGATCATAAACTGACATTAACATAAACTGACATTATCATAAACTGACATTAACATAAACTGACATGATCATAAACTGACATGATCATAAACTGACATTATACAAACTTACATTAACATAAACTGACATTATTATAAGCTGACATTAACATAAACCGACATTAACATAAACTGACATGATCTTAAACTGACATGATCTTAAACTGACATTAACATAAACTGACATTGACATAAACTGACATGATCATAAACTGATATGATCATAAACTGACATTAACATAAACTGACATGATCATAAACTGACATTAATATAAACTGACATGATCATAAACTGACATTATCATAAACTGACATTAACATAAACTGACATTATCATAAACTGACATTATCATAAACTGACATTAACCTAAACTGACATGATCATAAACTGATATTATCATAAACTGACATGATCATAAACTGACATTAACATAAACTGATATTAACATAAACTGACATTAACATTAACTGACATGATCATAAACTGACATTAACATAAACTGGCATTATCATAAACTGAAATTATCATAAACTGACATTAACATAAACTGAAATTATCATAAACTGACATTAACATAAACTGACATTATCATAAACTGACATTATCATAAACTAACATTAACATAAACTGATATGATCATAAACTGACATTAACATAAACTGACATGATCATAAACTGACATTATCATAAACTGACATTATCATAAACTGACATGATCATTAACTGACATTATCATAAACTGACATGATCATAAATTGACGTTAACGTAAACTGATATGATCATAAACTGACATTATCATAAACTGACATGATCATAAACTGACATTAACATAAACTGACTCCCGGCACGGGGAGGTAGTGACGAAAAATAACAATACGGGACTCTTTCGAGGCGCCGCAGGCGACCTTTGTCTTTACTGACTGTGTGTGGTGCACCACTCTGAGTGGAGACCTCCCAGTACCAAAGACTGCTGTGCCCGTCACAGATTTTGCTCCTTTCCTCAGACCTACGGGTCCTAGAGTTCCTCTATAAATGCCTTTGTGCAGATGAGGAAGGACATCCCTCGAAACCTTCGGGTATATGAGGCTCTGTCCATTTTGGCTGGAATGACGTCTCGGTGGTTCGGAGGTTTTATAGCGAATATGAGTACACAAGAGGGCAAGTTCGGACACAATGGGCTAATCACCTGTTTGCCAAGTCACTTCGATTACATGTCCTGCCCATGGGCCTTGTGCACTTGGGTCCCCTCTACACTTCGTTTCACGGGTAGAAGAGGGTACGATTATGAGATGAGATGAGACATTATCATAAACTGACATTAACATAAACTGACATTAATCTAAACTGACATTAACATAAACTGGCATTAACATAAACTGACATTAATCTAAACTGACGCGATCAGTTTAAAAAAAAGGAATCTCCAGTTATGTAGAATTTTTATTTTCTCATTTTTGTATATCTGTCATCCGCCATTGGAGCATAAGTCATCAACAGGTTTTTTTCACATTTCTTTGTTGTCCTGAGCAACGTGGTAAAGTTCTGTCACGATCTCCAGCTTTCTTGTCCATGTATAGTTTTAAGTCTTCCTCTGTTTTCTTTTACCATGAGATTATAGAACAAAGAATGTCTAGTACTGTAATGGTAAAATGTGACTTCTACAATTATTTCTTCGTCTGATGATCCACTTGTTCCTTCCATCAATTCCAAATTATTAATCCTGTCATACCGTTGTAATACTTCTGTCTGCACAACCACACATTGAAGAAATGTGTAGATAGCATTACAAGGCAGTATTTACTCTGGAGCTCCCACTGTATGAGTGGGTGGTGGGTGGGTGGGTGGGTAGGTAGAGGGAGGATGAAAGAGCTGGAGACACAAGTGAGAGTGATAAAGGAGATATGGAAAGATTCTGAGCGAATGGCACACGACAGAGAACTTGGCATGAATTTGTTGAAGGATAATGAATGAATGAATGAATGCACACTATTACAATATGCACGAATGGCTCCAAGGGAGAAGACCCACTAATTAGGGATAAGAAAATATATTATAACGTTGAAAATAGTAAAATGATATAATATTACCGAAACAACAACACCAGATGGTGGCTATACTAATGATATAGTATTACCGAAACAACAACAGAGATGGTGGCTATACTAATGATATAGTATTACCGAAACAACAACAGAGATGGTGGCTATACTAATGATATAGTATTACCGAAACAACAACACCAGATGGTGGCTATACTAATGATATAGTATTACCGAAACAACAACACCAGATGGTGGCTATACTAATTATATAGTATTACCGAAACAACAACAGAGATGGTGGCTATACTAATGATATAGTATTTCCGAAACAACAACAGAGATGGTGGCTATACTAATGATATAGTATTACCGAAACAACAACAGAGATGGTGGCTATACTAATGATATAGTATTACCGAAACAACAACAGATGGTGGCTACTGGCTATACTAGAAGCACTAGAAATCTTCTCTAACAACACTCCCCCAGAAACTAACAATTTTAACAGACTGACTTTCATCAACTTATCGTAAGCTCTAAGATATTGACGAGAATGCAGTAGATCGGATACAGCGGGAAAAGATATTTCTGGTTAATACATTTCTCTATCGCGGCAAAGGAACCGAGTTCGAATCACGGTACCGACATGCTCCAGTTTACCCAGCTGTAAATGGGGACCTGGCTCTGCTCTTTGAGTTAGGGAAGGAAATGGCAGCGAAGAAGGGAACTGATCACCCCACCTCTCGATGCAGGACCTAGTATGGTGATGTCTCTAACACTTCACTCCCTACGGCAGTATGTGACATGTGACTACTATTACATACCTCTATACAGGCAGCAAAGAAGGGTGGACTACCCTAAGATCAGCATCTGGGAGACTTTTTTTTTTAAATGCCATAAACCGAGGATTCTTCAACAAAAGAGAAATTGGCAAGAAGACGAAGGTGGATGTATACAGCTCCATCCATGTTACAGTCTTGACTTATGGGTGCGACTCATGGGCAATGACTACAACCCACAAAAGCCAGCACCAAACCTCAAGGTATGAGGTATGTGATGACGGTGGGTGAAGTAACAAGATGACACATGGTTCGCAACCAGACGATACAGTCCCAATTACGATGGTTTGGCCATGTCTGCAGAATGGGTGAAGATCGGCTAACTCGACAAGTTTAGAAAACCAAAAGCCAAGAATAAAGACCTCCAGGACGACCCAGAATTCGGTGGGAAGACAACATTAAACAATCTCTAAAGGACCTGGGACTAGAATGGAAGCAGGCCAGAAGGAAGACGGCCGATAGAATAGAAGAGGAACGACCAAGTAAGTAAGTTACACATCTCTGTACTAAAGGATGTTCCGTGTTAGCAGCTTGGTTACTGTCACGTGTTGGCACTGGCTTACTAAGGGGGTGCGAGGGGGCGGTCCGCCCCGGGTGACAGCCAAGAAGGGCTACCGTCGGACACTTACAATGGTATTTACTGTTAACAAAATACTTGCAAGTGTGTTTCTTTATGAGGAGGGGGTACCAAAGATAGGATCTGCCCCGAGTGCCAAATACTTTAGGGACGCCTCTGCATGTTGGTATAGAAGGAAATGAAAATGCAGATAGAGAAGCCATGCAATGTAGTTATGATAAAAACTGAATAAATGTAGGGACAAGTAGACCAATTAAAAGAATAAAAACAGATGAATAGACAGTTGCTAGGGATGTAGGATAAAGAGAGAGGGATAGTACCTCACGGTGAGAGACAGCCATGTCCTTTTTAGGATAGTCAGGATCCTATTTGGTTCTCCTCTCTTTATCTAGCTCATGTATGGCTCCTCGAATACCACTTGTGTACGGCGGTGGCCACATCCCGGGCAACAGTCTTGGCTGACTGGCTAAACTACATGGGTGGAGTAGGAGCAATCTTACTCAAGGGAATGTCCATCCCTAGTACACAAAGACTGAGACGGTGAGTGAGGCGGAGGAATCTGAGAAGATCAACGGCTCGCAAAGCGAAACAGCAAAGTGTGTGGCGCACTAGAGGCGTGTCGGACATAGAAAAAGACAATGGCTAGCCACCGTGGAAGAGATTGGAGCCTTACCACGTACTTCCTACAGAACGTAATGGGATCACAACAACAAGATAAGAAACGATATGTAGAGAACTCTCTGTCCCCTGGGGAAGAATCTACTGTACAAATTAACAGGGAAGAGGCAACTCCTCTAATGAGTAAGGAAGTACATAATGACGAGTGTTCCTTAAATTCTGTTGAAAGGGAGCATTCTGAGAAAGACCACCTAAAAATTAGTAGGAGAAGCCTAAAAATAGGAACATGGAATGTTAGAACTCTGAACGGAGAAGGAAAGCTTGACAATCTTATATTAGAAGCAACAGACATGAAACTCGATATACTGGGAGTTGCAGAGGCAAGACTTTTGGATACAGGCTACATAAAAAGAGACCAGTACACGCTTATACACTCAGGCGGAGAAAAACATGAAAGAGGGGTAGGAATGTTGATAAAGAAGGAGTTAGAAAAATACGTATGTGGATGGTTGTTCGTCCATCACGGGTGATGAAGACCACTGTTCATCCAATTATTAAAGAATATGTTAGGTTAGTCTATGGGTACGAAGGTGACTGAAGAGCCCGATGCGGGCCTGGAAAGATCTTGGACAGTGTGGGCAGGGAATGTTTGCTTCATGTGAAGGTTTTATTACACGGTCCTTTCTAGCTTGTCTCCGCTGTTCCGCTGCTGCTCTTCTGGATGATTCGCATGCCGCTGCACCTTTACGAAGAGATGTGCGCCAAGCAGTTCGGTCTTGCGCAGCAGCTTCCCATGTGTCTGGGTTTATGTCAAAGGTTTTCAATGACGTCTTTAACGTGTCTTTGAAGCGCTTCTTTTGGCCACCATGGGAGCGTTTACCCTTCTGCATCTCACCATAAAAGAGTATCTTTGGCAGTCGATGGTCTGGCATGCGGACTACATGACCTGCCCAGCGAATTTGTGACTGCATCAGAATAGTATAAATACTAGGGATACCAGCTCTGTCAAGAACGGCGGTATCCGGGATCTTGTCTTGCCATTTGATGTTCATTATCTTCCTGAGACAGACTGTATGGAAGTGGTTTAGCTTCTTTACGTGGCGCCTGTATACAGTCCATGTTTCACATGCATATAGCAGCACTGGAAGCACCGCAGCTCTGTACACCTTCAGCTTTGTCTGTAGACTAATGCCACTTTGATGCCAAACGTTGGTGTATAGTCTGCCAAATGTGCTGCTGGCTTTGGAGATCCTGGTGCTCACCTCATCATCAATGACAATGTTCTGGGATAGTGTGCTACCAAGGTATGTGAATCTGTTCACAACATTCAGTTTCTCACCATTAACCTTGATGACTGGCTCAGTATAAACTGTGCCAGGAGCTGGTTGGTACATGATTTCTGTTTTCTTCGTGTTGATGGTAAGCCCAAAATTGGCGCAGGCTTTGGAGAATCTATCCACACTATGCTGCAGATCAGCCTCTGAGCCAGCATTGAGGGCACAATCATCAGCAAACAGAAGATCTCTGATGGTGTGTGATTTGACCTTGGTTTTTGCTTGAAGCCTCCTAAGGTTAAACAATTTTTCCATCAATACGATAACTAATGTCGATTCCTGTGTCCCCGTCTCTAAAAGCATCAGTCAGCATAGCAGAAAACATGATACTGAACAGAGTCGGTGCAAGTACGCACCCTTGTTTAACTCCATTTGAGACAGGGAAAGGCTCTGATAGCTCACCGTTTTCCTGAACTCTAGCCTGCATTCCATCATGCAGTTGCTGCACTATTGTGATAAATTTCTTTGGGCAGCCGTATTTTGCCATGATCTTCCATAGACCCTCTCTACTGACCGTGTCGAACGCCTTTGTCAAGTCGATGAAAGCTGTGTACAGGTCACAGTGCTGTTCTTGGCATTTTTCTTGTAGCTGTCTTGCAGCGAACACCATATCTGTGGTTCCACGTTCTTTCCGGAATCCACACTGACTTTCAGGTAAAAGACCTTTGTCAAGATGAGCCGTAAGGCGATTCAAAAGGATTCTGGCGAATATCTTCCCAGCGATTGATAAAAGAGAGATGCCTCGATGATTGTTGCAGTCTTGGCGATTACCTTTACGTTTATATAGATGTATAATTGAGGCATCTTTGAGATCGTGTGGGATGGTTTCACTCTGCCACATTTGCTGGAAGATCATATGAAGTTTCTCTATCAGAACTGCACCGCCATCTTTATAAACCTCAACAGGAATTGAATCGGAGCCAGGGGCCTTTCCACTAGACAGTTGACGAATCGCTTTTTTAGTTTCCTCCAGAGTTGGTACATCATCTAATGCTTCATTTATAGGAATTTGGGGCAGGCGGATGATGGCTTCGTCGTTAATAGATGATGGCTGGTTCAAGATATTATTAAAATGTTCAGCCCAGCGTTGGAGCATTTTTTCCTTGTCTGTAATTAGTGTTTTTTCCATCTGCATTAAGGAGGGGAAATGATCCCGATGATGTTGGACCATAGACCGCTTTGAGTGCAAGGTAAAAGTTTTTCAAGTCATGGCTGTCAGCAAAGCCTTGGAGCTCATCTGCTTTATTACTCAGCCATGAATCCCGCATCTGGCGTAGTTTATGTTGGACGATTCTACGCATGTTGTTGAAAGCGTCTTTCTTGGATGTAGATTTTGGATCATTTAAATATGCTTTATGGAGATGGTGTTTCTCAGCCAACATCTGCTTTATATCATCTGAGTTCTCATCAAACCAGTCATTTTGTTTCTTGATGGAAGGACCCAGGACCTCTGTAGCAGTGTTGTAGATCTGCTCACTTAGGGCTGCCCAATTTGTTTCCACACTTTGGCCGTCTAGCGAGATAGATTTGAGACGGTCTTCTAAGGTGTCAGTAAATGACTGTTTGATTTTTGTCTTCTTTAGTTTGGTGACATCCAGCCTCTTGAGTTTTCTTCCCCTGAGGGCGCCTGGCTGGTTGGATACGAATTTTAAGTTTAGATACAATGAGGCGATGATCAGTCCAGCATTCGGCACCACACATGGACTTGGTCACCCGGACATCTTGCCTGTCCTTCTTCCTAACAATTACATAGTCAATTAGGTGCCAATGCTTTGAGCGAGGGTGCATCCAGGAGGTCCTGTTGCGGGTAGGAAGTCGAAAAATGGTGTTGGTGACAAGGAGGTCATGTTCTGCGCAAGTCTGGAGGAGACGAAGTCCATTACTGTTACAGCGACCCACGCCGTACCTTCCAATAGTGCCATTCCAGGAGATGTTATCTGAGCCTACTCTTGCATTAAAGTCACCAAGAATGATGAGCTTATCTGCTTTAGGAACTGATGCAATGACTGCATGTAGTTCTTCGTAAAACTTATCCTTGACATCATCCTGGTTTGTCATAGTTGGTGCATACTCGCTAATGATGGTGGCATGTTTTCTTCCATAGAACAGAGGGATCTTGACCGTCATGAGTCGGTCATTTATTCCCTTTGGGGCCCCCGCTAACTTGCTGACAATTGCTGTTTTGATTGCAAATCCAACCCCTGCTTCTCGTCTTTCTTCAGTTCCTCTTCCGCTCCAAAAGAATGTATAACCTGCACCCTTTTCGCAAAGTTGGCCCTCGCCTGCAAGTCGAGTTTCACTCAGTGCTGCTATGTCAATGTTGTACCTGGCCAGTTCTCTCCCAATCAGGGCAGTTCGTCTCTCAGGTCTGTTTGCGTTAAAGTCTTTGTCAAGTAAAGTGCGCACATTCCATGCGCCTAGAATGAGGGGGAAAAATCTGTCCTTTCTTTTTCTTATATGTCGACCGCCGAAGTAGGGTACCCACCAACCGCGGTAAGCTGGTTAGGTAATGGTGGAGCAGGCAATGTTTAGGGCACCTTTTCTAGCCCCTTCCTCATGCCATGGAGGTGAGCAGTGCTTTCCTAAAGAGGGCTGCTCAGACACTCAGGGGGCTGCCGAATCCCACTGCTGCTCCGATCAGTGGAAGACGACCATATGGCCTGAGCCGCCTGTGTGTAGATCTGCGACTACGACTGCCAGCGTACCCACGCCTGCCGCTTCGCCGCTCGCCCATCGCCACAGGACTTGTTGTGAGTGGATGGATGAATGGATGAAAGAGTGACTTGCGCGGTGATTTGGATTAAAGTGAGGAAAAGTTGCGCAATTCGTCGACCTCACTCTCTCGCCTGGGTCCATCTCAATCCAGTGGCAAGACAAGTCAAGACGACTGGAGATGAAGTCAGGTGCAGTGGATGACCAGGGCTTTCTACGTGCCTCGCCGTGCTCCTTACGCTCCACAGCGCGTTGCTGGTAATCGCCGTCATGCCCGTTGAACCAACAGGTGGTTTTTTCCGCGCAGTCTATCGAATCTATGTGGATACTGGACACACAATGACAGAATGATGTTACTAAAAATGAGAGCAAAGCCATTCGACATATCAATCTTACAAACTTATGCACCAACTAAAGATCACAGCGAGGAAGAAATAGAAGAATACTATGAAGAGCTACAACACACACTTAAACCAGTAAAATCTACAGATGTGTTGATAGTAATGGGTGATATGAATGCAAAAGTAGGAAAAGGAAAATACAAGAAAATAGTAGGACAGTATGGATTAGGGACAAGAAATGATAGAGGAGACAGACTTATCCAGTTCTGTGAAGAAAACCAGCTGGTCATATGTAACACCTTTTTTGAACACCACCCAAGGAAATTATACACATGGAAAAGCCCAGGAGATATAACACGAAATCAAATCGACTATATCATGATAAAACATAGATTTAAGAACAGTGTCACAAGTGCAAAGACATATCCTGGCGCCGACATAAATTCAGATCACAATCCAGTCGTCATCAAAGTAAATATAAAGCTGAAAAGAACAGGAAACAGAAGACAGGAGGAACCCCAGATAGAAATATCAGCGCTGAAACAACCAGATATAAAACAGAAGTATTTAATCGACGTCAAAAATAAATATCAACAGTTATTGACAGAAAGCATGGAGCAGTATAGAAGAGAAAAAGCAACCGCAAAATGGGAATGCTTAAAAACAAGCATACAATCAGCAAATGCAAATTTACCTAAAAAGGAGTCTAAGAAAAATCAAATTTGGATGACAGATTACATCTTGAATAAAATGACCGAAAGAAAGAAAGCAAAAAACACTCCAGAATATAAAACAATAGACAATGACATACGTACTATGTGTAGAGAAGCAAAAGAACGGTGGATAGAAACAAAATGCAAGGAAATAGAAGACTTGGAAGCAAAGCACAGGACAAGAGATATGCATGAAGAAATAAAGAAATTATCAAATCGGTCACGGTTTGCACAAGGAGGAAGCTGTATCAAGAACAAAAATTGTGTAATATTACTTGATGAGAAAGACATATCAAACAGATGGGCAGAATACGTAAAAGAATTATTCGAGGACAACAGAGGTAAAAAACCATCACCAGATTCTAATGAAGGCCCAAACATTCTCAGATCAGAAGTAGAGAATGCTATTCATATGATACAAAAAGGAAAATCAGCAGGCATGGATAACATAAAAATTGAAATGATAGAAGCTCTGGAGAGCTTTGGTATAGATACAATCACAGAAATATGCAACGATGTATACAATACAGGATATATACCACACGACATGAAGACATCAGTTTTTATAACTGTCACGTAGCGTTTAAAGGATAAGAGAATTATTTAGAGGAAATAATAGCTCTGATGTGGAAGATTTGGCTCAAGGAATCCCTGCTGGGTTTTCCCACTTCCGAAGGGTGACGAAGAGGGTAAATTCTCCTAACTCGACAGGTCTGGAAAAGATTGTAAGGAGATATTTGGTCTCTCGCTACCGTCGTCCCCTTCTCAGTTATCTATTATTATTATTCTTTAAATTATATTATATTTTACGAGCCCCCCCTCCCTTATAAAGGAAGATAAACATAGACAATATTCAACATCTAATGGAAGGAACAAAGCGTGGGGTACAGTATATACACCCAATTGGTTTATTGCAATAAAGTGAATAGATGGTGAATGATAGTATTGTCGATGGAATTAGTGTCTGCTGTATGTATTATGTGTCTCACAATTCACGTGTTTTTCATCATGGATGACTAAACTTTGTGGCATTGATTAGGTGAGTTTCCTTTGTCGTGGACTTAGCTTTTCAGCCCCCGGCTGATAGTGAAGTGTGGTTAGTTCTCCGGTCTCCTGACGTTGCCCCGGTAGGTCTTGAATGGTTCGGATTTGCCTTCTCTGTGCTCGACTCCGTATTCTGCGCTGAGATTGGACTGTCGTACAAGGCTCCACCATAGACTGAAGACAAATACGACGGCTCCATTAATTTTCTAGCTTTAGAAAGCAGTCTTTCCCTAAGCCGTCCCTCTGCCCGTCACCTCAGATTTTAGTCTCTAACATCATATGTCTAGAGTCTAATCTTGAATTCAAGTTTCTCCTGTCTGTCCTTTATTATATTTCTCTGCCCCAGTGGCAGTATTATAATTCTTTAGACTGATTTATCGTCAGCTTAACCCGATGAATTATTATAAATGTCAGTTAAACCCACCAAATTTATCATAGAAATGTCGGCAACAGTATTCTAGTTCTGTGCCTCTAGCCTAATCGTCATGTCATTATGATGAATTTAACAATTAATTGGACATCCGTGTTTTCGAATTGTCTGACAACATTATCACACACTTCATGTCTGGTCGCATCGTCATATAATTTATAATGAATATATGTCACGGTCTGTCAACATTATCGTTAATATTAATTTCCGTTAGTCTAAACGTCGGGTCGAAAATAATCAAATAATATGGAAATTAATAGCTATATATATATATATATTCCCGTTATACATTATTATGAACATGTACATATCCCGTGGGATCATAAAATATACCCGATCACATGTGGCTGGATGTGATCGTAAAACAAAAATATGAATAAAGTAAACATACCAATCTTGCGTCGATTTTGCAATGTACTACACATTTCATCACATTATATTCTAGCGAGATTTCACTTACCTACTCAAAGATGGACGCTAACCCGCAATTAGACACGTGGCTTCAGTGCTTTTAATGCGAGAATTCGCCGATCTGGCTTAGACCTAGCTTTCTTGAGGGTTCCTGGGGCGTAAGTGAAAAAATGGCCGTGTTGGCGCACTTTTAGCGGGACATTTCCGCTTGGACACGTGATCCATAGCGGGCATCATGTGACCTTAGCCTCATTCCGACGCTCCAATCAATAATGTTAAAAGTCACGTGATGTTTTCCTAAGTGGCCTAAACTGGTTCTCCCAAGTTCAAGCAGTTCTAAATTAAAACGGATTTCTCGCTACCGAGGTCATTGGTCAACAATGACGTCGTATCTAAAAATAGCGAGGAGAAAATACTGAATACTAGGAGAATTTCCGCAAGTGACACTTCCCGGGGACTTTGCGATCATGCATTGAGGATGAGAAAAAAACGATGTCACGTAAATAATAAAAAAAAAATGAAGAGAAGATTGGGCAAGTTGTCACACAAGCCCCTCCTCAAGTTTGACGTTCCGTCCAACTCCTCTTGTCCTGTCTTCCTCTTCTTTTCCAGTTTCTCATATCTCCTCGGTTGCGTCCGGATGTCTGCTCAAAAAATCTGCCCCTACGTTGTTCTTCCCAGGTATGTATTCTATGTGAAAGGAATATGGCTGCAACAGGAGTGACCATCTCATAAGCCGGGCATTAAGGTTCTTCGACGCTGCAAGAAATATCAACGGTTGGTGATCACACTGCACCGTGAACTTTTTCCCGTATAAATATGGTTGAAACTTCTGCACAGCCCATATTAGCGACAGACATTCTCGTTCGATGGTAGAGTAGTTCTGTTCAGCAGGGTTCAATTTCCTACTAGCATATGCGATGGGGAATAGAGTTGCAGAAGGTCTATCACTAGGCTGCAGGAGAGTGGCTCCTATCCCTATATTGCTAGCATCTGTTCGCAGCGTAAAGTTCAGAGTTAAGTCAGGCAGTCGCAGAATTGGCCTAGCTGTGAGTTTCTCCTTCAGCAGCGTGTAGGCATTTTCGCACTCCGCTGTCCAGGTTACTTTGTCCGGGTTCCCATTCTTGGTTAATGCGGTCAATGGCGCACTCAGGGTATTAAAATCTTTAATATATCTCTGGTAGAAGCCACATAGAGACACAAATGACCTTACATCCTTTTTAGTCTGGGGTCGTGGGGCCCGCTGTAACTTCTCAATATTACGCGCATCTGGGAACATGCATCCATGCGAGATAGTGTGTCCCAGGAATTCTAGTTGCTCGCAGGCAATTTGACATTTTGTAGGGCGAGCGGTGAGTCCTGTTTCTCTAAGTCTTTCGAAGAGTAGGGAAACTGCGTCCAGGTGCTCCTCAAAGGTGTTCGTGGCAATAAGTATGTCGTCCATGAAATTACTTATCCCAGGGTGGTTCAGGGGTTCCAGTAGCTTCCTCATCATACGAGTAAAGACGCTTGGGGCGTTGCTTAGCCCAAATGGCAATACATTAAACTCGTAATGGCCTTCAGAAGTACTAAATGCTAACATATGTCGAATTTCCTCTTTTACCGGGATCTGGTAGTACCCTTTGCTAAGGTCTATCTTCGAAAAGTATCGTGCTCTACTCAGCTTGGTGAAAAGCTGATTCTGATCCGGTAAGGGCTCCGCTTGAAATTCCGTTACAGCGTTGAGCCTTCGGTAGTCTATGCAGAGGCGATGTTCTCCTGTGGATTTTCTAAGCAACACTACACTCGCACTATAAGGCGACTCTGATTTTGAGATAATATTTTCCTTAAGCAGGTACTCGATTTCCTCACTCAATGCCTTTGCTTTAGCATAAGGAACAGGATAGTTCTTAACTCGTACCGGGGCGAGGTCTGTTAGCTTCATATCAAATTCTATCAGGTTGGTCATGCCAGGTTTATCCGTGAGTGTACTAGGGTGTTTTCTCAACAACTGTTGAACCCGTGCCTGCTGATCCTCCGTTAAAGTTGAACTAATCTGAACATCTTGATGAGTTTCGCACTGACGAAGAGGGTATTCACAGGAGGTCAGGGGTTCTGCCTCAGTTTCCGTCGCAATAGCCAGTGTCAGGAAATGTGCTGGTTCTGCACCTGGTCTTTCATAATATCGCTTCAGCAGGTTTATGTGGTAAATTTTCTGCTTCCCCTTTATGGCAATCTTGTAATTGGTGCGCGACATTTTCTCAACAATTTTATATGGACCTCTCCACCCGATTTGCAATTTATTATTGCTACTGGGCAGGAGTAATAATACCTGTTCTCCTACTTCTAGCTCCCTATCCTTCGCAGTGCGGTTGTAGTAACGCGCATGTTTACGACGGGCACGGCGTACATTTTCCTTTGCCAGTTCCCATCCTGTTTTAAGGCGTTGGGTCAACTCCTTCACGTATTGGGATGCAGAGGTGACCGTCTCATCAGCTTTATCATCTGTCCAAGTACGTAACAGTGCCTCTAAAGGTCCTTTTATAGGTCTACCAAACAGCAATGTGGCGGAGGCATCCCAGTAGAATTGTGGGGTACTTCGCGGTAAGCAAATAGTGCTGCGGGTAAGTATTGATCCCAGCTCTCTGGTTTTTCCTGCGCAAGTTTCCGAAGGATGGAAATAAGGGTCCCGTTAAAACGCTCCACCTGGCCATTTGCCTGGGGGTGGTAGGGAGAGGTGTGGATATGTCGGGCCTGAAATATCCTAAACACTTCCTCGGTGAGTTTTCCTCGGAATTGGGAACCATTATCTGTCAGGATCTGTGACGGAAACCCTAGCCGAGTAAATATGGTGAGCAGAGCCTCAGCAACATGCTTAGAATCACAGGCGGGCATAGCAATTGCCTCTGCCCACATGGAGCAACAATCCACTAACGTGAGTATATAACTGTTTCTCTTTTTTGCTACGAGTAAGTGGACCCACAATATCCACCGCTACTCGTTCGAAGGGTGTGCCCAAGATTGGCATTTCTCCCAGAGTGGCTGGGGCCGTCCAGTGTTTCGGCGCTGTCCTCTGGCACTGCGGGCATGATTTCACATATCTCTGGATATCGGCGTTGATACCTGGCCAATAATAATGACATGAAATACGCTGAATCGTGGCACTTATGCCCATGTGGCCACTAAACGGAAGGGCATGGCCCATTTCTAGGACCTGGGCTCGGTATGCTGATGGAACCACAAGTTGCCCATGTTCCTGTCCTCCATTTCCTGCTTTCCGATGCAACAGCCCATTTTTCTTGTAGAAGTCTCCCTTTTGGAGAGGAGTGTGCGCTCTCGGTAGTTTTTTGTAGCAGGGTGCTAGAGATTGATCCTCCGTTTGTGCCTTTTTTAATTCCTCAGGAAGGATGTTGGGTGGGATTCCAACTCCGTATTCCGTTTGGCCTGTCCTCTAGTGGTGACAGCCGCCACAACCAGAGGGTGAATGGGTTCTCCCAAGAACACATACCTACACCCTAAGATCAAGGGATAAATAGGGTCGTCCAAGATCGCTGCACTGATTTCCCCAGTCACATATTTTGATTTGACCTTAATCTTGGCTATGGCCAAACGCATAGGTGCTGCACTTTTAGTAGGTCCTTGTATTTCTATAGTGTCTTCTGTCATCTGGTCAGGCTTGACTAGGGATGCACAGACAACTGCGTCGAATGCAAGGCCTGTATCATAAAGGCAGGTCACCTCTTGGTCATTTACGAGGACTGTCTCAACGACCGGGGGATGTCGGGGTTTGTCCAGAGGTTCTTCCGGTCCATTTCCCCTTGCGGCACTTTTACGTAAGCAGGCAGCATGATGAGGTGGGTTTTTCCGGTTGCACTCCTGCGTATTGTGGGTGATGGTTCTACAGTGCTTACACCATTTTTCCCCTTGCCTCTGCTGCTGGAAATTAGATCTCTGAGTAGTCTTGTAGTCTGGCTTGTCATGCTTTTTGCAGTTAGTATACGGTGGTTTCACTTGGGGGTCCATGTGTGACTGAGCTGTCTGTCTAGGTACGTAATCTGGTTGTTTCCGTCTGGGTGGTGGATTCTCTGATAGTGCTGCCTGATATCGTTCCGCTAACTGGACTATGGATTCTAAAGTGCTGGCCCCATTCTCTGTCAGGAATCTTCTCATGTCGGAAGTCATGGTGTCCTTCAGTTGTTCGATCATGACCATTTCCTTCAGGCCTTCCCAATCATGAGTAAAATTCCCTAGGGCACCCCACTTCTCCACGTAGGAATCCAGTCTCGCAGCAAACTGAGCAAAGTTCTCTCCGACTTCCCTCCTAGAGTTACGGAACCTCTTCCTATATGCGTCAGCATGTAGCTCATAACGAACCAATAGTGCCTTTTTTCAAAGAGTCGTAGTCATCCTGTAAACCTGGAGGAAGCTTGCTATACACGTCATAAGCAGTTCCTCTAAGCCCTTGCGACAGTTTCAGGTTCCATTTGCTCTTCTCCAAACCAAACGTGGTGGCAAACTTCTCAAATTTGTCGAGATACCTATCGATCGAGTCGGCTTGTTCCGAGAAAGCTTCAAATGGAAACGTCAAAGGTCCCAAAGTTGACATGAGTGAGGATGGCAAAGGTCCGGTGCCCCCTGCGTGCAAGGAAGGCATATCATCTGACCGTGGCGATAGGTTGCCTGAGGAGGTAGATGCGGTCGCACCGGCTACTGGTTCAACTCTTTGAGCTTGTCCCTGCATCTCTAACTGCTTCATCTTCAATGCATGCTCGCGTTCATCTCTCTCGCTTCTTTCTCTAGCGTCTACAGCTTTTATCCTCTCATCTATTTCTGCTAACTTTATTCGCTCTTCTCTTTCAGCTTTCGCTGTTTCTCGAGCGTAATACTTATCAGTCTCGACACTGACATAATTTGCAAGGTCCCCCCCACTATAACCTAGATCTCGACCGCCCTCCCCTAGTGCTGCCTTAAGCTTAACTATTTCAGCCATCTTTTGCAGTTAAAGTCCACACTGAGTAAGCTAGTGCTACCTTCCAATAGTATTTCTAGCAACAAGTAAATACTAATTATTTATCCGACTGCTGTAGAATGAAATTACTACAGTTATGGAGACTTAAGGTCTGTAATTCAATGAAATACAAAATCAAGAACTAACTTAATTAAACACAACATATATAAAGGGATTCACCAATCAATGCCTGAATTTCTAGAAAAAATGTTTTCTGTCTTTCTAGAGCTCACTGTGTGAAAATACATGTGTTAAAATGGTATACTGTAATGACTGAATGGATGATACTATCCCAGAGGTATGATAAAATACATAAGTTCAAATCCCGGACCGAGACACCAGTGTCACGTAGCGTTTAAAGGATAAGAGAATTATTTAGAGGAAATAATAGCTCTGATGTGGAAGATTTGGCTCAAGGAATCCCTGCTGGGTTTTCCCACTTCCGAAGGGTGACGAAGAGGGTAAATTCTCCTAACTCGACAGGTCTGGAAAAGATTGTAAGGAGATATTTGGTCTCTCGCTACCGTCGTCCCCTTCTCAGTTATCTATTATTATTATTCTTTAAATTATATTATATTTTACGAGCCCCCCCTCCCTTATAAAGGAAGATAAACATAGACAATATTCAACATCTAATGGAAGGAACAAAGCGTGGGGTACAGTATATACACCCAATTGGTTTATTGCAATAAAGTGAATAGATGGTGAATGATAGTATTGTCGATGGAATTAGTGTCTGCTGTATGTATTATGTGTCTCACAATTCACGTGTTTTTTCATCATGGATGACTAAACTTTGTGGCATTGATTAGGTGAGTTTCCTTTGTCGTGGACTTAGCTTTTCAGCCCCCGGCTGATAGTGAAGTGTGGTTAGTTCTCCGGTCTCCTGACGTTGCCCCGGTAGGTCTTGAATGGTTCGGATTTGCCTTCTCTGTGCTCGACTCCGTATTCTGCGCTGAGATTGGACTGTCGTGCAAGGCTCCACCATAGACTGAAGACAAATACGACGGCTCCATTAATTTTCTAGCTTTAGAAAGCAGTCTTTCCCTAAGCCGTCCCTCTGCCCGTCACCTCAGATTTTAGTCTCTAACATCATATGTCTAGAGTCTAATCTTGAATTCAAGTTTCTCCTGTCTGTCCTTTATTATATTTCTCTGCCCCAGTGGCAGTATTATAATTCTTTAGACTGATTTATCGTCAGCTTAACCCGATGAATTATTATAAATGTCAGTTAAACCCACCAAATTTATCATAGAAATGTCGGCAACAGTATTCTAGTTCTGTGCCTCTAGCCTAATCGTCATGTCATTATGATGAATTTAACAATTAATTGGACATCCGTGTTTTCGAATTGTCTGACAACATTATCACACACTTCATGTCTGGTCGCATCGTCATATAATTTATAATGAATATATGTCACGGTCTGTCAACATTATCGTTAATATTAATTTCCGTTAGTCTAAACGTCGGGTCGAAAATAATCAAATAATATGGAAATTAATAGCTATATATATATATATATTCCCGTTATACATTATTATGAACATGTACATATCCCGTGGGATCATAAAATATACCCGATCACATGTGGCTGGATGTGATCGTAAAACAAAAATATGAATAAAGTAAACATACCAATCTTGCGTCGATTTTGCAATGTACTACACATTTCATCACATTATATTCTAGCGAGATTTCACTTACCTACTCAAAGATGGAAGCTAACCCGCAATTAGACACGTGGCTTCAGTGCTTTTAATGCGAGAATTCGCCGATCTGGCTTAGACCTAGCTTTCTTGAGGGTTCCTGGGGCGTAAGTGAAAAAATGGCCGTGTTGGCGCACTTTTAGCGGGACATTTCCGCTTGGACACGTGATCCATAGCGGGCATCATGTGACCTTAGCCTCATTCCGACGCTCCAATCAATAATGTTAAAAGTCACGTGATGTTTTCCTAAGTGGCCTAAACTGGTTCTCCCAAGTTCAAGCAGTTCTAAATTAAAACGGATTTCTCGCTACCGAGGTCATTGGTCAACAATGACGTCGTATCTAAAAATAGCGAGGAGAAAATACTGAATACTAGGAGAATTTCCGCAAGTGACACTTCCCGGGACTTTGCGATCATGCATTGAGGATGAGAAAAAAACGATGTCACGTAAATAATAAAAAAATGAAGAGAAGATTGGGCAAGTTGTCACAATAACATTGCCCAAAAAACCAAATGCAACAGAATGTTCAGACTTCAGAACAATCAGCCTGATGAGTCATGCAATTAAGATACTGCTCAAAATCATACAGGAAAGAATAAAAAGTAAAGTAGACAGCGAAATCCAGGAAGAACAGTTTGGTTTTAGACGGAACAGTGGAACAAGAGAGGCAATATTTTGCCTAAGAATATTAGCAGAAAAATATACAGAGGTCCAAAAAAGTATGTATATGTGCTTCATTTACTATAAGAAGGCTTTTGACAGAGTCCATCATGAGAAAATAATTGAATGCCTCGAAGACATAGGTATTGATGGAAAAGATATAAAAATACTCAGTAACCTTTATTGGGAGCAAACTGCCACAGTAAGATCTGGAAGGAATTATTCACCATACATAGACATAAAAAGAGGTGTCAGACAAGGTTGTGTGCTGTCCCCCTGCCTATTTAATTTATACACCGAAAAAATTTTCAGACAGATACAGGAAATACCAGGACTGAACATCAGTGGAAGGTCAATAAACAACCTTAGATATGCAGATGATACCGTGTTGTTAGCTGAAAGCGAACAGGAGTTACAAGAACTAGTGAAGCAAGTGAACAGTATAAGTCATGAATATGGACTCGACATTAATATTGAGAAAACAAAAACTATGATAATTAGCAAAACAGACGATAAATCCACATTAAAGATAAGCGTAAATGGGGAAATCCTGGAACAAGTCAAGAGCTACGTATATCTCGGTCATATAATAATAGAAGATGGCAGATGTGAAACAGAAATCAAGAAGAGAATAGGAATGGCCAAAGCTACATTCAACAACATGAAACATATACTGACATCCAAACAGTTATCTCACAAATTAAAACTGAGAATCATAAAGTGTTATATATATTCTGCATTTCTGTATGGTGCAGAAACATGGACGATGAATAAGCAGTTGGAAGAAAGAATTGAGGCTCTTGAAATGTGGATATATAGAAGAATGGGGCGTATCTCATGGAAAGAGATGAAAACAAATAAGGAGGTCCTAGAAAATCTAGGTATGAAAAGAGAACTAATGAGGGAGGTCAAAGTTCGACAGCTAAAATACTTTGGCCACATAAAAAGGCATAACACCTTGCAGAAGACCATAACAGAAGGGAGAGTTGAAGGCAAACGTGCAAGGGGAAGACAGCGCTATAAGTGGGAAGACAACATCAAGAGATGGACAGGAAAGAGTCTATCAGAGTGCACCATCAAGACAAGAGACAGAAGACGTTGGAGATCCATTACAGCCAACCTTCGTTGTGGAGATGGCAACTGATGATGAGGGATTAAAATCCACAAGGAAGAAATGCATAAAAACTGTCCTAAGCTCCATCAACAACAAATCAAATATGTAGGGAATTGAAAATTCTCAGCAATTAAAAAAAAACTTCTCAAACTCAGCTGGGAATGAGCTATTTCAGTATTGAAGAACCTTATTGCCCAGAATGTCTTCAAGACAGAAAAAAGAGCATTTTCTATGAAAATGTTAGAAATATGAACAACATAAAATACGAATATTAGATCATTTACAGGCGTGCTATTCACCCCTAATTATAGAACATGTGTTAAGAATAGACAGATCTAGGGAACTGCACAATATTGTCAAGCAGCATTTAACAAGAACAACAACAACACATGTATAATGATTAGTGGGGACATTGCGGGAAAGTGAAAGTCTAGTCAGGTTCTAGTGATACATATTACTAATGACAAATGAAACATTAATTAAATACCGACCCAATCACTTTACCCCTCCTTATTTTTGGTTTGTTATTTGTTTGTTTGGTTTGTTGTTGTTGTTTTTTTTTTTTTACACCATGAAAAGTATTAAGAGAGTATCATTTTAGGATGAAAGAAAAATAAAATATACATACAATTTTGAAATTTAAATGGACTCTTTTTGCATTAGTTGGACAGGTGCTGTGATGCCACGGACAGGTACCGGCAATTGAACAGGTTATCTGGAATTTGAGGCACTATATATCTTATATATAACCCATTAGGTGTTGAACAGGATACGTTTCTTCATTTTAAAAAATAATAATTTTGCAAAAAGCCCTTATTTATCATTTACCTATCAACTGTTTTTGATTCTGTTGTCCTACTTGTTTCAGAGCAACACAGTTGAGCTGATATTTGAACTGAGCATTCTTATTTTAGCATTTGATCTCCTTTGGCTTCCATATTATCATTATTGTTGAACAGAATCGATATCGTTCCACTCCGGGCAATCCCATAGGTACTCAGTCTCCTTCAGTATTTGTAGAAGAGTGTGAATGCTAACTGTTCCTGTAGCTCGCTGTTTGTATACACGACGTATGCATCCTCTCATACGTCCATCTCTACTAGCCTTACGTTTGATGCCAAATTCCAACAGTCTTAACTTTGATGATTCATCTATTGCAGTGTCATTCTCTAACAGGCGATCATTAATTGTTCTCAGTATCTCTCCCTTATCACCTCTACACGTCACGGTAGAAGAGAGATAACTATGTAAGTAAGTATCTCTCCCTTATCCATATCCAAGTCTCATGTGATGAGTGCTCTTGGTTGTGCCCCTTGATACTGTAGGTCATATTGTCCCAACACAACGAGAATTCCTATTACCGTCTGTATCCTTTGTTTTTTAATCACTGATATTTCCTCTGTTCACCTGCTGCAGGTATCGATGATAGACCAGCATCTCCGTAGCTCCAGCGATGATTCTGGGTTGTTAAATCATTCATGATGTACCTGAAATATATGGTGGAACTATTCGGTCATAATAATATGGAACAATTAGTGATGGAAGACATGGTCCCTGGACAAAGGGGGAAGGGGTCGACTTGGCCGACGGTGGACCCAGGACATCACAGAGTTGTCCGAACTTGTCTTTGGTTGATGCAGGTCGACTTGCCCAGGACATCACAGAGTTGTCTGAACTTGTCTTTGGTTGATGCAGGTCGACTTGCCCAGGACATCACAGAGTTGTCTGAACTTGTCTTTGGTTGATGCAGGTCGACTTGCCCAGGACATCACAGAGTTGTCTGAACTTGTCTTTGGTTGATGCAGGTCGACTTGCCCAGGACATCACAGAGTTGTCTGAACTTGTCTTTGGTTGATGCAGGTCGACTTGCCCAGGACATCACAGAGTTGTCTGAACTTGTCTTTGGTTGATGCAGGTCGACTTGCCCAGGACATCACAGAGTTGTCTGAACTTGTCTTTGGTTGATGCAGGTCGACTTGCCCAGGACATCACAGAGTTGTCTGAACTTGTCTTTGGTTGATGCAGGTCGACTTGCCCAGAATCGTGATGCGTTCAGAGCAGCTGTAATGGAGACAACGTTCTGGAGAGAATACGTCACATGATGATGATGAGGTCACCTTGGTAGAGCCACCTTACCAAGGAAGACGCAGGGAATGTCCCTTACGCAGTCCCCTTGCCTGGTGCCGCCTCGCTCGCCCTCCAGACAGCCAATGTTCACGATTGATCACCCATCAGCCATCCAGTTTCTCGACACATTGGTCCACCTTAGACTTTGAGTAATTTACTGATGACTCAGATATCATCTGACCCATGCTAATATATAGTGGCTGGGAATGTGAAGGTCTGATGCTGTTCTTACAATGCTTGTGACTTTAAGCGGATGAAGGTCAGTTGGATGTCTGTTAGAGTCCGTTATGTGACTGGAACCACCAGGCCTTTGCACCCCTCCGTTTTAATATTGTTCTTGTTCATAGTTTCTTCTTGATTTTGTTTGTTTGTTTGTATTTTTGTTTTAATTTTTTTTTTCTATTTATTTAACATATAAGCACAATTGTGAGTATCCCTATTTGCATTGATTTGACAAATGTGATGCCACTTTCTCATGTCGGCAGTTGCTCATATTATTTGGAATTGAAAACAATATATATCCTAATTATAACCCATCAGAGGTTGAACGGGATTTTTTTCTTTCTTTTTTTTTCTTCATTAATTAAAAAAAAAAAATCTGACCCATGATTTGGGAGTGGATGCGTAAGATGCATTTGGTCGTGTATACGACCAGCGAACTGCATGAACAATTAGCATTTATACCCATCGATATTTGCTGTTGGTCGTGTATACGACCAGCGAACTACATGAACAATTAGCATTTATACCCATCGAGGGACCAGAAGACGCAGCAATAGAGACCGCAGTCAGCGACTCATAGCTTGACTGCCTGCGTCAGGACCAGCGAACCAGAGCTGGTCAAGACCGTGCTCCACCTCCACGTGGTGGTCCTGGAAACAGTCTGCAGCAGTGCAGGCTGGCTGAGCGAGCACGGATCGCAATGGGAAGGCAAACCCGGTCCCTAAAAAATGCCGTGCAGAGGTCGGATGTGTCGACCGAAAGGTGCAGATATCGCAGCTTAGGCGTAAACAGACACAACGCAACCACCGTCCTTTTCCGGGCGAACGAGGAAGAAGAAGAAGATACCCATCGATATTTGCTGTTGGTCGTGTATACGACCAGTGCACTACACGTACAATTAGCATTTATACCCATCGATATTTGCTGAGGGAGACTGAGCACCTATGGGTTTGCCCGAAGTGAAGTGCTGTTGGTTGTGATCAACAATTACAGTACCGGTATCAATGATGCATTTTTCTAAGTTTGTCTTTGTTGCTGTCAAATTTGCGGCCCAACATCTTGCTGACGCAAGTGTCTACATTACAAAAAGTAAGAATTAGTCAAATTGAAACACGGGACATTAAACAAATGACGGTCCCATTAGATCACGGCGATGTAGTTTTACAGAAAATATATTCAGAATACCACGGACATGTCAAGTGGCGGATCTACATGTTTGGGGCCCTGAAGCTTGAACTCTTGGAGGGGCCGCTTTCCTTAAAAAAAAGTGTTCTGTGATGAGAAAGAAATGTATTATAGAGAAAACTGGGCTTGGGGCCATGAAGCTCAGGCTTCGTTAGCTGTATAGTAGATCCGC
>JAMPIV010018077.1:0-17500 GCA_024509875.1 Oreohelix idahoensis | reverse complement strand
AGATTAACAAAGAGTGCTATTATGAGAATACAAGGTCATTACAGTGCCGCAATAAGAGGAAATATTGGTTCAATTTCCAATATGAAAAAAAGCATAATGGCCATTCTCAAGCACGTGCTGGAGATCTGGAGATTGGTGCCCAAAGGATATAAAACAAGGCTAACAAAAACAGGCTGCCTAAATTTGTCATTAAAGAATTCAGCCTGTCTTTGATGAATTGTCTTCAGACTTCTTGTTGTCAAAATGTCTTCATGGAGGAACACAGAACTCTAATGAGTCTTTCCACAATCTGATCTGCAACAGATGTCCCAAAGCAGCATTTGTAGGAAGAGACAGATTAGAACTTTCAGTTTATGATGCTTTGATAGTTTTCAATGATGGAGAACTTGGGAGAAGAGGAATTTTTGAAAATCTTGGTCTATCTTTTGGGAAATACTGCTTCAAAGGATTTTCTGGTTTTGACGCGGCATGGGTCTCTGCTTCCCTAAGATTATATGATATGAAAAAAGCAGAATACAGGCACAGAAAATCTTTCCTGGATTATAAGAATACCAACAAAGAGAATGGATATGCAATTGGTGGATTCTAATGTGAGTATGACTATTTTAAGGCATGTTTTCTCTGTATTTTGCTTATTTCTACGATATTGTTTTTCAGCAATTTTGATGACATCATGTCAGGATTACTCAAAAAGTTGTAAAGCTAAAGGCTTTAAACTTTGTATACTGTAATATCATACTATAGTGCTTGTCCCCTGCTAATTTTAAAAGTATAAACCTGTAACTTTTTGATCAGTGAATTTTTAAAGTATCTCTACCCTGTATTTTTATCAAGAAAAATGGGTCTAATTTTTGAAAATTCATAAAACATCACTCGGACAGTTTATGAAAATGAAACTAGAAGGGAGTCTTGAGAATGCTGTGATCTATGTGCAAGCCAAATTCCAATGTCCTATCTTTGCAAATAAAGTGTGCATCTTGACACAAAAAAGTTTCTATTTTTAGTAACAATATGCAAATTAGGACCCAATATAATTATTTTCCAATGATTGAGCATTTTTTATTAGATGCTTTGATGTCCTAAACATGCCCAAAAAAATTGGAGCTTGTAAAGACAAAAATAAAAAAAAAAATTTTTTAGGTGAAACCTCCCCTTTAGTGTAGGAAATTTGAAATTCAAAAAAACCTAGGCAGTGATTGGCCACAGACAAGCATATTGTCGGCGCTTAGACGCGGATTTGGGGTCATTTCTCAATAGTTGTTCAGTGATAGACACAGATTTTAAAGTGTGGTGATTTCCATATGAAAGAAAGTGAAATAAATTTAGGGACGCCATACTATAGCCAGCAGCTCAGCTGAGTTTTGCTAGCAATTCTGTGTTATTTATTCATAATCTGGTAAGATTGAAATTATTTCCTTATATATTTTGAATATTGTTTCATGTTCGAGTGATTTGATACTGCCATATCGAAATCTAGCCTTACAAACAAGTAGGGATTTGCTCTAGACCCCCCGCCCTAGTCAGGGTCTAGGGACCAACAATGTACATAAACTCCAGCAAGGATTATGCAAGACAGATCAAGTGTTGAGAATAATGAAACATATTACCTATCCTCTTTTAGGGCAGAAAACTAATAAATATTTTTCAGAATCTATAGTCTGGGAGGATCTATCTGATGTAAAACCACCATGGTAAAAGTGCTGTTTGGTCAGAGAGATCTGACCTGTCTGTATGATGTGGTTGTTGTGTCAGTGTTGTGTCCAGACGTGGGTAGAGAATAGATTTTGACACATGGCCCATACTTTGATTGCAGAGCTGTGAGTTTCTGTTGTCAACAAAGCAGTGTCTATTCAGTTGGTGACTTTACTCGAGTGTATCTGTGCAGTACTTGTGACAGAGACCACCATTATTGCCCGCCAGCACGGAGAGGTGGGACCACAAGATTTCAGCACCAGAGCTACAACTACAAGATGAGTGAGCCTCTGGTCTGCTGGACATTCACCAACGCTTGGTAGTTACTAATATCCCCATAAAAATTCCCACCATTTTCTGGACACTGTGTAGTCAATATAGACAGGTGTGATGAGGCCACCCAACAGCACAAACATTAACTATCCTCCCAAGTAGATGACTACTAGAACATTTTAATAAAACTAACTAGTATAGTACATATATATGTACACTATTGCATTTATGATATAATATTCCATGCATTTCTTTCATAATCTCTAAATCCTTTTAAGTTCTGGTCAACCTAAAAAATTGATCCAGAACAAAATAAATGTAATTCTATCAAAAAATTTTACACACGTGAGTTAGTTCAGTGTATTTTAACATTTATTAATATTATTAGTCTTGTTAAATATCTGTGGGTATATCTATAACCTATTACACCACACTACATATCATAACCCTAGACACTTTACGTAGCCACATTCATTAAAAAAAATTAAGTGTGAGGTCGTAGTGGTAGCAAGAAAGGCCTTCTGACAATTCTCAACTACATTTTATCTCAGGAGCCTTCACAGCTGGCCTCATACAATTACATTTAGTAATATCAACATCATACAATACCATCAAACACCACTACATAAATTGGGGTCTTGTCCAGGGATAATTAGCCCAACAGTAATATTAGGATCTCCTGGTGGGAGAAATAAAAGTAGGGAAATAAATTGTAAAATTCCCTTTAAAATTAAAAGTGTCCCTACAGATAAAAGTTGGTGAATCTTCACAGCCAGTAATAATTAATTAGTTAACTGGTTAGTTAGAATTGGTTAGACTATAGTCATAAGAAGTACTTAGTGTATTTACTGGTTAGAGATTTAGCTTGTATATTATTATATTGTCTAAAAAGTATGGCGGAGCTGGCAAAATTTAGATCAGCTGCTGTGCTCACCGCGAAGGAGATGGGAATGGATGGTCAAATTTTAATTCAATACGTAACGGCTGAATGTGATAAATATATTGAACGGGAAGAAAGGAGATTAGAAAAAGAGGCTGAAAGAAAATTAGAGGCTGAAAGGTTAGCTGAAGAAAAGAGGTTACAAATTGAGGCTGAGACAAAGAGGCTGCAGATTGAGGCAGAAGAAAAACGACAGCAAAGGGAGGCAGAAGAAAAACGACAGCAAAGGGAGGCAGAAGAAAAAAGGTTGACTGCCGAAAGGGAGGCAGAAGATAGAAGGTTGCAAAGGGAGCACGAATTACGACTAAGGGAGCTGGAATTACAAGGCCAGGCTCCTGAAAATGGTGCCAGCCCTTTTGCCTCAGATGCTACGCCCAGTCTGGGAGCCTCAAACTCAGCTATGGGGTTTCATTTAGACCATTTTGTTGAAAAAGACGATGACATAGAGGGGTACCTAGGACGTTTTGAGTTATTAGCTACTACATATGGGTTAGAGAGAGAGAGGTGGAGCTTAAAGCTATCACAGGGATTGAGAGGTACTTCTTATGAAGTATTTGCCAAAATGAACAGGGAAGACCAAGACAATTATGACATGTTAAAGCAGGCTTTGTTATTAAGGTACGAGAAGAATGGTGAATTTTATCGTAAGAAATTTAGAAATGCCAAACTGTTGTCTGGGGAGACATACCACCAATTCTCTGCTAGACTAGAAACCTATTTGGAGAAATGGACGGCTCTGGGGAAGACCCAAGATCTTAAAGAAATGATCATGATTGAGCAATTGAGAGAGTCCATGGCTCCAGACATGAGAAAATTTCTCATGGAACAAGGTGCAGAGAAGTTGGGGGAAATTTTAAATGTTGCTGAGAGGTATCAGGCAGCTCAGGCAGAGGTAAGTGGTGCTAAAAAGAAGCACATAGACAATTTTAAAGCTCCACAGCAATTTAATAAATTTGATACTAGAGAGCAGGGAAATAAAGGTAGGACAAACTTTGAGCGGCCAAGAAATGACTATCGCGACAGAAACTCACAGTTCAATGACCAAAAGTTCAATGAAAGAAAACCGTTGAACCAAGGAAAAAGATGGTGTAAATGGTGCAAGAAGGATAACCATAACACCGAATTTTGTAGAAGGAAACCTTCAAACATTGCTGCAATGAAGTCGGGGACGCAAAGATTAAAGGTTAATCCTAAGGAGCAACAGGAACCTTATCACCCCCCAGTTTGTGAGGATGTTATTTGTAATGGGGTCACCATAAGGTGCCTTTATGATACAGGTTTGGATTATGATTCAGTTGTGAAGTCTAGCCTAGTGGACCCAAGTCAGTATACCACAGAAACAGTGGAAATACAAGGGGCGACTAAGGACATACCACTCATGACACTTCCCATCGCAAGGATAACGGTGAAAACTCGCTATGTGGAAGGAGAAATCAGAGCAGCAGTGATAGATGAACCAATCTACCCTCTGATATTGGGGTGTAGATACGTCTTCTTGGGGAATCCCGAGAAACCTGTGATCATGGCGACAGTGCAGACCAGGTCACAGAAGAAGGAGGAAGAAGGTGAACCTATAAACGCTCATCCAGAGGAGATGAGGAAGGCGCAGGCTGAGGATAGGACACTCAAGCCCTGTTTTAAAAAAATTGCCCAAATGCCACACACCTCCGAGCAAGGGGGAATATTTCATGAAGAACAAACTCTTATACAGGAAGGCCGGAACTGGAACAAATGGTCACAACCAGCTGGTTCTTCCCACTTCATATAGAGATAAAGTGATGGAACTCGGGCATGCGATTCCCTTCAGTGGTCACATGGGGATCAGCGCCACAGGACAGCGTATAGCTTGTCATTACTTCTGGCCAGGGATAACGGAGGATATAAAAAGATATGTCAAATCCTGCCCAGAATGTCAAAGGGTAGCTCCAAAGCACTGGACTGCTCCTGCAACTCTAGGGGAAATGCCCATAGTGGGAACACCTTTTGAGAGGGTTGCAGTGGATATTGTAGGACCTCTCACTCGGACCAAGAGGAGGAACAGTTACATCCTTACTCTGGTGGACACTTGTTCTATGTGGGGAGAGGCGGTAGCCCTGCCATCAATTGATTCAAAACATGTAGCAGAGGCACTACTTACAATATTTACCCGATTAGGATTCCCGCATCAAATCTTGACGGATAATGGTTCTCAGTTCAAGGGGAAACTAACGGAAGAAGTTTTTAAGCTATTTCAAGCCAGGCACTTTCATTGTAGTCCGTACCATCCACAAGGGAACGGCCAGGTAGAGAGGTTCAACGGGACTCTCATTTCTATCCTGAGAAAGCTGGCACACGAAAAACCGGATCTGTGGGATCAATTCCTGCCCGCCGCATTGTTTGCGTACCGGGAGGTACCACATAGTTCAACCGGGATGGCTCCCGCAACTCTGCTATTTGGGAGGCCAATAAAAGGTCCTTTAGAAGCTTTATTAAGGACCTGGACAGATGAGAAGGCGGAAGAGACTGTTACCTCATCGTATCAATATGTGAACGAACTGACCACTCGTTTGAAAGCTGGATGGAAACTGGCAAATGATAATTTGAAACAAGCCAGGAAGAAACATGCAGCATATTTTAATAGGAAGGCAAAGGACAGGGAACTGGCAGTCGGAGAGAAGGTGCTGCTTCTACTACCCGGAAGCCAGAATAAATTACAAATTGGTTGGCAAGGTCCATATACGGTTCTAGAGAAGGTGTCTAGAACAAACTATAAAATTGACAAAAAGGGGAAGGAAAAAGTTTATCATGTAAACCTGTTAAAGAAGTATCTGGACAGACCACTCCAGGAAAGCACCCCCTTATTGACCTTGGCTATTGCAACCCAGATGCAAAAAGAACCACTCACCTCACATGAATACCCATTACATCCTTGTGAAACAGCAGCACAGGTAAAAGTCAGTAAGCACCTGACTAAAAACCAGAGGGAGAGAGTTCAACAGTTCTGGAGGAACATACAGATGTATTAACAGATAAACCAGGCCATACAAATTTGCTACAGTATGACATGAAACTGGTAGACTCAAACCCAATCTGTATGAGAGCCTATTCTATTCCGTTCGCGAAGGAGAAGGCATTGAAGGAAGAAATAGAGTATTTGTTGAAGGAGGGGATTATTTCGCACAGTGAATCATCTTTTAGTTCTAGTGTCGTTTTGTTGAGGAAACCGTCTGGGGAACACAGACTGTGCATAGATTACAGGAAACTGAATGCTGTCACAGAAGGACAAGTGGATCCATTACCAGACACAAAACAGCTATTTGCCAGACTGAACAAGGCAAAATACTTTTCAAAGGTGGATCTTAGTAAAGGCTATTACCAGATCCCAGTGAAGCCTGAAGTGAGACCTTATTTGGCTTTTAGCACTTCGGATGGACATTATGAATTCAATATGCTACCATTCGGACTGAAAAATGCTCCCAGTGTGTTTTCAAGGATGATGCGAAAATTGTTGGATCCCCTGAATAACCCATGTATCACGAATTTCATGGATGATATTCTCGTCGCCACAGAGACATTTGAAGAACACATTGAAGCTCTGGAGATGTTGTTTGATAGACTTCGGGAGGCGAACTTAACTGCTAGGCCAACAAAATGTTGTATTGGATGCAAAGAGTTGGAATTCTTGGGACACACTGTATATCAGGGTAATATGACCCCTGATCCTAAGAACTTGGAAAAACTGCAGAGAGCACCTAGGCCACAAACAAAAAAAGACGTGCGATCATTCGTGTCGTTATGCGGATTTTATCAGAAATACATCAAAAATTTTAACGCTATATGTGCTCCTCTGACTGATTTGACTCGCAAGGGACTTCCAGATAAAATTATTTGGACTGCACAATGTGAACTAGCGTTCCAAGAGTTAAAGGAAAAACTCACTAGCAAGCCTATTCTCAAACTGCCTGATTTGACACAGGACTTTGTCTTAAGAACCGATGCAAGTAATGTAGGACTAGGAGGGGCTTTGTTGCAAAGATCAGCTTCACCTGATGGGGAACTTAAACCAGTCGCTTATGCAAGCCGCAAATTGAATAAGGCGGAACAAGGATACTCCACAAGCGAAAAAGAATGTTTAGCATTAATCTGGGCAATAAAGAAGTTTCAAATCTATCTGTATGGTAGGACTTTTGTGGTGGAGACGGACCATCAGCCTCTCGTGTTCTTGTCTCAGGCTAAGCATGAAAACGCAAGATTGTTGAGGTGGTCTTTGTTGCTTCAACCTTATCAGTTTAGTATCCAATATATCCCAGGCAAATTGAATGTCGGTGCAGATTTCCTCAGTCGGCACCCCTGTGATCAAAATTAGAGTAGTGGCAGACGTGAGGAGTAATTTTACCTATGTGTATCGCTGGTTTTGGAACTTGCCATAGGCATGTTTTCAAGTGGGGAGATGTGTAGTGAAATTGACAGAGATACAACGGTAAAATACCTCCAAAGATAACATTTAAGGATAAAAACATAATGCGTAGGCTGCGAATAGTACATGATCGCCTAGACCGCGGGTCATCATCCTCCATAATAATTGACTTGCTAGACAGGAGGGGAACGGCGGATCAAAAAGGAAAAAAAAAATATGACTGGAAAGATTGCGTGAGACTAGAAAGGCTAAGGAGACGCAATTGGGGGGGGGGGGGGAAACGGAGAAAAGTCACGTTTCCCAAGTTGACATAAAAAGTAAGCAACTCGACAGAAGGGACCATAGATATGTTACGCCACAGTCATTTATTGGACGCTTTTGCAATACCAAGCCCTTGATTTGAATTCAGCGGCTAAAACGCAGATGTTTGGAATATTACAAAATTTAAAAAGTACTTTTTTCTTAATATTAATGTTAGGAATATAAAAATTAGCTGGCCGGATGGCCCATTCTGAGCAGTGAACTAATATGGTCTTAATTTTACAGACGGATAGATAATATTGAAGATAATGACAAAAGACAGTGTTGTTCACATCATCGACAGAC
Organism: Oreohelix idahoensis; assembly: GCA_024509875.1. Lineage (NCBI taxonomy): Eukaryota > Metazoa > Mollusca > Gastropoda > Stylommatophora > Oreohelicidae > Oreohelix > Oreohelix idahoensis. Next base: position 9,593 of record JAMPIV010018077.1, on the reverse strand, counting down.
TGTATTGAATCTAAAAGTGTCGCTAATTGCACAAAAAAACACGACCTTGAGACGCAGGTGTTCAAATCTACGTAGTATGGAAGAGAGGGGATATTGTGGTGGCTGTGTCTAAAAATAACTTTTAACGACAAAATTTTGGAGGGGAGAGAAAGGTTGGTTCAAAAATCAAGTACATTTTTGTAGAAACACAAGTAGAGACGGACAGACTAACAGATAACCATCCATACTTGACTGAAGCATGACTGAAATGACTTTAGTGTAGGAAATTTGAAATTCAAAAAAACCTAGGCAGTGATTGGCCACAGACAAGCATATTGTCGGCGCTTAGACGCGGATTTGGGGTCATTTCTCAATAGTTGTTCAGTGATAGACACAGATTTTAAAGTGTGGTGATTTCCATATGAAAGAAAGTGAAATAAATTTAGGGACGCCATACTATAGCCAGCAGCTCAGCTGAGTTTTGCTAGCAATTCTGTGTTATTTATTCATAATCTGGTAAGATTGAAATTATTTCCTTATATATTTTGAATATTGTTTCATGTTCGAGTGATTTGATACTGCCATATCGAAATCTAGCCTTACAAACAAGTAGGGATTTGCTCTAGACCCCCCGCCCTAGTCAGGGTCTAGGGACCAACAATGTACATAAACTCCAGCAAGGATTATGCAAGACAGATCAAGTGTTGAGAATAATGAAACATATTACCTATCCTCTTTTAGGGCAGAAAACTAATAAATATTTTTCAGAATCTATAGTCTGGGAGGATCTATCTGATGTAAAACCACCATGGTAAATGTGCTGTTTGGTCAGAGAGATCTGACCTGTCTGTATGATGTGGTTGTTGTGTCAGTGTTGTGTCCAGACGTGGGTAGAGAATAGATTTTGACACATGGCCCATACTTTGATTGCAGAGCTGTGAGTTTCTGTTGTCAACAAAGCAGTGTCTATTCAGTTGGTGACTTTACTCGAGTGTATCTGTGCAGTACTTGTGACAGAGACCACCATTATTGCCCGCCAGCACGGAGAGGTGGGACCACAAGATTTCAGCACCAGAGCTACAACTACAAGATGAGTGAGCCTCTGGTCTGCTGGACATTCACCAACGCTTGGTAGTTACTAATATCCCCATAAAAATTCCCACCATTTTCTGGACACTGTGTAGTCAATATAGACAGGTGTGATGAGGCCACCCCAACAGCACAAACATTAACTATCCTCCCAAGTAGATGACTACTAGAACATTTTAATAAAACTAACTAGTATAGTACATATATATGTACACTATTGCATTTATGATATAATATTCCATGCATTTCTTTCATAATCTCTAAATCCTTTTAAGTTCTGGTCAACCTAAAAAATTGATCCAGAACAAAATAAATGTAATTCTATCAAAAAATTTTACACACGTGAGTTAGTTCAGTGTATTTTAACATTTATTAATATTATTAGTCTTGTTAAATATCTGTGGGTATATCTATAACCTATTACACCACACTACATATCATAACCCTAGACACTTTACGTAGCCACATTCATTAAAAAAAAATAAGTGTGAGGTCGTAGTGGTAGCAAGAAAGGCCTTCTGACAATTCTCAACTACATTTTATCTCAGGAGCCTTCACAGCTGGCCTCATACAATTACATTTAGTAATATCAACATCATACAATACCATCAAACACCACTACAGTGTTTATGGCCTGAATTCATATGTATTACATATTATTAGTACAAGTAGAATCAGTCCTATATTGTATATTTTGGATGGGTAGGAGGGACTAGATTCTTGTTATTCCGGTCTAGCGGAAGTATGAGTTGTCTTGACAAGTCGTGATGAGTTCCGATGTACCGTGATAATGGCGGGTACGCATTTTTCAAAGGGCTGGTAGATTCTTAAGGAAATATGATTCAGGAAGTGGTTTTCTTCTAAAGGAGATGGTATCTCTACTATAGTTTATGTTAGAGACTCTCCTAAGGTACGGTACAATGTATAATTCGGACTCCATGTATTGCCAGACCCTATTTTGATGATCTCATGTCGATTCGACCTAGATGGAACATTGTGCTTCGTATCGCTAGGGTCGTGTTTTGTATCGACGAAGATGACAGACTTTCCTGCAGCGGTTATGGCTACGTGAATTAACCTGATCACCGTAGAGCTGTATGGAAACATTTATGAAATCATTTATATACCCATTATAAATTAACTCTGGCTTATATTCTCCTTCCTATGAATGAGTGAACGACAACTCAGGGAGGCAGCCATGTTAGATTTCGGTCATCATATGTTTTGATCACTGCCAAGAGAACAGATTATTTATCCTATTATCGGACAGTGACAGGGAGATCTCAATCTTGCTAGAAACCCCCTTTCGTGGTTTCATAATATATACTACAAACTATGGACGTCAAGTAACTTTAGTTATTTACCGATCTGCCTTCACTGACGGATTTAGTCAGATAGGGGGATGCGGCCATAATATATCATGACATTGAACTTTTGATGTACTGCCCATTATTTCTGAATGTGTCATGACTTCAGATCTGCTATGTATACCTACAAATTGATATGTCAACATACCATGATGTACTCGTATGTCCCAGTGTGTACGTCTGAATAAATTGAGTAAACAAAGATTCCAGCAGTCTGCATTGGTGCCTTGTAGACACAAGTGTATGAGTGGTTATATTGGTCAGCACACGAACAGTACACCATTCGCGGTAATCACACTCTACACTTCTACTTCATACATACACCATCCTGCGTCGGTTGAAGTGACCAAGTTTAGGGCCTGCTTCCCCTGGAGCCTTTGCCTTCCCTAACTCAGGACTAGGGTGAGTTACCCATTTACAGCTGGGTAGACTGGAGCATGCCTGATCTCAACAACACACCACTCTTCCTTACAGAGCATACAGACTGACACTTTACAGAGTGGAAAGAAGAAAAGAAACTTTACAGTGGCGAGCCAGATTCCTGGGTCCAGCTTACGCAGTTTTGTGTTGAGAATCACAGTTTACAGCTAAAAGAACATTTGTTTGACCACATCAACACCAGTAGGACAGCTATACAGTCGATGTCAGCTTGACCTGTATTACCGATAGGATGCTGTATCTAGGTCAGCGCTTGTTGACAGTTTTTTCGCTGTACAGACAGTATTACACAGGACAGTGGTATCAAGTGTAGAAAATATCTGGAGCAGTATTGTTGACATTTCTCAACGTACAGAAGAATCACAGTGTTGTTGAACATAAAGTGCATAGTTCATCGTTGGATCTTCATATGCTCAACAGAGAAAAATTGACAGTGTAATAGTTTAAAATTAAATCTATTACTGAATAAAGTGGCAAGTTATTAGTAATAAAATAAACTGTGCCTGCTTTACAACACTATACCTGCAACACATTCCATTCATGACATAAATTATATTGTATGCTATATGCTATTTATGCTTACATGTTATTTGTTATGTATTAAATTAGTTTATGTTCTGTGTGACTAGTACAAGGTATGCCGAGTGACATTGGTCTGGTACTAGTATTCTATAGGTACACATTTTCTTAATTGGAAATTTGTTAGCAACAATTTGCTGCTTTTCTGTTAGTTGTGATGAGGTGTTCTTTTCTTCGTTGTTTTTGTTAATAATTTTGTGTTCCTTAGTTTTGTTTGATTTGTTTGTATAATTGTAGGTCTCATCTTTCCTTTCATTTCAGTTTTTTACACCCTTATGTTTATACACTGTGGCGTTATTTGTCTTGTTATTTTATGGCAGTTATCATCACGGTTTCTGTGATCATTTTTTTTCATTTCTCCTATTTAATTTAATTTGATCTCTGCAAATGTGTTCATATTGTCTTTTCTTGTTTGTCCTTTGTAATGTCTTTAGTTGACATATGACGTATAGTGGTATACACTGATAATATAGTACAGATCAGTACTTTATGATTGTTATTGTTATAAAACAAAATGTACAAGACCTTTGTAAGGCTTGTCTCCCAAAGTGATTGGTAAAGGGAAATATTTTTTTCCACAGGTACTCAAGTGATCTTTGATTACATTGAGGTATACAAGACCTTTGTAAGGCTTGTCCCCACAGTATTTGAGATACAGTTATTGTTGTCCACAGGTACTCAAGTTATCATTGGTTATTATAAACCATACAAGTTTGGACTAAGACTAAGTCTATGGTATAGACTTGTCTCCCATTAAAGTGAAATAGGGTAATTTATTTACTTTTTCAGGTTTCTGATTTAAGAAGACAATATGTCTACATTAGATTATTTTATTGCACAAGGAAAATCTCTTGATAAGACTGGAAAAGACTTAGAACAATGGGCTGTTGCTCAATATGACAAAGCATTAGCTGCAGAAGAGAAAAAAAACTGCTGCTGCTGTTGAAGAAAGAAAAGCTGCTGCTGAGGAAAAAAAAGCTGCGGCTGAGGAGAGAAAACTTCAAATAGAAGAAAAAAAAAGCTGCTGCAGAAGAAAGGAAAGCTCTAGCTGAAGAAAAAAAATTAGAAAAAGAAGCTGATACTGCTGCTGAACTTAAGAAATTGCAGATGCAAGTGGAGGAAAGGAGATTTGAGGCAGAACAGAAGAAATTAGAAGCTGATGCAGAGCAGAAAAAATTAGAAGTTGCTGCAGAACAGAAAAAAATTAGAAGTTGCTGCAGAACAGAAAAAATTAGAAGTTGCTGCAGAACAGAAAAAATTAGAAGTTGCTGCAGAACAGAAGAAATTAGAAGTTGCTGCAGAACAGAAAAAATTAGAAGCTGCTGCTGCTGCAGAACAGAAAAGATTAGATAGAGAAGCTGAAGAGAGAAAAGCAATAAGAGAACATGAGTTTGAATTAGAGAAATTAAAATTGACATGTATGAGTAATGTTAATCAGGCATCTGGTGGTAATGGTAAACCCTTTGTGTACAAGGTCAAGGTACCAGCGTTTAACCCTACCAGTGATGACATAACATTTTGGCTTTCTAGATTTGAACGGGCTTGTCGATCTCATAATGTTGACAAATCACAGTATGTGAATCAGTTGTCTGAAAATCTAAAAGGGGAGTCTCTGAGTAAGTTATATTTTGTTGAAGAGGCCGACAAAGATAATTATGATGCTGTTAGGGCAGCTTTGATAAAGAGATATCAGCTGTCTGAAGAAGGTTATCGTCTTTTGTTTAAAACAATGAGACCTGAGGTAGGTGTAGAATTCTCAGATTTCATCTCAAAAGCACGAATTACACTTTCACGATGGATTGAATTATCCAAAACAGAGAAAACATTTGATGGTCTTACGGATTTATTGCTAAGAGACAAGGTCATGTCTTCTGTAAATAAATCATTCCTAGAGTTCTTACATGAGCGTAAACCTGGTACAATAAAGCAAATGGAAGAATATTGTGACCAGTATGCCACGGCACACCCTGACATGATTCTTAGTAACTCTAACATTAAAGAGAGTATGCCAGTTGCTTCGGCAACAGAATATAATCAGAATTACTCACACAAATTCCAAGGAGCTAAAAATAAATTTGATAAAAAGGTTAATTGGAATAAGTATCAAAACCAAGATAACCGCTCAAATCAGAGTTCTTCTTTGAAGAACTGGAATCGGGCTGATAGTCCTCGACACGCGAGGGGTACCCATAATGTTAGAAATTCTCGGAAAGGGAGTAGCTATAGGAACTACCCAAGTGCTTCATGGAGACAAAAGAAACAATATTACAGGGATACTCAATATAATGAGCATGATGATTATGATCATGAATGTTATGATTCAAACCCAAATAGGGGTTATAACAGAGGCAATAATAATTATAGAGACAATTATAACCGAGGTAGATCACAACACAAAAGACATGGTAAATCGTATTACCAGGCTAACTCTGCACAACAGGAGTTCCACGACACCGATAATCAGAATAATGATAAAAAAGACTCCAACAGTGTAGCAAATTCCGCTTTCGATTTTGCTAGAGCATCTGAGTGTTCGCAATGCAAAACATTATTCGATCCAACCACAGTGTCTACTTTAAGCTGCGGTCACCCGCTTCCCGCTCTCCATGCGTCAATTGCGCATAATGGAAGGGGTGCTCTTGTCTTTAATAGGGGCCTAATAGATGGTACTCCGGTATCAATTCTTTTCGATTCGGGGTGCACTACCATTGGAGTGAGGCAATCACTCGTAAATCCTTCTCGAGCTACAGGCAATATAGTCAAATGTGTAACATTTGGTGGCACATTGGAGAAGTACTCCACTGCCATTATCAATATTGCTACGCCTTTCTTTACAGGAGAGGTGCAAGCATGTCTCTTGCCGAATCCGATCGCTGATCTTATCATCGGTCGCATTCATGGGGTGAAAGAATGCACTCCACAGCAAATTTCTAATTGGGAAAATGTTAATATGCAATCGGCTAATGCAGTAATCACTAGGGCTCAAGCTCTTAATATGCCACAATCTTCACATTCTGAAGATAATGATGCGCAGATCCAAGATGATCCCTTGGAGATTTCCCACGATTCCTTTATCAAACAGCAGGAAGATGATCCTACTCTAAAGAAATTCTTTACTCTGGCAACAAAAGGTGATCCGAATAAGGATACTAATCGTAAATCTTGGATTACGATGAAGAATGGCGTACTTGTACGTATGGTACAAGACTCCGCTAAGTCCATTCATTCTCAAATCCTTGTGCCTAAAAATATGAGAGTTAAAATCTTACAGCACGCTCATGATTCGCAGTGTGCTGGACATATGGGTTTTTCCCGTACTAAAGCTAGAGTTCTTCAATCTTTCTTTTGGCCTGCTGTGAATAAGGACATACGAATCTATTGTCGATCTTGTAAAGTATGTCAAGAGATTAAATCCAGAGGTCCACGCCATGATGCACCTATTCAGGCTGCAGACATTCCCATTCGGCCATTTCAAAAAATGGCGATAGACATCATTGGTCCATTTAAGATAAAGTCTGCTAGAGGACACCAATTTATTTTGACGTGTGTTGATATGTGCACACGTTGGCCGGAGGCTGTTCCTCTAAAGAGCATAACTACTGCTGATGTCGCAGATGCTCTTTGGTTAATATTTTCTCGTCTGGGGTTTCCAGCAGAAATATTATCCGACCATGGTACCCAACTCATATCGGATACCATGTCTCAAGTAATGTCGACTCTGAAGATAGAGAGATCGCTGAGTAGTATTTATCATCCTATGTCCAATGGGATGGTGGAACGTTTGAATAGAACTCTGAAAAACCTACTAGGTAAGATAACGGAAGATCATCCTCAGGATTGGGATAGGGTTTTACCCGCGGCTCTCTTTGCATATAGAGAGGTCGCCAACGAACATACAGGATTTTCTCCCTTTGAACTTGTCTTTGGCGCGAAACCGCGAGGTCCTATGTCCTTACTTCATGATCTTATAACTGCTGATAATATTGTCGATGACACAAAATCCTCTTATGAATATGTCATCGCACTTAGACACAAGATTATTGAAGCATGCAAATTGGCAACTGCTTCTTCTGAATTTGCGAAACAGAAGGCAAGGGAATTTGCCAATAAAAAGAGATGTTTGCGTCAACTTTGTCCAGGTGACAAAGCATTTGTCTTGCTACCTTGTAGGGAAAATAGACTTCTCATTTCTTGGAAAGGTCCGTACGATATAATATCAAAAGTTTCCGATGTTGACTATATCGTCGATATTGACGGGAAGCGTAAAACCTTCCACATCAACATGCTCACGGAATTCCATGAACGTCCTGATTATTTACAACCTGTTTTCCAGGCAACGGACGATTTTCCAGTCCAACATGGACAGTACTCATCTCTGTCAGTAATACAGGATGAGGAAACGAGTTTCTCGGATGTAAATTTACCTTTTCCAATGATTCCTCTTCACTCTAATGAATCATGGAAAGATGTTGCAATTTCTCCAGAATTATCTCCAGGAGAGCAGAAACAAGTTTCTACTTTGTTAGAACAATTTCAGGATGTCCTTACTGACATTCCTGGTCAAACGGATGTCATTCAACATGACATTATTCTTACTGACCATAGTCCTATAAGAGTCAGACCGTATCCTATCCCGATACATTTTCAAGCACAGGTAGAGAAAGAGTTAGATGAGATGATAGAGTTAAAAATTATTGAACCATCCACATCAGCATATTCTTCGCCGATGGTTATAGTACGGAAAAAAGACAATAACATACGTCTTTGCGTGGATTATCGCAAATTGAATCAAGTGACTAAATTCGATGCTGAACCTATGCCTTTACTAGAAGAGCTACTTACGAGACTATCGAATTCTCACTTCTTTACTAAACTCGATTTGTCTAAGGGATATTGGCAAGTTCCACTATCCGAACACGCCAAACCGTTTACTGCTTTTTCGACGCCTAGGGGTCTATTCCAATGGAATTTCATGCCTTTCGGTCTTATGAACGCCCCTGCAACATTTGTACGCATGATGCGTCGAATCCTATCTCATCGCTCAGATGTCATTGCGTATCTTGATGACATCTGTCTTTTCAGTGATACTTGGAACGATCACTATAATGGTATAAATGAACTATTGTCTATCTTACGCGAGCATAACCTGACAGCGAAACCATCGAAAGCATGTATTGGTTTTAGCGAAATATCTTTCTTAGGACACCGTGTTGGTCATGGGTTCCTAAAAACAGAAGACCATAATACAAGTAAGATACTTAACATTTCTATTCCAAAGACTAAAAAGCAAGTACGAAGTCTCTTAGGTCTAATACAATTTTATGGACGATTCATCCCGAATCTGTCCTCCATTATGTCACCTCTTTCTTCCTTGCTAAAGAAAGGGTCTCCTAATGTAGTCCATTGGACTCAAGAATGTCAATCCTCTTTGGATAAGGTTAGAACTATGTTTTCTACTTCACCTATCCTAGTATTGCCTTCTAAGGATAAGACATTTATTCTTCGTAGTGACGCTTCATCCACCGGGATTGGAGCTGCACTAATGCAAGAGTACTCTGGAACTCTGCATCCTGTGATGTATATTTCTCGGAAATTAAATGCCGCAGAGAAGAATTACTCGGTCCTAGACCGTGAATTATTGGCTATGGTTTGGTCAATCCTTAAACTGCAAAGATTTCTTCTGGGCGCGCATTTCATTGTGGAAACGGACCAGAAAGCTCTTACGGCTATTCAGAGTAAAAATCTGAAGAGCGCGAGATCAACGCGATACGCGATTGCTCTACAGCCATTTCATTTTTTTCGGTGCGAGCTATCCGTGGGTCAGAAAATGTGATGGCAGATATTTTGTCTAGATGCCCACATGATTCATAACTGTTATACAACTTTGATACAGTTGTTTCTATGTTGAAATGTGTACACATATGTAATATATCATATATTGATTGTAACACTACTTAGCGGTTCATTGATATTTATTCACCGCTGATCTTTCAATGTTTTTTCGTCTTTGATGATCATGATGTTAAGATATCTTAGATGAAATTTATGTATAAACTAATATAGAAATTGTGTCATTGCTAATATTGTAGTATGCGTTGGTGACACCTCTCTGGAAATATTTATACTTAGAGAAGTACTTTC
>JAMPIV010018076.1:0-103821 GCA_024509875.1 Oreohelix idahoensis | reverse complement strand
CTTATTGATTTGAATATGATTGATTATTAAATATTTTTATAATTATTTTAAATTAAAAAATAAATTCTTATTTCACATCATAATTATATTCTTCTTTTCTGTTATTCATTCTTTCTTTTGTCTTCAATACTATTCTTGCTTGCAGTCTCTGTTGTTCATTCTTTCTTTTGTCTTCAATACTATTCTTGCTCGCAGTCTCTGTTATTCATTCTTTCTTTTGTCTTCAATACTATTCTTGCTTGCAGTCTCTGTTGTTCATTCTTTCTTTTGTCTTCAATACTATTCTTGCTTGCAGTCTCTGTTGTTCATTCTTTCTTTTGTCTTCAATACTATTCTTGCTTGCAGTCTCTGTTATTCATTCTTTCTTTTGTCTTCAATACTATTCTTGCTTGCAGTCTCTGTTATTCATTCTTTCTTTTGTCTTCAATATTTCTTTCTCTCTGTTGTTCATTCTTTCTTTTGTCTTCAATACTATTCTTGCTTGCAGTCTCTGTTATTCATTCTTTCTTTTGTCTTCAATACTATTCTTGCTTGCAGTCTCTGTTGTTCATTCTTTCTTTTGTCTTCAATACTATTCTCAATACTATTCTTGCTCGCAGTCTCTGTTATTCATTCTTTCTTTTGTCTTCAATACTATTCTTGCTGCAGTCTCATTCTTTCTTTTGTTTCATTCTATTCTTTTGCAGTCTCTGTTGTTCATTCTTTCTTTTGTCTTCAATACTATTCTTGCTTGCAGTCTCTGTTGTTCATTCTTTCTTTTGTCTTCAATACTATTCTTGCTTGCAGTCTCTGTTGTTCATTCTTTCTTTTGTCTTCAATACTATTCTTGCTTGCAGTCTCTGTTGTTCATTCTTTCTTTTGTCTTCAATACTATTCTTGCTTGCAGTCTCTGTTGTTCATTCTTTCTTTTGTCTTCAATACTATTCTTGCTTGCAGTCTCTGTTGTTCTTCTTTCTTTTTTTTTCAATACTATTCTTGCTTGCAGTTCATTCTTTCTTTTGTCTTCAATACTATTCTTGCTTGCAGTCTCTGTTGTTCATTCTTTCTTTTGTCTTCAATACTATTCTTGCTTGCAGTCTCTGTTGTTCATTCTTTCTTTTGTCTTCAATACTATTCTTGCTTGCAGTCTCTGTTGTTCATTCTTTCTTTTGTCTTCAATACTATTCTTGCTTGCAGTCTCTGTTGTTCATTCTTTCTTTTGTCTTCAATACTATTCTTGCTTGCAGTCTCTGTTGTTCATTATTCTTTCTTTGTTCATTTCTTTCTTTTGTCTTCAATACTATTCTTGCTTGCAGTCTCTGTTGTTCATTCTTTCTTTTGTCTTCAATACTATTCTTGCTTGCAGTCTCTGTTGTTCATTCTTTCTTTTGTCTTCAATACTATTCTTGCTTGCAGTCTCTGTTGTTCATTCTTTCTTTTGTCTTCAATACTTTTCTTGCTTGCAGTCTCTGTTGTTCATTCTTTCTTTTGTCTTCAATACTATTCTTGCTTGCAGTCTCTGTTATTCATTCTTTCTTTTGTCTTCAATACTATTCTTGCTTGCAGTCTCTGTTATTCATTCTTTCTTTTGTCTTCAATACTATTCTTGCTTGCAGTCTCTGTTATTCATTCTTTCTTTTGTCTTCAATACTATTCTTGCTTGCAGTCTCTGTTGTTCATTCTTTCTTTTGTCTTCAATACTATTCTTGCTTGCAGTCTCTGTTATTCATTCTTTCTTTTGTCTTCAATACTATTCTTGCTTGCAGTCTCTGTTATTCATTCTTTCTTTTGTCTTCAATACTATTCTTGCTTGCAGTCTCTGTTGTTCATTCTTTCTTTTGTCTTCAATACTATTCTTGCTTGCAGTCTCTGTTGTTCATTCTTTCTTTTGTCTTCAATACTATTCTTGCTTGCAGTCTTCAATCTGCAGTTCTGTTCATTCTTTCTTTTGTCTTCAATACTATTCTTGCTTGCTTTCTGCAGTCTCTGTTATTCATTCTTTCTTTTGTCTTCAATACTATTCTTGCTTGCAGTCTCTGTTATTCATTCTTTCTTTTGTCTTCAATACTATTCTTGCTTGCAGTCTCTGTTATTCATTCTTTCTTTTGTCTTCAATACTATTCTTGCTTGCAGTCTCTGTTGTTCATTCTTTCTTTTGTCTTCAATACTATTCTTGCTTGCAGTCTCTGTTATTCATTCTTTCTTTTGTCTTCAATACTATTCTTGCTTGCAGTCTCTGTTATTCATTCTTTCTTTTGTCTTCAATACTATTCTTGCTTGCAGTCTCTGTTATTCATTCTTTCTTTTGTCTTCAATACTATTCTTGCTTGCAGTCTCTGTTATTCATTCTTTCTTTTGTCTTCAATACTATTCTTGCTGGCAGTCTCTGTTATTCATTCTTTCTTTTGTCTTCAATACTATTCTTGCTCGCAGTCTCTGTTATTCATTCTTTCTTTTTTGTTCTATCCTATTCTTGCTGGCAGTCTCTGTTATTCATTCTTTCTTTTGTCTTCAATACTATTCTTGCTTGCAGTCTCTGTTGTTCATTCTTTCTTTTTGTCTTCAATACTATTCTCGCAGTCTTGTTCAGTCTCAATACTATTCTTGCTTGCAGTCTCTGTTGTTCATTCTTTCTTTTGTCTTCAATACTATTCTTGCTCGCAGTCTCTGTTATTCATTCTTTCTTTTTTCTTCAATACTATTCTTGCTTATTCTTTCTTTTGTCTTCAATACTATTCTTGCTTCTCTGTTATTCATTCTTTCTTTGTCTTCAATACTATTCTTGCTTGCAGTCTCTGTTGTTCATTCTTTCTTTTGTCTTCAATACTATTCTTGCTTGCAGTCTCTGTTGTTCATTCTTTCTTTTGTCTTCAATACTATTCTTGCTTGCAGTCTCTGTTGTTCATTCTTTCTTTTGTCTGTCTTCAATACTATTCTTGCTTGCAGTCTCTGTTATTCATTCTTTCTTTTGTCTTCAATACTATTCTTGCTTGCAGTCTCTGTTGTTCATTCTTTCTTTTGTCTTCAATACTATTCTTGCTTGCAGTCTCTGTTGTTCATTCTTTCTTTTGTCTTCAATACTATTCTTGCTTGCAGTCTCTGTTATTCATTCTTTCTTTTGTCTTCAATACTATTCTTGCTTGCAGTCTCTGTTATTCATTCTTTCTTTTGTCTTCAATACTATTCTTGCTTGCAGTCTCTGTTATTCATTCTTTCTTTTGTCTTCAATACTATTCTTGCTTGCAGTCTCTGTTGTTCATTCTTTCTTTTGTCTTCAATACTATTCTTGCTGGCAGTCTCTGTTATTCTTGCTTCAATACTATTCTTGCTTGCAGTCTCTGTTATTCATTCTTTCTTTTGTCTTCATTCTTTCTCTTTTATTCATTCTTTCTTTTGTCTTCAATACTATTCTTGCTTGCAGTCTCTGTTGTTCCTTCTTTCTTTTGTCTTCAATACTATTCTTGCTTGCAGTCTCTGTTGTTCATTCTTTCTTTTGTCTTCAATACTATTCTTGCTTGCAGTCTCTGTTGTTCATTCTTTCTTTTGTCTTCAATACTATTCTTGCTTGCAGTCTCTGTTATTCATTCTTTCTTTTGTCTTCAATACTATTCTTGCTCGCAGTCTCTGTTATTCATTCTTTCTTTTGTCTTCAATACTATTCTTGCTCGCAGTCTCTGTTGTTCATTCTTTCTTTTGTCTTCAATACTATTCTTGCTTGCAGTCTCTGTTATTCATTCTTTCTTTTGTCTTCAATACTATTCTTGCTTGCCTGGGTTGACCCAGCCCCAAATGGGTACCAGAGCAACTCTGGGAAGGTTAAGGCGTCCGGCATGATGCCGACCACATCACCCCTAGAATGCCGACGGTCAACATAATATGGGCCTAACACCATATTCCCAATATGCCTCAATCGGCGTGTAACGGGTTCCTTTATCTTTACCTTTTACAACCCACTAAAGCCTGCTCTGCTCCAAGACCTCAGAAATGAGGTATCTGAGGAAGGTCGTTGAAGTGACAAGAAGAGACATGATCTGTAACCAGACGATACGGTAAGGCTTCAAAACCCAGCCCCTGCAGACCCGAGAAGAACAGTCCCAACTACAATGGTTTGGCCATGTCTGCAGAATGGAAGAAGATCGGCTACCATGACAAATATAGGAAGCTAAGAGCCAGAGATCCAGATCTCCAAGAAGACCCAGAGTTTGCTGAAAGGACAACAATCTCTGCAGGACTGAGGACTAGATTGGAACCAGGCCAGGAGGAAGACGGCCAATAGGATAGTGTGGCACTCTCTGTGGCAAACCTCTACACCCCATGGTAGAAGAGGAACGACAGTAAGGAGGTAGTAAATTTTCTTTGCTGCAGTCAGTTCTTTCCCTTTGAAATTCTCCTGTCCAATATCTTTCAGATCCAGTTTATCTTCCATCATGTCATCTTCAAGAAAATGTCATTGCTGTGTACTTCCATCTTTGTTTGGGAAATTTCCTCCAGTATACTGGTTTGCTCATCAAATAGAATTAGATTGTTAAATTCACTAAGAATTTTGTTTCCATACAGAGTGTCCCTGGCGTGATAGAGTGCTTGAAAATTGTGACTCGGGACAACTCGATGCGCATCGCAAAATTTGCATTTGATTATGCTATGAGACATGGGCGTAAGAAGGTGACAGCAGTCCATAAGGCTAACATTATGTGAGTTACTGTTCTTTGTCTTTGTTTTCGTACTCTTTTCTGCATCTAAAATTATACCTACTCCTCTTCGAAGTGGTACAGAGAGCACCCAGTCACATAAAAGATGATGCTTATCACCAGCTATGTAACCAGGTCATCATTTTCCGTTTACGCACTGGTCACAATAAGTTGATGTATCATCTATCACAAGTACAGGGTTGATCCAACATATCTCTGCTCCTGTGGCACCAGCCCTATGACAGCTGAACATCTGCTCCAGTTCTGCCCAACTTACAGCAGTGAACAGAGTGGCATATGGCAACAACCCACTTCTCTGAACGAAAAACTGTCTGGAGATGCCAGGAACCTTGAGCTCACTACTGCCTTTATTAGAGTCATTAAATGTAGAAGTCTGAGGGCGAACAAGATGTCAGGAACCTTGAGCTGACTACTACATTTATTAGAGTCATTAATATAGAAGTCTGAGGACGAACGAGATGTCAGGAACCTTGAGCTGACTGCTGCTTTTAATAGAGTCATTAATTTAGAAGTCTGACGGCGAACGAAATGTCAGAAACCTTGAGCTGACTACTGCCTTTAATAGAGTCATTAATATAGAAGTCTGTGGGCAAACGAAGAAGATCTTTTTCTGTTCTGTATTCTTATTTTATATTCATATATAGGACAGTAGAGCTATTATAGGTTATAATGTGTAATAATTACTCATGAGATGGAACCATTGCTTCAGTCTGGGGAGAATATAATATATGGTATATATGTAAAAAATAGTAAAGACAATTATGGCGTTTATTTTCATGTTACTAACTGCCACATTCTGCTACGGGTTAGTTCTGAAGTGATTATGATCAACACAAACACTGGCCAATACGTTTATAAGAAAGTACCTCAACTCATGGTGTACAGATAGAGTCACATTTATTATGATCCACATTTGAAATTATCATAAAAATCCATAAGCAATAGGCTAACACTCATTTTGACTGTTACACTAGATACTCAACATATTCTGTGTAAGTCTGCCGCAGTCCATACGTTGATTTATAATCCTAGTTATCCAGATAATATCGCCCATGGGATCCAATAAGATATAGATACTATTAACACATCCACGCCGATTACATATGGAAATATAAACAGACGTTAGGGACACAATCTCAAAACACTTCTATCTCGGCCGGCTACACCACAAAGATCTCAAAACACAGCTTTCTCGGCCAGCTACACCACAAAGATTTCAAAACACAGCCATCTCGGCCAGCTACACAAAACGGTTTTTTTGTATTGTCGTGCACGAGCACTCATGTCATAATTCTTACGCGTAACGACGCGTTAAGCAACGTCCTTTTGAGCACCACAAAGTTCCACGATAATGAACGCTCTGCGGTGTGCAAAAAGAGATGTAACAACTGTCTGTCTGTTTTTCTAGGTAGGTGAGACTGTTGCAAAAACAGGTAACATTTACAGGGCCAGTTTAAGACACAGGACCCACTGCGGGAGCCTGTGTAATATAAAAAGTGATTGGTTATAAATGGCTGAGTGTTAATGTTAATATAAAATGCATGTTTTGCAATAAAATATAGAAACGGCCTTGCTCTATATGTATTACATTTGATAGATAGCCCACTTAGAATTCTGTTATTCTCACTTTGCCTGTTGCAAACATAAAATTATGGTAGTCCTATAGCAGATACTGCCCTTGGGAAAGGGGGGAGGGGGGGAGGGAGGGGGGGGGGGGGGGCGGGCAGGGAGGTGGTGTTAAAGACTTCGCTATACAATGCCTCAACTTTATGAGGTGGAGTGACCAGTTCTTGTCCTTGCTGCCTTTGCCTTTCTAAACTCTGGATAGACTGGAGTGTGACACTACCAGAATTCAAAACTGGTAACTTTACCTTGATAATCAAGAGCACTAACCATTCTGCCAATTGATGCTGTCTCTGCAGACATAGTCATTAAAGAAAAATTTGTTCTCCAGAAATGACCCCCCCCACTTCTCACTTTGGGTGATATTTTGATTCATTCGGTCAGTTAGGCTTAACTTCTAACGTTGTTGTAAACTTGTTCCATATACATATCTGTATTGTGAACTTGACCTATTTCAGTGTGACCTATTTCTTCTCTCTACCATTCTCCCAACTTCTCCTCCCCCATTACTTGTTCCATGATGATTATGACTTTCCCAACAGAACTTATAAAATATTGGACTTCCTCCATAGGAAATTGTATTCTGAGGATTATCTCACCTCTCCTGTATAATGCATCTCTCGACAGAAAACCCTTAACCTCAGGCACAAAACTAGTCTGACAATTAAATAAGTTAGAGAATAAATAAAATAATATATATAATTCATAATCAGGATTATTAGGGGAAAGTATAACATCTCCCAGTAAGACTTTCTCAACCTTTTTTTTTTGCTCATATTACAATACACATCATCATCATCATGAGCTGCCATGTCCACATCAAAAGTTATGTAGAGTTTAAAGCAGTGGTCTACTACTGGGTGTTCTGGGATTTTTAATGAGCACTTCAAAAGTGAAAGAAATGGTGACCATTTCAGAGATGTGGTTAAAACTTGGGGTTTTATCAAATAATTGAAACAAGAGTTTAATGGTAAAGGATGAAAAAAGTAAGCAGTGACAGGAATTTTTCTTCTTCTTCTTCTTCCTCGTTCGTCCTGAAAAGGACGTTGGTTGTGTTGTGTCTGTTTACACCGGAGCTGTGATATCTGCGCCTTTCGGCCGACACATCCGACTTCAGCACAGCATTTTTTGGGACCGGGTTTGCCTTCCCTCTTCGATCCCTACTCTCTCAGCCAGACTGCAGTGATGCAGCCTGTTTCCAGGACCACCACGTGGAGGTGGAGTACGGTCTTGGTCAGCTCTGGTTTGCTGACCCTGATGCAAGCAGTCAAGCTATGGGTCGCTGACTGCATTCTCTATTGCTGCATCTTTGGGCCCAAAGAAAGGAATTTGAACCTGTGAAAACGTGTTCCACAGCCCAACAGCCTATCACCTGAGCCATCATGCCAATACATATGTTTTGCCTTTTGACTATAACAGTGATACGTGCATACATGGAGGGGGTGTAATATTACAAATAATGCAGAAAGCCCAAATAAATTGGGCTTCCCTAGATATATTTTTAATTCATCTAAGAATAGTCACATTGATCTGGAAATTGTGCAAATTCAAGCAGCAGCCATAATAAACACTGACTTTTTATGGAGCCTACCTTAATGGCTATGCTACATAGACATTTACATTGTATGCACTGAAATTTAACCTGATAACAAGATCAATTGACCTGATAAACGTGAAGGTTGTAGCGTGGATGCTGCATCCATTCAAGGCAAATGTCTTTGACGTAGATGTGACATGTCGAGGAATTCTTGAAATTTTTCCATGATGATGAATGTAGAGCTGATCTTCTTTCTTTGTCTTCGTACACTCTCAGGCGTCTACTTGAATGTTCTCAAAGAAAGCAGTAGTCAGTTTGAGGCTGTTTGAATCCCCGTAAAGCTTTTCCACAAATGGAACTGGTGTCGGCCATATGCGCTTTCTCTGTACCGCATATAAGTGGCAACTTTGAAGCAGATGTTCAGCGACGATTCAAAAGTGTTGTGATCCAATGGATCCCATCTCATTGTAACAGCACCGGCAATGAAGAAGGTTCAATCTACCTCAGCCTGATGCAAGCATAACTTTCGAGGAGGCAAAGAGTTTTATCAGGATCAGATACAGAAACAAATGGAATGTAGAACATCCAGGTCACACACAAAATGATGCTTACTACCAGCTCAACAGAAGAGAACAAGTGGTAATCTTCAGACTCAGCACTGGCCACAACAGATTGAGATACCATCTATTCAACAAGCTAAAGATAGGAACTACCGATCAGTGTAACTGTGGCACTGATAAAATGACTGCTGAGCTGATCTTAACCAGGGTGTTTATTTACAACTCTGGCAGAACAAGAAAATGTCCTATCTCCACATTTATGGAGAAAATTTCAATAATACAATACGCTTTAGCAACTTTGTACTTAGTTGAATCTGGTTTCATCACAGTCAGTAGATGTTTTTACAAAACAAATCAGCTGGACAAAATAGAAAGAGGGGATCTTATCTGAACCAGTCCACTTTAATACCTGATACTGAGACGCTTGTTAAAGTGCTTCAAGGACAAGTACTACATAAAAATTGAAAGAAAAAAAAAGAATCCAATCATGTTAATATAATTTGATGTTTTTATGAACAGATATATGCGAGTAATTATAAAACTTTTCTTGGAAATTTGTTCCATGTTTAGGAGATTTGAATTGATGTTATTTAAAGATTCTAGTGAATGATTAACACAATGTAACAATTTATGTAGGTGGGCAGTAGAGATTTTGGACATGTTAAAGTTGTTAAAAACTGGACCCTAGTCCAAAATAGGACCATGGGTATCTTCTTCTTCGTTCACCCTCAGATGTCAACTTGAATAAGTTCAAAGAAAGCAGCGATCAGCCTGAGGCTGTTGATATCTCCATAGATTTTCTCCAGGAATGGTACTGGTGATGGCCATATGTGTTTTCTCTGTTCCTCATATGCTGGTCACCTTTGAAGCAGATGTTTGGCAGTCATTTTATCGGTGCCACAGTTACACTCATCAGGAGTTCCTATCTTTAATTTGTTGAATAGATGGTATCTCAGTCTGTTATGACCTGTGCGAAGTCTGAAGATTACCACTTGTTCACTTCTGCTGAGCTGGTAATATGGATCATTTTTTGTGTGGCCTGGATGCTCTGCTTCCCACTTGTGCCTGTATCTGCACTTGATAAAACTCTTGGCCTCCTCATAAGTTATATTTGTGTCAAGTTGAGGAAGCTTTCCCCCTTCTTTTGCCAATTTGTCACCCTCTTCATTTTCAGGGATGTTGCAGTGAGAAGGGATACTGTATCATGACTCTTTTGTATTGCTGACATAGTCTGTGAAGTGTTACTCTTATGTCATCCAGTTCAGCATTACTTTGACTTTTCAGCGTTGTAATTACTGAAAGCGCATCTGAGAACATAGCTACTGGTCTCTCTGAGCTTTCTTCTGTCATTAGAATTTCTGCTGCAGTTTTTAAGGCCTCTGCCTCTGCTCTGAAGTTACTTGAAAATTTTCCTGAATGAAGTATAGAATTTATTAGATTTTTATAAAGGGCATTTATATTAGAAGTTGGCAGGCTTCACACTTCAGTTTAATAACAGCTCATAAGTTATCCTTTGTTTTTTTTTTTATTACAGGAAATTAGGAGATGGTTTGTTCATGCAATGTTGTGAAGAGGTCTCCAAACTGTACCCGAAGATCAAATATGAAACTATGATTATTGACAATTGTTGTATGCAGGTAAGTTGCATGATGATACTCTTCTTTCTTTGTGTGAGTTTGAGAGAGGGAGAAAGAGAGTAAGGAGAAAGAGAGTAAAGAGAGAAAGAAAGAGAGTAAGGAGAAAGAGAAAAAGTAAATCACCACTACACTTAGCACATGTGAAAGATGATCATCATAATTTTTGTGTCTGTGAAAAAAAACTACCGCAATAATATATGTGTGTGTGTATAAAAAAATATATATATATTTATGTAAAAGGTAAGGGAGGTGCGCTGACATAATGGTTACCACACTGCACTGGTGATTGGGTGATCCAGGCTCGCGCCATGGCGAGGGCATTTGAAGCATGTCTTCGACCGGGACTTGGACTGGACTAATTCGAGTCCTGGCGAAGACATTTGAAAGAATGCCTTCAACCAGGGACTACAATAACCTGAGCGGCTCCTGAGTACAAACCCTCTGTGGATGGGAAGGGGCGAAGATGGCACAGACATCTGGCTCCTGACCGGGTGGGAAGGAAAGTCCACAGGTTCCCCAGCTTCGCAAGGCCATAACATTTGTTTCATGTCATTGGGGCCGAAGGGCTGAAGCCCAAGTGTCGCTGGATAGGGGGAAAAAAAGGTAAAGGTAGTCTCATAGTAGCAGCTACTGCTAGCAGGGGAGTGTAAGAGACTTCACTACACTAGGTCCAGCATCGAGAAGTGGGGTGATCAGTTCCCTTCCTCACTGCCTTTTTCCTTCCCTAAATCAAGTGGTACCCATTTACAGCTGGGTAGACTGAAGCACGTCAATACTGTGAATCGAGCGAGGCACCTTTGCCACAAGACATCAGCGCTCTAACCACTCTGTCAATCGTACGCTCATATATATTTATGTACACAAGCATATTGTGTATATTTGTTCATTACCTTGGAGTTCCCTGTAATGCACAGGCCTTCAGCAACTACACGCAAAGCCATCTTGAGTCATGTGCTATCAGCTAAAGATCATTTTACGCCTTCATGTCTGTCTAATTCCTTTTCTATTTATATTTTTGGCCTTATGCTGTTTCTATTTTACCCCGGGGGATTTCAGAACAAAAACTGTCTTGTAGTGCTGTCAGCTGGTTTCCTCATTGTGTGCCGTATCCAATGCCTTTTTATTTTCCTCACATCTTGTTCTGCTGGTATTTGTCTGGCTGTTCTTATCAGTTCCACATTGGTAACATTGTCATACCATTTCAATCTTTCTGTTCTGTGCTGGCACCCATTTAAGAAAGTCTGTAACTTCTTAGCTGTAATTTTTGTTGTTCTCCATGTTTCAGAGCCATACAACAGGACCAACTTAACATTTGAGAAGATTCTGATTTTTGTGTTGTACTTAGTTAAATAAAGAAAAACCCAAAAATATCAATATATCCCAATGACTTTAGAATTCTTATTTTGATATTGTGCATATTTTACTAGGGCCGAAAAGGACAGGGAGGAATCGTAACACTGTAACCTACAAGGCATGTTATAGAAAGTGACTAAATAGGGTTGGATATAGGACTAGTTATCCCAACTTGTAGAATCTTTAAGCCAGAGCAATTTAAAAAAAATTGGGCTTAAACTAGTAGCAAGACATAAATTAGATGATAGGAAACTCTTTACAGAGCGATACAACAGGAAGCAATCTGATCATCAGAAGAAGTCCTCCCCGTCCGACAAGTATTTCAGCCCGATATACTCCTTTACACTCTAAGGGGAGCGGGCCCACTTGGGTCATGACTCCCAAGCGTCTCAGCCTCCTGTTGTCTTGTATCGAAAATGAACCCATTTCACTTATGGTAGCAACTTTAATCCACAACTCCGCCAGCCGTGGAGGCAATTGTGAAAGTAACAAAGAGAAGACAAATTATTCCGTTCGTTCCGTCGCACACACTGAGACACCATCGCGAAGCCGACGCCACTGCGCATTCGCCACTGAAATTCTGACACTGACACCTCTATAATATACTCCGCCTGTTGCCTCTCAGCCACAGCCATTTCACTAGTACACCAAAAACTCAGCGTATTGTGGACTTAGAAAAATTCCTGGTGTTTTCTGTACCTCAGCTTTATTGTCACGATTTCCATTGCCATTGCGGTTGTTCCACAGCCAGCCTGATGCCTTTTCAGCAGTTTCACTAAGCCTCTTCAGTGCCCTTGTTCTCGACTGTCCCCTCAGCCCCAACAGTTTCAATAGATCATACACTGATGCAGCCACAAGCCCTCTTGCGCCCACTTCAACAGCCATGACCCTTGCAGTGAACCCATCGTGTCTCAGATCTGCGGCCAGATCACTATACTTGGCCGCTTTGAACAAATGTTGCTCGTCTAATCTGGATTCAAATGGCACGGTCAGTTCAATCAGTATGACCTGAAGCGTGACCTGAATTAGTATTTTCATCATCATGTGACGTATTCTTTCCAGAACGTTGTCTCCATTACAGCTGCTCTGAACGCATCACGATTCTGGGCAAGTCGACCTGCATCAGCCAAAGACAAGTTCAGACTCTCTGTGATGTCCTGGGTCCACCGTCGTCTAGGTTGACCCCTTCCCCTTTTTCCAGGGACCATGCCTTCCATCACTGTTTTTTCCAGACTATTATGTCTTTTTATATGACCGAAAAATTTCAGCTTCCTTATTGCGATGGTATTTAGGAGCCAATGTTCCTGTACATTTAGTGAGTGCAGTACTTCTCTGTTGGTCTTTTTTTTCTGTCCAGGGTATTCTCAACATCCTTCTGTAGCATTTCATTTCGAATGATGTAATCTTTTTTGCAACTGTTTTTATTGAGTGTCCAAGTCTCGCAGCCGTATGTTGCTACTGGGAATATACATGCTCTGATCAGTTGTAACTTTGTTTCTTTGCTTGTGCCTTGCCATAGGTTTTTCATCTGTATTAGCTTATGTGAAGCAATTGCAAGTCTTCTTTTAATTTCTACTGCACAGTCGCCAGAGCTGTTAATGATTGATCCTAAGTATTCGAATTCATTGACACTTTCCAGTTCTTCGTTATCAATTTCAATTTCTGGTTTGGTCTTTACTTTGTCTGTTGTCAATACTTTGGTCTTCTTGGTGTTTAGGTATAGATTCTGGGCCTCGCTGTGTTTTTTGGTGGACAGAAGTAATTGTTCAAGTCCTTCTGGGTTGGTCGATGAATTAGTATTTTAGCAACAGAAAATTTTAAAATTTTGCTTAAACTGGTAGCGAGACTTAAATTGGTATTTTAGCAACAGAAAATTTTTTAATTGGGCATAAACTGGTAGGAGACATAAATTGATATTTTAATAATAGAAAATTAAAAAAAAAAAATCAAAGGCTTTGGATTACTTAATTAACAAGACTGAAAGCATAGGTCATCTTTAACAGTATGCAGTGTTAACACTAACTAGAGCAGTCTTGAAAAATGCTCGTACTAATCTCTTGTGCAAACATGACCTCCTTCCTTGAACCTCACACACACACCACCACAAAACAAACACACGCACACAAACTATTATGTAGTCTTTATTGCTCAGCGAAGCCATTCGGATGCAGCATATATTACAGTCTTTGTTAAAAAAAATGTACTCGTTTGTTTTACTTTTGAAATAAACTATCAGTGTAGGTATTTATTGTCTTACAGGTTAATTGATTGTTGTCATTTTCTGTTGCAGCTTGTGTCAAATCCCTATCAGTTTGATGTTATGGTGATGCCCAACCTGTATGGCAACATTGTTGATAACCTAGCAGCGGGTCTTGTTGGAGGTGCTGGTGTTGTGCCTGGGGAGAGTTACAGTACTAGTGTGGCTGTTTTTGAGCAGGTACAGAGGGGAAAAAAAAAAGATTATTTGTTAGCGCTTTATGCCTCATGTTTTTTTTTAAATTTATGTTTTGTTGCAACAGCTACTTGTGCTTCATTGACTGTAAGAAAGCTTTTGACAGAGTCCGCCACGAGAACATAATTGAATACCTCAAAGACAGGTATTTGTGGCGAGATGGATGTTAAAGAGAAATTATAGATATAGTTCCCATAAATGGAGAAGTGAACTAGTGTAAGTATGGTACAGGACAAGTCAGGTAGTTAACTGCAGTTTAGATGGTAGCTGTAGAAGAGAGCTGTGAAGTCACCTTATCGCTAGACCCGTCCTATGCTCCAAGGGTGTCTCTATTAATAGTTGATGTGAAATGCAGCTTGTTAATTATTCCTACCAATTAAAAATATTAAATAATTCTCTTAATTTCTACACAATAAAATTTCAAAGAGAACTGGAATTTAAATAAAATCGATCAACTGCGGTTTATAAAATACATCTGTGCATTTATTAATTAAAAATAGAAGTTTGGTAAAGACTGCAGATATATATTTTCACAAATCACAAATTGGAAAATTATAATGTGTCAAAGTCTTTGGTCATCATTTCCAGCAATTGGTGACTTCTGGATCTTGTTTCTTCAACGTAATGATTACTTATCTCATTCAGGTCCCTTCACTGCTGGCACTTCTTGTCATACATTAGGTGTTGATGTCAAGATTCTTAATCCACCCGAACAGGTAGCTACAATGCTACTATCCGGCAAAATAGCAGAGGTGGTCCTTGAATTGCACACTGCAGTCTTTTATGCTTTTTATCAGAAGACGTTGGAGATCCATTGCAGCCGACCTTCTTTGTGGAGATGGCAGCTGATGATGATGTAACAGCTGATATTTTCATTTAATGTGAAAGTCTTAAGATTCCAGTGTGCAAAGGAAGTTATTACTCACATTAGATGGAAGCAGTGAAGAAAGCTGGTGCATATCATTGCATTAGGAAAGATTGAAGATACGAAAGATAGAGGATGATAAAGAGATAAGTTAATGAAACTATAATAATGATGACAGATTAAGCAGCCCTTGCTGAAACTAAAGTAATGATGACTGATTAAATAGCCTTTTGCTGAAACTAATATAACTATGACAGATTAAGTAGCCTTCTACTGAAACTACATTAATGATAATATTAAACAACTTTTACTGTAACTAAAATAATGATGACGGATTAAACAACTGTTACTGTAACTAAAATAATGTTGACAGATTAAACAACTTTTACTGTAACTAAAATAATGTTGACAGATTAAGCAGTCATTCACTGAAATGGGCAAAATTGTGGATTATACTGTTTGCTGAATTTAAATATGTATTGCTTGTTTGAAAGCAGCACCCACTAAACTGGCACTTTAAATAAATGTTAACGTAAATCATGCTGTTCATAGTGAATTATAAGAAAAAAATCATGTAAATTATGCAAATTGTGTGAGTCTAGAGCAGGGTTGTCAAACTTATTCTACCCCGAGGGCCACATAAACCAAAAACTTAAAGTTTGCGGGCCATTCATGAAAATGAAAAAAAAACCAATTATTTAAAATAAAAGCTCAGTGACAAAATGGATGAAAATCAGAAAGTGCGAAATTAAAAATAAAATACAATTAAAAATTACAATGACCATTGAATTTCTACTGAAATAATTTTAGTTTTATTCTTACCTCCTAATGGGAAATTGGGGGTGTGAGGATTTTCTGTGAAAGAGTCTCGATATCAATGTCAGCCAAACACTTTCGGATGCTGACTGTTGGCAGTAAAACGTAGCTTTGCAGCGGACGTTTTGAGTCTATCTCAAAATTATTAATTATCTTTATAAATAAAAGGCAAAATACAGTTGTTTGCTTCTATGTTTTTAATACAAATCCGCATGCCTTATTATTTCGTAATGAATTTTGGCAGAGAGTCTCTTTAATTACCGCAGCGTAACACCATGTTGTTATTTCATAATTTAATATTGTAATTATGACAGATTTTATTTAAAGTTTTTCTATAAAATGTAAAGAAGTTTGTGGCTGCTCTTTCCTGGAGCACATCTATAAATGTACACGCAAATGTCGAATGAATGATTGGTATGATAAAAACATCCGTGAACTGGACTCGTAACTGGGCACTTTGAACCGTGCCAATGCAGACATGGGAGAACTCGTTACGTTTACTGGCATCATAATTTATTTAGGACGAAATACGTTGACGACAACAGGTTACAGTACTTCAACATGGATTCCACAGAGCAAAAATACATGTAGCATGTATAGGCATGGTATAGGCATCATATTAAATTCCTCACATAAGATAAGGGTTTGACCTTGCGTCAATGTCATGACCGTTAGGGGCTTGGTACCTCTGATATGGCAGATCCATGCATACTTGCATATAAAATAGACAACGAAGGTTATGTCCTAATACTTGGTTAACCTCTCTTCGTCGCCGTGACTCGTGCGACGGCAATCCACATAATAATTACAAATCGATAAGCCGTAACGATGAAGCCATGAATTCTATACAATATTAAAATGCTTTCGGTGAAAGTCCCCGTTGATCCATTATAGCACCCCTGTTTGCAGAAAGGTGCTAGCTAGATACCAACAGAGGATGGTGACACGAAAGTTCAAAAAAATCAATTCACTTCTTATCAAAACTGGTTCGGACTTACGTGTAGAGTAAGTCGACAATGGCTTCTACCAAGGAGTCATTGTTCCAGAAGAATTCTTACCCCAACACACTGGGTATATATATATAAATAGGCAACAGACTCAATGTCTGGCATGAGATGCTGGCTTCCTTTTTCAACCTCTGACGTCATCTGGCTTGTTTGGTAACAAGCGCACCCGCAGATACCCATACAGAAAATTGTGCATTTACGTGCGCGATAAATGAACTATACATAAAATAACACCCACCTAATTTGGTGCGTACTCACTTAACAAAAATAGAACCTGATGACTACTTAAGAATGTTAAGGACTAATAACAAAGCCATTTAATTAGCAGGGGCTATAATCAAATAAATAGACATCCAAGAGATATCATGGGACGTAACACAAATGTTAAAACTATTATTTTATGTTTGTAATTAATAACCATATGTTTGCATATTTTACAACACAATTGAAAATGTTTAGTTACACACTTCTATTTTAAGGGGAAATATGGAAAAAAAACCCAGTTTTATGTAGCACTTTGTAAAGGGCAATTTTTACTATCTTGCAATATAATACATTTATATTCTTATTATGTTCGCAAATATTTTGTAAGCAAAGTATTTCCTTTTTAAGTGCTTAAGGAGAAGTCATTTTTGGGTTGCTTCCCTTGAAAATAGTTCTGTCATCTTCGATCGGACTCCGCAGACGACTCTAGGCCTACTGCGATTTATTCTGTGGCTGGGTAGGAATAGATTGTTCTTGCTTCAGTATATCTATGGCCTGAATTTATACGTAGTGTTTGTATGAGTAGGACGAGTCTGTCTTATATATGGATATCTTTGCATTTCTAAGTCGAACTAATTTGGTTGTCGCTAGAAAAGGTCAAAGGCTATGCAGCGGAAGTATCGCTAGCAAGGGGTGTGATCCATGGCTGTCATCCTGTGAGGATGCCGAGTTTTGTTGTAGCAGGCTTTTTGCCGAAATAGTGATCTATATATGGATGGGGAAAAGTGATAATCATTTAGACATGTTGTATGTACTTTACCCCAGTGTTTATTCTCTTTTGCCAAGGAATGGCAAAGTTATATTTCGCATAAAAAGGTAAAACCACAATTTATTATGAACTTGGGCTTCGCCATCGTTGTTGATAAGCAGATGCACAGTGGTACTTTTAAAAAGAATATCCATTCAAAGGAAGAAGACATTCCTATGTATCAGCACTGGATTGTATGATATTATTCAATTACCTCTATGAGAGAACCTATGAAGAAATGAGGACATTTAATGAATGACTAATTTTGGTCTATATTCTTTAGTGAGTGAAGCTCACGAGAGAGAGAACAGCCATGTTGAAATTCATATACTTTGTATTTATCGAGTGAGAAAAAGGGATGCCTGTACTATCGCTCGATGAACCAAGAGATCACTGCTACATGTGAGAACCCATGTCTGGGATTCCTATATTATGAAATATATATATATATATTGAACTTTACGTGAAGGAATATTCGCTAGACGAGGTTAGGTCTAGGAGCCTTCCTATGTATTGGTTATGGTCTGACGTGCCCAGTCAGTAAAGCCAGATGATTTACATGATGGAACGCTGAATGCTTATTTACGAATGCTCCATTATGATATTTGCCAAGCATGAATGCTAACTTAAGATGATATTCCTGTGATCAACATTATGCTGTCTATGTCGACATTTGTTCCTGTAACCATACACGTACTGTCCAAGTGTGCGTCCCATTAAATGTTATAAAAAGACCACCGTAGTTCCAGTACTTCTTGAATTCGAACAGTGTGAGTATGAGTGATGTACTACCAACCTGTCAACTCTATCGAATCATTCTACCATTCGCGTACTGACATTCAGATACACACTCATTGTTTACACTCACATTCTTGTCGGAGCCTCATCACGTTCCAGGACAAGATGACCTGTATGACCAAAACTGTGCTGGGTTTGATGAGTTGACAATCGTTACACTTTACTACACCAGTCCCAACATCTACATTTATCCACTGGTGGACATTCACATCATTTAGCAAATAAAGCATGATTCAACAACTAGTAGCCAGTATGAGTTAACAACTACACACAAAGAAAGAGAGTTTTAACAACTGGTGTGCCAGCTTCCTGGGTCAACCTGCACAGTGACCATATTGAGAAGTAAACTACTGAGACCAGACGTTCCTTGGGGTCTGTTACGACACACAAATACATCAGCAGTACAACTCTACAGTGATGTCAGCGTGACCTGTCCTGTCGAGAGTATGCAGTAACTAGGTCAGGGTTTGTTGACATTTGGTTCATTGGACATTTGCCATACAACTGACAGTGTTACACAGCGAGCTTGGTTGAAACATAGAACATTACACATCAGGACTGGAGAATATTTGACAGTGTTTGCGAAAGAAAATGTTATTGAACTGAGAAGTCCTACATTGATTGTTATCATTCAAATCAACGATGGAGCTTCTATTTCTGTGTTGAATTTAAAATAATTAGACCAGAAGTATTTGTTTAATAAAGTACCACAGTACTGTACTATTAGGCAGTGTAACTGAGCCTTCATTCCAACACATTCTTTCTGCAACACTCTATTTACATCATATTGCCATACTATTTATGCATTTATGTATTTATGTTTAACTATTTATATGTGATATTTGTTTGTATCCAGCGGGTTGTTGTTTCGGTTGGGCGGTGTCACACAGCAGAGTATCCCACGTAATAGAGGGTCTGATGTGTGCGTTTCTATAGGTGCAATTTTCTTCATTGGAAATTTGCTGCGACAGCTGTTGCTATTAGTGTTAGCTGTGAAGTCTGTACTCATTGTTGTTTTTGTAATATTCCTCTGTTCTTTAGTTTGTTTTGATTTGTTTGTAATTTGTTGGTCTACCCTATTCTATCTTTCAGTTCTATTCTCAATTTATATTTATATACTGTGGCGTTATTTGTATTTGTTATCCTCTTGCGGTTTATCTTTTATTGTTTTTCCCATTTGATTTATTTCATTTCCGCAAATGTTTTCATGTTCTTCTGTATAACTGTTTTGTTTTGTGCCTGATCGACATACACTATTTAAAATATAGTTGATCATATAAATTGATGTACAAGAATCAACTGATAGTTAATTGCTATTACTAAAGGTACACAGTTGATGATATAAAACACTATTTCTGGTGCACTGCACTTATATTATAGAGTGAACCAGCAACTTATAGCTGTTATTATATAAGGATTTATACAAGACCTTTGTAAGGCTTGTTTCCCACAGTGATTGGGATAGTTAAGTACTATTTTTCACAGGTTACAAAGTTATCATACAAAGTCTTTGATTAAGACTAAGAAAGTAAATTTATTTACTTTTGCAAATTACTGATCTTATTAGACAAGATGTCTACCTTGGATTATTTTATCACACAAGGCAGGGCTCTTGATAAGACTGGTCAGCAGTTAGAAGAATGGGCAGTTGCTCAATATGACAAAGCATTGGCTGCTGAAGAAAGAAAAGCATTGATTGAAGAAAAGAAATTAGAAGCTGAGGAAAGAAAATTACAAAGAGAGGATGAACAAAAGAAATTGCAGATACAGACTGATGAAAAAGATTCCAGATGGAAATGGAAAAAGAGAGAAAAGAAAGATGAAGCTGCTGCTGAAGAGAAAAAATTACAGGCTGCTGCAGAAGAGAGAAAATTACAAGCTGAAGCTCAAGAAAAAAAAGCAATAAGAGAACATGAACACCAAAAAGAACTTTTAGCATTTGAGTTAGAAAAGTTAAAGTTAACAAACATAAGTAATGTTAATCAAGCATCTAGTGGTAATGGTAAACCCTTTACTTACAAGGTCAAGGTACCAGCGTTCAACCCTTCCAGTGATGACATAACATTCTGGCTAAACAGATTTGAACGCTCGTGTCGAGCACATAATGTGGACAAATCACAATATGCTAACCAGTTATCAGAAAATCTGAAAGGTGATTCTCTGACTAGTTTAAGTTTGGTTGAAGAGGCTGACAAAGATAACTATGATGTTATTAGGGCAGCCTTATTAAAGAAGTATCAGTTGTCTGAAGAGGGTTATCGGAAGTTGTTTAAGACAATGGTGCCTGAGGCAGGTGTAGAATTCTCAGAATTCATTGCAAGGACACGACTTACATTTGATCGTTGGATTGAGCTATCCAAAACAGAAAAGACTTATGAAGCCCTTATGGACTTGATACTCAGAGACAAGATTATGTCAAGTATAAATAAACCTTTCCTCGAATTCTTACATGAGCGTAAACCTAAGTCTCTAAAAGAAATGGAACAGTATTGTACCCAATACGTCACTGCACATCCGGACGTAGCTATTAGCAATAGTAAGGTTAAAGAAGGTATGCCAGTTGCTTCTGCAACACCATACAACCCTAATCACTCTCACAAATTCCAAGGACCTCAAAATAGGTTTAATAAAAAAGGTAACTATTACAGTTATCAGAACCAAGGTAACCAATCATTTCAGGGTTCTTCTTCGAATACCTGGAGAAGAGCTGACAGCCCTCGATTCAGGGGTGGTCATAATTACAGGAACTTTCGCAAAGGAAGTCATTCTAGAAACTATCCAAGTTTTCCTTCATGGAGACATCAGGATCATAATTACCGAGATACTCATTATAATGAATATGATGATAGTAACCAAAGGAGCTATGATTCAAACCCGAGTAGAGGTTATAATAGTGGAAACAATGATAAGTACAGAGGCAATAATAACAGAGGTAGAGCACAATTCAAAAAACATAAAGCTCATTACCAGGCGAACTCTGCACAGCAAGAGTCCCACGAAGCCTATAAACAAAATAAAGATAATGATGACTCTAATAATATGGCATGTGCCGCTTTTGATTTTGGGAGAGCATCTCAGTGCCCCCAATGCAAAACATTATTTGAGCCAACCACAGTGTCTACTTTAAGCTGTGGCCATCCTCTTCCCGCTCTTCCTGCGTCAATCGCGCATGATGGGAGAGGTTCTCTTGTCTTACACAAAGGTTTAGTAAATGACAATCCAGTCTCAGTACTTTTTGATCTGGATGCACAACTATTGGGGTTAGGCAGTCACTCATAGATCCTTCTCATTCTACAGGCAAAGTAGTCAAATGCGTAACATTTGGCGGCACCATAGAGAAATACTCTACCGCTATCATTAGGATTGCTACTCCTTTCTTCACAGGAGATGTACACGCATGTCTTTTGCCGGATCCGATCGCTGATCTTATCATCGGTCGCATTCACGGAGTCCAAGAATGCACTCCGGAGCAAATTTCCGTTTGGGAAAATCAAAATATGCAATCTGCTAATGCAGTAGTCACTAGAGCTCAAGCTCTCAATATGCCTGAAACTTCATCTGTTGAAGATAATGAAGTGCATAACCAAGATGATCCCTTGGTAATTTCTCGTGACTCGTTTATAAAACAACAAGAAGAAGATCCGACTCTTAAGAAATTCTTCACTCTTGTAACAAAAGGTGATCCGAATAAAGATTCAAATTGTAAATCTTGGATTACAATGAAGAATGGCGTACTTGTACGTATGGTGCAAGACTCCACTAAGTCAAGTCATTCTCAGATTCTTGTACCCAAGAATTTGAGAGTTAAGATCTTACAACATGCACACGACTCTCAGTGTGCTGGTCACATGGGTTTTTCCCGTACAAAGTCAAGAGTTCTTGCGGCTTTCTTTTGGCCTTTTGTGAACAAGGACATACGGATCTATTGTCGATCCTGTAAAGTATGTCAAGAAGTCAAATCCAAAGGTCCTCGTCATGCTGCGCCTATTCAGGCTGCAGATATTCCTATTCGTCCATTCCAGAAAATGGCGATAGACATCATTGGTCCATTCAAGATCAAATCTGCTAGAGGACATCAGTTTATCTTAACGTGTGTAGACATGTGCACACGTTGGCCAGAGGCTATCCCTCTAAAGAGCATTACTACCGCTGACATTGCAGATGCTCTTTGGCTTATATTTTCTCGGCTGGGATTCCCCGGAGAAATATTATCAGATCATGGCACCCAACTGATATCGGATACCATGTCTCAAGTAATGTCTACTCTACAGATAGAGAGATCTTTGAGTAGCATCTATCATCCTATGTCCAATGGGATGGTCGAGCGACTAAATAGAACACTTAAGAACTTATTAGGGAAGATAACTGAGGATCATCCTCAGGATTGGGATAGGGTTTTACCCGCGGCCCTCTTCGCGTACAGAGAGGTCCCCAATGAACATACAGGGTTTTCGCCCTTTGAACTTGTCTTTGGCGCGCGACCGCGCGGCCCAATGTCTTTGCTGCATGATCTTATAACAGCTGACAATATTGACGATGACACAAAATCTTCTTACGAGTATGTCATCGCGCTGAGACAAAAGATTATCGAAGCATGCAAATTGGCAACGTCCTCTTCTGAGTTTGCTAAGCAGAAGGCAAGACAATTTGCTAATAAGAAGAGAACTTTACGACAACTTTGTCCTGGTGACAAAGCATTTGTTTTGCTACCTTGTCGTGAAAATAGACTCTTATTAGTTGGAAAGGTCCGTACGATATAATATCGAAAATTTCAGATGTTGACTACATCGTCGATATTAACGGGAAGCATAAAACCTTCCACATCAATATGCTTACGGAGTTCCATGAACGTCCTGACTATCTACAGCCTATTTTCCAGGCAACGGACGATTCTCATGTCAAACATGGTCATTACTCATCACTGTCTGTAATACAGGATGAGGAAACAAGTTTTTCGGATGTTAATCTCCCGCTTCCAATGATCCCACTTCATTCTAGTGAATCATGGAAAGACGTTACTGTTTCTCCTGATTTGTCTCTAGGAGAACGGCGACAAGTTTCGTCTATGTTACAAACATTTCAGGATGTCCTCACTGACATCCCTGGACAAACTCATGTCATTGAGCATGACATTGTTCTAACTGAACATACTCCAATTAGGGTTAGGCCTTATCCTATCCCTATACATTTCCAAACACAGGTTGAAAAGGAGTTGGATGAAATGATAGATTTACAAATAATCGAACCATCCACTTCTGCATATTCTTCGCCGATGGTTATTGTTCGAAAAAAAGACAATAACATACGTCTTTGCGTTGACTATCGCAAATTGAATCAAGTTACGAAGTTCGATGCTGAACCTATGCCTTTACTAGAAGAGTTACTTACTCGTCTTTCTAAATCGCATTTTTTCACTAAACTTGATTTGTCTAAAGGATATTGGCAAGTTCCATTATCCGAACGCGCCAAACCTCTTACCGCTTTCTCTACTCCCAGAGGCCTTTTCCAATGGAATTTTATGCCTTTCGGCCTTATGAACGCACCAGCTACATTTGTACGCATGATGCGTCGAATCCTATCGTATCGGTCAGATGTCATTGCTTATCTAGACGACATCTGTCTTTTCAGCGATACTTGGGAAGATCACTATTCAGGATTAGTTGAATTATTATCAACTCTGCGTGAGTATAACCTGACAGCAAAACCATCTAAAGCTTGTATTGGCTTTAGCGAAATTGCTTTCTTAGGCCATCGAGTAGGTCACGGTTTCTTGAAGACAGAAGACCATAATATCACTAAGATACTTAACATCTCTATCCCTAGGACTAAAAAGCAAGTGCGAAGTCTTTTAGGTCTCATACAATTTTATGGACGTTTCATTCCGAATCTGTCCTCTATCATGGCACCTCTCTCTACACTATTAAAGAAAGGGTCGCCTAACATGGTTCACTGGTCTCATGAATGCCAATCTTCACTAGAGAAGATCAAAACTATGTTTTCATCACCACCTATTTTAGTGTTACCTACAACAGATAAGACATTTGTTCTTCGTAGTGACGCTTCATCCACTGGGATTGGAGCGGCACTAATGCAAGAGTACTCTGGAACTCTGCATCCTGTAATGTACATATCCAGAAAACTTAATGCTGCAGAAAGGAATTACTCGGTTTTAGACCGTGAATTATTGGCAATGGTTTGGTCAATTCTCAAACTCCAAAGATTCCTTCTGGGCGCGCATTTCGTAGTGGAAACTGACCAAAAAGCTCTTACGGCTATCCAAAGTAAAAACTTGAAGAGCTCGAGATCAACTCGATACGCAATCGCTCTTCAACCTTTTCATTTTTCGGTACGAGCTATCCGTGGTTCAGAAAATGTGATGGCGGACATTCTGTCCAGATGCCCACATGATGCCACTTAACTGTTAAATATTGGATCTTTTTAATATGTATAACTTTACAACAGTTATTTTTTGTTTCTTTACTAAGATACACATTTGTAATTTAATAATAGAATGATGGTATCGCTACTTAGCGGTTTATTGATGTTAATTCACCGCTGTTCTTTGATGATTGTTTCTTCATAAATCATAAATTTAAGATTGTAGTGTGAATTTTTGGTATGCATTGTATAATTACCAGAATTGTATTATACGTACATCACACCTTCCTGGAAACATTTATTCGTAGGGAAACAATTTCTCTCAGATTTTGAGATATATATTCTCACCAGTCATATTAGGAATTATAGTTATTCCTGATATTTTCATCTGCGCAGTATTCTTGCGTTGTGAGCCTATTCTACGGTGCTCCTAGATGTATTTAAAAAAAAAAAAATTTTATTTTTTTTTTCCCGGGAGGTGTGGTAAGACTGTAAAGGGCAATTTTTACTATCTTGCAATATAATACATTTATATTCTTATTATGTTCGCAAATATTTTGTAAGCAAAGTATTTCCTTTTTAAGTGCTTAAGGAGAAGTCATTTTTGGGTTGCTTCCCTTGAAAATAGTTCTGTCATCTTCGATCGGACTCCGCAGACGACTCTAGGCCTACTGCGATTTATTCTGTGGCTGGGTAGGAATAGATTGTTCTTGCTTCAGTATATCTATGGCCTGAATTTATACGTAGTGTTTGTATGAGTAGGACGAGTCTGTCTTATATATGGATATCTTTGCATTTCTAAGTCGAACTAATTTGGTTGTCGCTAGAAAGGTCAAAGGCTATGCAGCGGAAGTATCGCTAGCAAGGGGTGTGATCCATGGCTGTCATCCTGTGAGGATGCCGAGTTTTGTTGTAGCAGGCTTTTTGCCGAAATAGTGATCTATATATGGATGGGGAAAAGTGATAATCATTTAGACATGTTGTATGTACTTTACCCCAGTGTTTATTCTCTTTTGCCAAGGAATGGCAAAGTTATATTTCGCATAAAAAGGTAAAACCACAATTTATTATGAACTTGGGCTTCGCCATCGTTGTTGATAAGCAGATGCACAGTGGTACTTTTAAAAAGAATATCCATTCAAAGGAAGAAGACATTCCTATGTATCAGCACTGGATTGTATGATATTATTCAATTACCTCTATGAGAGAACCTATGAAGAAATGAGGACATTTAATGAATGACTAATTTTGGTCTATATTCTTTAGTGAGTGAAGCTCACGAGAGAGAGAACAGCCATGTTGAAATTCATATACTTTGTATTTTTTGAGTGAGAAAAAGGGATGCCTGTACTATCGCTCGATGAACCAAGAGATCACTGCTACATGTGAGAACCCATGTCTGGGATTCCTATATTATGAAATATATATATATTGAACTTTACGTGAAGGAATATTCGCTAGACGAGGTTAGGTCTAGGAGCCTTCCTATGTATTGGTTATGGTCTGACGTGCCCAGTCAGTAAAGCCAGATGATTTACATGATGGAACGCTGAATGCTTATTTACGAATGCTCCATTATGATATTTGCCAAGCATGAATGCTAACTTAAGATGATATTCCTGTGATCAACATTATGCTGTCTATGTCGACATTTGTTCCTGTAACCATACACGTACTGTCCAAGTGTGCGTCCCATTAAATGTTATAAAAAGACCACCGTAGTTCCAGTACTTCTTGAATTCGAACAGTGTGAGTATGAGTGATGTACTACCAACCTGTCAACTCTATCGAATCATTCTACCATTCGCGTACTGACATTCAGATACACACTCATTGTTTACACTCACATTCTTGTCGGAGCCTCATCACGTTCCAGGACAAGATGACCTGTATGACCAAAACTGTGCTGGGTTTGATGAGTTGACAATCGTTACACTTTACTACACCAGTCCCAACATCTACATTTATCCACTGGTGGACATTCACATCATTTAGCAAATAAAGCATGATTCAACAACTAGTAGCCAGTATGAGTTAACAACTACACACAAAGAAAGAGTTTAACACACTTCCTTTTTTTTAACTATGTAATTTTAATGGCACTGATTTTGCCATGCGGTTTCAAAGTGCATCGGAGCTGTATCGATACAAATATTAAAACCAATGAATGTTCTGTGAGGACTAGCATCCACTGTGCGTGTTTAATCTGAATTAAAATCTAACAAGATTTAAAGTATTATTGTTTTACATCATTTTTAAAATACGTCGTACGAATTTAAATTTTAAAACAACTGTATCAACATTTTGCCAGGTAACATAATTTGGTTTCTACCGCTTTGGTTAAAAAAGATAAATAAAAATAAGCTGGTGGCTTTTTGTCAAATATGTATTCACTTCATGTGAATGTACGTTTATTTTGATTGAAAAGGCAGATTTATGCATTCATTCGCGTTCACTTATGGTATGTCGGTACTTCAGAATTTTAAAAATAAATCTATGTCCCCGCTTAGTACTAAAATTTAGAAAATGTCTGGCCTTAGTCTGGGTGTTTAAATAACTTCCGGCTATCCATGCCATGATTTTGCAGCTGCGTCAAATTTGATTCGTGTTGATTTATTTGAAATTTTCTATTTCCATTGTTAAACGTGAGTACCCATCTGAATGTATGTTTGTATGTTCTCTATAAATTCCCTTATAGTATTTTAAAACTAC
Organism: Oreohelix idahoensis; assembly: GCA_024509875.1. NCBI lineage: Eukaryota > Metazoa > Mollusca > Gastropoda > Stylommatophora > Oreohelicidae > Oreohelix > Oreohelix idahoensis. The sequence continues at coordinate 76,383 of JAMPIV010018076.1, read as the reverse complement.
GTGGTGAAATTTAAGGTAATTTTTTTCTTAGCCTGCCACAGTGTGATTTAAAAACATGCCACCAAAGAAAAGAAAATCTATTGGAAAAATCAATCCTAAGTCTAAGACAGTTAAATTAGTAAGAGAAACTGAGACTCTTCAAGAGCATGAAACTCGACTTAATAAAAACTGAATTAGAGAGGCTGAATCCAGGGCTGTGGAAAGCCCTCAACAGCATGAAGCGCAACTTACTAAACAACGATTTAGAGATGCTGAATCTAGGGCAAAGGAAAGCCCTCAACAGCATGAAGCGTGACTTACTAAACAACGAATTAGAGATCCCAAATCCAGGGCTATGGAAAGCCCTCAACAGCATGATACGTGACTTACTAAACAACGAATTCAAGGTGAATTTTTAACCAAGCACTTATATTGCTAGAAGATAAATGTATATCCATAAATGGCAGGTCTCTTCAACAACTGGGTCTAGAAGCGCCTACACGAATTGTTTCTGCGATACTTAGGGACATTTTGCGGAAAACAAACTATGATATTGATCAGTTGGAAACCAATGAACTGCTCTTAGTTTATGATCAAAGATTGGCATACAACGCTATTCTGGACCTGATCAGAAATGGAAATGGAGGACTATTCTTTCTTGGTGCACCTGGTGGGATAGGAAAAGCATTTCTTATTAATTTGCTTCTTGCTAAAATTTGGAAGCAAAATGAGATTGCTCTTGCGGTTGCATGATCCAGAATAGCATCTACATTATTGGAAGGAGGTCGTACAGCTCATTCAGCTCTCAAACTACCCCTAAATCTTGCATCTCCGATTTGTAACATTAGCAAAAGCTCTGGACAAGCACAAGTGCTAAAAAAATGCAAAGTCATTGAATGGGATGAGTGCACTATGTCACATAAGAGAACTCATGAAGCTCTTGATCTGACTCTGCAAGATATTAGGGGAAACACTCATCCAATGGGAGGGGCTGTAATAGTGCTTTCTGGTGATTTTCGTCAAACATTACCAGTTATTCCACGATCAACACCGGCGGACAAACTAAATGCTTGCCTTAAAGCATCATACCTTTGGAGACACATTCAGAAAATGGGACTGACCACCAATATGCGCGTTCATTTACTTGGAGATACATCCGCGTACAACTTTGCTCACCAACTGTTGTGCCTTGTTGATGGCAAATTTCCTACAAATCCAACAACTAATCTGATATTGTTTCCATTGGATTTTTGTAATTTAGTCATGTCCATTCAAGACTTAGAAAACAGCATTTTTCCGAACATTCACAACAGCTTTAGAAACCATAAATGGCTTTGTGAGCAAGGGATTCTGGCACCTAAAAATGAGTGTAAATAATATTAATCTGCAAATATAGAATCAACTGCCGGGTATTGCCAGAACATACAAATCCATTGACACTGTCATAGACACTCAGCAGGCTGTATTTTATCTGACTGAGTTCCTGAACTCATTGGAACCAACTGGAATGCCACAGCATAACTTAATTTTAAAAATCAGTGCACCGATAATATTGATGCGAAATCTTGATCCGCCAAAATTGTGTAATGGAACCAGATTATGTTTTAAGAACCTCCTGCCAAATGTGATAGAAGCAACAATATTAACAGGTTATGCCAGAGGACAAGAAGCATTCATTCCTCGCATTCCTCTGATCCCAACTGACACGCCTTTTGATTTCCAGCGACTGCAATATCCTGTGCATCTTGCATTTGCAATGACAATAAACAAGGCCTAAGGGCATAAACTTAGAAAATCCATGCTTTTCACACGGACAAACTATGACATTTATGGTTTCTAAAGTTGTTGTGAATGTTCGGAAAAACGCTGTTGCTTGCTCCAGGGTGGGCACACCAAGAAATTTATTTATTTTTGCCCCAGGTGGCAACACCAAAAATATTGTTTATCAAAAAGCACTGGAATAATTTTGCAATAATAAATGTAAAAAATAACGGTAATTAAATATGACACGATGTAGTCAAATATATTAATTGTAACTTATGTAACTTCCATGTGTGTAACTTACGTATGTAAGTTTCATAAACCGTTACTAGAAAAATCCGGGCAACGCCAGGTACTAACAGCTAGTACCATATAATTAAAAAAACATTTTTTGTATGAGCGTGGGTCACAAAACAATTTTACGCAGGCCACATTTGGCCTGTGGCACTGCAGTTGGACCATGCTGTTCTAGAGGATAAATCAGCACAACCCACACATTTTTAATGTTTTTTTACATGACACACCCAAGTCAGATTAACCACCTTACATGAAAAAAGAAATATTTTTAAAAATAGGGACAGCATTGCAGCTACAGCACAACATATTGAGGTCATCACCATGACAATTCTTTTCTTCTAGATGGATCAGAGATGGGATAATGAGCATGAAAATGAAAGATGTTTAAGAGAATATAAAGAAGACAGCCCATGAAGAGTTTTTCTTACTAGAAAAAAGCAAAAAAAAAATTGAAATACACAGGGATTGTCATCATCATTGATGACACTGAAAAGAGAAAATGGAGATCAATTAAACATAGATAACTTCATATAGCTTAGAAATGGGACCATGCAGGGTTTTGAGGAAAAGAAAGACCCAGGAAACACTGGAAAAAGAATCACACAGAGGGAATGAACCAAGATAGGAAAATCCTACACTCACACAAGACAGGTCCATGTGGAGACAATTCTGTCAGTTCTTTAAGCAACAGACATATGAGAAAAGAGGAAATACAATTTTTTTGTTTTATTTTTACAGGGTGCACGTCATGCTTTTGCAGAAGCTGTAGGTAAAAATATAGCCAATCCTACAGCTACGCTGCTGAGTGCTTGTAATATGCTGAGACACATACATCTGGAATATCATGCCAAGGTGATAGATGAGGCAGTGCTCAAGGTTATCAAAGGAGGAAAGGTATGTTAGAGATGAGATCTGTGAAATACCATATTTGATATTTGTCTCTGTTAGCCTCCATGCATTCATCATGCCTCAGCTACGTGTAACTAATTGTTGTCTGTTAATTATTATTTGGAGCTTGTGCGTCTGGTATGGCTTGTTATTTGTTTTTTTTTTTCTTCATTCTCTGGTAAAACAGAATCAGGCAACCTAGGAGCATAGGGATCTACGTTAGTAACATTCAGCTCTTGTCTTGTCTTTGATCCACCATCACTGAGCGTTAGCTCTTTGAGATTCAGCTCTTGTCTTTGATCCACCATCACTGAGCATTAGCTCTTTGAGATTCAACTCTTGTCTTTGATCAACCATCACTGAGTGTTAGCTCTTGGGGATTCAGCTCTTGTCTTGTCTTTGATCCACCATCACTGAGCATTAGCTCTTTGAGATTCAGCTCTTGTCTTTGATCCACCATCACTGAGCATTAGCTCTTTGAGATTCAACTCTTGTCTTTGATCAACCATCACTGAGTGTTAGCTCTTGGGGATTCAGCTCTTGTCTTGTCTTTGATCCACCATCACTGAGTGTTAGCTCTTGGGGATTCAGCTCTTGTCTTTGATCCACCATCATTGGGGATTCAGCTCTTATCTTTGATCCACCATCACTGAGTGTTAGCTCTTGGAGATTCAGCTCTTGTCTTTGATTCACCATCACTGAGCATTAGCTCTTTGAGATTCAGCTCTTGTCTTTGATTCATCATCACTGTTAGCTCTTGGAGATTGAGCTCTTGTCTTTGATTCACCATCACTGAGCATTAACTCTTGGAGATTTAGCTCTCATCTTTGATTCATCATCACTGAGCATTGGCTCTTGGAGATTCAGCTCTCGTCTTTGATTCACCATCACTGAGTCTTAGCTCTTGGAGATTCAGCTCTTGTCTTTGATTCACCATCACTGAGTGTTAGCTCTTGGAGGTTCAGCTCTTATCTTTGATTCACCATCAGTGAGTGTTAGCTCTTGTAAATTCAGCTATCTTTGATTCACCATCACTGAGTGTTAGCTCTTGGAGATTCAGCTCTCAAAAAATCTTCCTCAATAAAATTGTATCAGGTTCAAGGTATTTGAAATTTTGAAAGGCCACACACAAAATGATGCATATTACCAGCTCAGCAGAAGAGAAAACGTGGTAATCTTCAGACTCCGCATGGGCCACAACAGACCATCTATTCAACAAGCTAAAGACAGGAACTACCAATGAGTGTAACTGTGGCATAGATAAAATGACTGCTGAACATCTGCTTCAAAGATGCCCAACATATGAGCAACAGAGAAAGCACATATGGCTGTCACCAGTAGAATTCCTAGAAAAACTCTATGGAGATACAAATAACCTTAAGCTGTTTGCTGCTTTCTTTGAAAATATTCAAGTAGATGTGTGAGAGTGTACGAAGAAGAAGAAATTTGGAATAATTGCAGGCCTATCTGTGATTTTAAGTAGTAGAAAATTTAAACCAGTGGAATTTTCACAGAATGTTAACTACACTTTAAAGGAAAGATTGCATTTTCTATCTCATTCAGCTCACAATTAAAGGGAAGTTTTATAAGTTATTACATGAGTTTTCATGCAGAACATAGAAATAATATGTTTGGTCCTAGGGACACAGCACTTTTAGATGCTGGTGGGAGAGGACTGGTCCAAAATTTCTCTAACTTTAAAATTCATCCTCCTTTCCCCCAATCACCTACAGATCTACCAAATCATTCCCTATGGTCTACCTGGAGCTCAAGATCAAACTTGGGCTAACCAATCAATACCCTTTAGCTCCCTGAAAACCCTTAAGCTCCTCGAGAAGCATAGGCCTTCAACAAACACATGCCAAGTCTTATTGTCCTGTGCCATCCGCTCAAGTTCTTTCCATGTTTTCCTCATCATCTTCACCTCTGTATTATCCAGTTCTTGTCTCCTTATGTTTTTTGGTCTACCTCTGCCTCTCTTTCCATGTGGATTCCAGAACAAGGACTGCCTTGAAATGCTATCAACAGGTTTCCTCACTGTGTGTCCTATCCATCGCCAGCATCTTCTTCTCAACTCTTATTCCACTGGCACTACTTGTCTGGTTCTTGTCATCAATTCCACATTTGTGACTTTGTCAGCTTGATGATCTGGATTTTGCAGAAACTTGGGCTAACCTCTTCTTTAAAGAATCTTGTTTTTAAAAATGCCCTCTGATTGGCTAGATCGTGGTTTGTTGAAGTCCAGGTCTCAGAGCACAGTAGAATGTTGGTCATGGTTAACATTTTGTCATTGACTGTTTTTGTAGAGTGTAGTAGAAATCTTTGTTTGTTGTCTTCCAGGAGATAATAGTCTGCTATCAGCATAAATGATGGTCTGCAGTTTTTTTTTTTCTGTGTTAGTGTTTGATCAGGGGCTTCACTGTTTTCATGGATCATGGATGACACTCTTCTATTTGTCTTAACTCTCTGCCACTTTCTCTGTCCCAGTCCAGGTGACATAGCATCTCTCTGCCATACGTTCCGTAGTCTTTCCTTGTTTTCATAGATCAGTGAAGTAATTTTACATCTCCATATGTTCCGTCATCATCACCTCCTTCTCTTACTATGCAGGTTCCTTGTGAGTGAGTACTTGACAAGTTATGCTAATGTTGGAGTGTTAAGATTGTTAAAAACAAAAATACAATGCTGAACTGAGTGACCTTTGAAAACAGATAATCACTTTATGGAACCACCACTGCAACTGGCTGTAGCTGGAAGCCTGCATGAAACCATTTTGATGCTCTTGCACATCTTGCCACACTGGTTTCTGCAGCGTGTTTTACACAGTGAGGTTGCCAGCCCCATGCAAACAGAAGTGGCTGCGTGCTCCACAGGGAGCTTAATGAAAAGTGATGATGATAGTAAATGTTTGTGCTAACTCTGTTCTGTTATGTTGTATGTTACTGCTAACTCTGTTCTGTTATATGTTACAGCTAACTCTGTTCTGTTATGTTGTATGTTACTGCTAACTCTGTTCTGTTATGTTGTATGTTACTGCTAACTCTGTTCTGTTATGTTGTATGTTAGTGCTAACTCTGTTCTGTTATGTTGTATGTTACTGCTAACTCTGTTCTGTTATGTTGTATGTTACTGCTAACTCTGTTCTGTTATGTTGTATGTTAGTGCTAACTCTGTTCTGTTATGTGTTTTATTTAGTGCTGACTTGTATTTTTGTGGTATAAATGCTGACTTTCTTTAGTTATGTGTTGTGTAAATCTTAATGTTTTATATCATATTCCAGTGATGCAGTTGTTTAATTATTTGATGTAAATGTTGGCTGTTTCTAAGATACTGTTGATGTAAAGGCTAATCTGTTGTTGTCCTTAACAGGTCAAGACACAAGACATGGGCGGTTATTCTGGCACCTCTGACTTCATCAATGCAGTTGTTCAAAATATTCAATGATAGAAACTCATGAAGGTGTTAAAATGGCTTTCATCAGGACTCTAGCACCGCAGTGATATTACTAGATGTGCTATTTTCTTGTTGAGTATTTAGATGAATGAGACTGTTTTACTGTGCTTCAAAAAGTTTGAGAGCTTGTGGGGAGGTACTTCTTTTTTAAAATGGTTTTATAGCATTTATACATTATGACTAACCTATGTCTTGATAGGTCTGCAGACAAAACATTTTGAGTTTTTAACTCTGGTTTAAAATGATTTGGAAGTCTTCAGTACACTTTAAGCTAGTTATCATTTAGCTATTGACAGTGTTAACGTCACATACACGTAACTCCTGCAGGTATAGTCAAGACATTGTAATGACGCAGAAGAATAAACTTGGTATGTTTTTATAAACTTGAAACAGTTATTCCTGAGCATCCTGACATACGGAAGCAATATAAAACTATTTATTTTATGCAGTTTTCTATAGTCCAAATTTTTTTTTTAAACAACTTATTTACATAGTTGTTCCTCTTTTACCTTGGGGTGTAGAGATCAGCCAGAGAGAGCTCTGTGCTATCCTATCTGCATTTATTTTAAAGACACCCTGTAGAATTAGCACTAAAAGGATAGAGCACAAAAGAAGTCGATGAAGACAGAAAAAAATATTTGGGATGTATGACAAGACAGCTTTAATAACAGCGGGTTAGTGAAGTGCTGAAAAGACAGATTATTACAAATGGAACTAATCGTCAGTCCCATTAGGCATGATGAATAAATGAGAGGTAACCCATAACAGTGTAATTATCTTCCCTTGGTCTCCAGCAGCAGCATAGCTTATTGGCTGTTGTCAGCAGTTTCACCATGATCAATTTTATTTCACCCAAGGACACAAAAGGCAGGGACAGAAACTTTCCATCTAGTCTGGTCTCTATCATTTTATCTGTTGTCTTGTTTGTAGCTCTACTCACAGGATTGTCTCCAGTTGAATACAGGAGAAATAACATAAAATCATACTGAAAAAAATTGTGACTCGCAGGTCAACAGCTTGTTGTACAGATAAGTTTGGTTTGGTTTTAAGGACTATCTTCATTGCACTTGGACAACTCCATCAGTGCTTTGATCTACTCCATTAGATCACACAAGGAGGATCTCAGCACAATGTACAAACTCTGTAGCACCAGTGAGGATACCAATGTGTGTAAACAGGAATCACACATGCTATAAATATTTTTATGATGAGTAGGTTTCCTAATTTTTAAACATTTTGCCAGGGAAACGGCCATATAGCCTACTCTTTACAATTTCCAATTGCTGAGGGATTTTTTTAACGTGCGCAACTTGCACACTGGACCTCCTATTTTTTTGCTGCTATCCGAAAAGGCTAGGCATCTGATCTCACTACCCAGTAGATCAGGGGGGAGTATGACATCATTAGGAACCACTGGTTGTGACAAAAAAATGTCCATCAATTATATTCCCGGTGAGCTCGGTACCTTTAGAATTAGAGGCATAGATAAAAAACATACTTAGTAGCAGCAAAGAAACACTCCACCATTGTCAGCTGCACTAATGAAAATTAAAAAGAACAAACCAGAAAGAAGTGGAGATAAATCAAGAAAATGTGGAGACAAGTGGAGATATTCCCTTTTAAATTTCATCAAAAAATAAGATGGAAATGACCTGAAGATTAATAGGAAGCACGGCATTGCTATTAAAGTATGCTAGTAGTTGTTGTAGACTTTAGCATGTGACAAATTGTTGTACAAATTCAGAGTATGTTGTGTGTATATATTTTCTAGATATTATAACTAAGACTTGTATGACCTTCTTGTGTATCTTATTTTCCACTAACAGTGAAAGATTTACAGTAGGATAGTGCTGGTGTATTAATACATGAATATACTTAGGAAGAGAATGTGTTGTGTGTGTGTGAGAGAACATGTATGCAGGCATACTCCCCCTCCCTCCCTCTCCTGCTTGTAGAGTTTACTGACCTCTCGTTATTAGTATTACAATAATTGCTTTGCTTAAACAGCTGAGACACGTGATTCCGAGTGAACTGTAATATGCGATGAAATCTCACAAAATTTGTGATATGTTGGCATTTTTAATATATTGAGATATTCATACCATAATAACATCTTCCATAAATGTTTGCAATGGTGCAAACAGTAATAAGATAGGAAAACTTAATGACAGGTCTATCTGAGGTGCCAAGCTCAGAGAAAAATCAGGTTTGTGGTATATTGATTATTTATTTCTGAATAGATCAATGCTGTCAGATGTGTACTACATGTCATATATATATACATATTTATTTTGTTTTTGGCAAGGTTAACATAAACTGTGTGACAGTTTGAAGTTTCACAAAATATAAACATCACAAAATTATTGATTTTAAAATTATTTTCTTTCTCATAATTAGATATGGCAGGAAGTTATGAATTTTGTGAGAACAAGCTACATTTATAAATCACTTGTGACTTCGTATTATTGGTTCATCTATCATTTAACCATATTCTGATATCTGCAACACATGGCTTTAACTGATAACTAGTCCATTAAAGAACTTATGTTCCTAATTGTTTTTATGAAATTTATCATTATCAAAGATATTCTGACCCTATTCTGAAACAAAATATATACGAGGGGATGTAGCAACTGCAATAGGATGCTTTCATAGCTTAGCCTACACCATAATGCATGATCATTTGAATTTCTTGAAAGTGTGCTCACGGTGGGTGCCCAGACAACTGACTGAGGAACACGATTGAACCGAATGGGACTGTCCTTGGAACATCTGTCTCGGTACGCAGATGAAGGAGAAGACACGCTGAACAGGATTGTTACTGGGGATGAATCATGGGTGCATCACTACCAACCTGTGATTTTCACCTATTTGGTCTACTAGAAGCTCACCTTGGCAGTAAACATTTCGCGGGTGATGCAGAGGTTGAGCGTGAGGTGCGAATGTGGCTGAGACAGCAGAGCACGCTCTTCTATGCTGCAGGTTTCGAAGCACTAATACAGCGATGGGATAAGTGTATCAATGTTGGTGGAGATTATGTTGAGAAATAAAGGGGAAATGTAAGTGCAATAATACATGGTGTTGAAGTTCGTATCTCATTTATTTATTTTTTTCATAACCATTTGTAACTTACTGACTTCCCTTCGTATTTATTTTCTACTAAATTTATTTTTTATCTGATCTAAAACAAAAGGTAACTTTGTTAGAAGTTTTTATACCTTTGCCTAATCTACAACAAGATTACAGATTTCTTTGTTAGAAGCTATAATGTTTCTTCATTCTACAGGAGTCAGATGACACTGGGAAAGACTAGAAACGGGCTGACCGGGTAAGCACCCCGTAAGCTGCATTCAATTGCTACAGAACCCAAAAACGATAGATGCCCCCAGGATTCACCGAAAGGGGGGGGGGAGAATGATGAATCCACAGGTGCCTCATTGGAATCGACCAGACCCGTTACACGGACTTCGAGCTCTGAACAACGGCTGGAGTTTCCATGTGCCTGTGGTAGGGAGTTCTCTACTCAGAGAGGAATGAAAATCCACAGAACGAAAAAGGGGTGTGGGAGGTCATCAGGAGGAGATCAACAGCGCTCTGTCTCGACGGATAAGACGTTAGAAGAATGCAGCCAGGAGTCAATCCACAGTGCTGAGTACATTCAAGTTGATCTGCCTGATGATGATCTCACACACTTATTGGACGGGAAGAGAGATGCAATCAAGTTTCCACCTGCCAGTGCAAAAGGGCTTTGGGAACAGCTGGACGAAGCCTTGGCAAAAGAGTTGGATAACAACCTGAAGCAGATAACTTTGGAGAAGAAGCTGGAAATCTTCGGCGACATAATATATCTGCACTGTCGCAAAGTGTTCAGAGTGAGGGAGGCAAGGGAAAGTAACCCACCACGAAAAAGTAGAAGACAAATTAAAAAAGAAGAAATCAGGAAACAGAAGAAGCATGTCCGAAAACTGTTCAAGAACGCAGTTGCCACAGAGAAAGAAGGGTTACGACAGGTTTGGGAGCACCTGAAACGCCAACATAATGCCCTTTGTAGAGCAGAAAGGTTGTGCAGGAAGAGAAGGAAGACTCAAAGGGATAGGGAAAGATTCTTCAGGGAGCCCTTCAAGTTTGCCAAAGAACTGTGTGAGCAGCCACGGCCGGGTACGCTAAACATCAGGAAAGAAGACCTGGAAGAACACCTTAGAATGACATATTCAGATGGTCGCAAATATGAGCCGCTCAGCAGCATGGCAGGCCTTAAATGGCCGAGTAAGCCAGGAGCTGAATTTAACACCAAGCCCCCAACGGTGCAAGAGGTAGAAAGCATTGTCCAGAAAGCTCGGTGCAAGTCAGCTCCAGGTCCTAATGGTGTTCCATATGTGGTGTATAAGAGATGCCCTGAGGTGCTCAAACGACTGCTCCGTTTACTGAAGAATGCGTGGAAAACCCAGCTTGTAAGCAAGGAATGGAGAAAGGCGAACGGAGTCTACATCCCGAAGGAGCAAAATTCCACAGACATCAGTCAGTTCAGGCCAATCTCACTACTCAATGTGGAAGGGAAAATATTCTTCTCAGTGATGGCGAAAAGACTCACTACATACCTCCTGGCAAATGGGTACATTGACACTACCATTCAGAAAGGAGGTATCCCAGGTACACCAGGATGTCTAGAGCATGCCACAATGATCTGGGAAGCAATCCAAAAGGCAAAGTCTGACAGAACAAACCTCCATGTAATCTGGTTGGATCTAGCGAATGCTTATGGATCCGTTCCACACCAGATGTTGTGGCAGGCCCTAGAAATGTATCATGTTCCAAAAGAGATTGCAGCAATGCTGAAGCTGTATTTCGCAGGGTTTGCTGTCAGATTTTCAACCAGAGAGTACACAACGAAGTGGTTTGGCCTTGAAGTTGGATTTGCGATGGGATGTACCATCTCTCCGATACTATTCGTGATGGCTATGCAGGTAATCCTCAATGCGGCTGAAGGAATGGCTATAGGCCCAAAGCTCGATGGAATGTGTCACATGCCACCGCTCAAAGCATTCATGGATGACACAACAATTCTGACATCAGATGAACATCAGGCCCGGAGGATGTTAGCACGCCTGGATGAACTAGTCAGCTGGTGCAGAATGAGCTTCAAACCAAAGAAGTCGAGAAGCCTATCAGTCAGGAAAGGGAAGATAGCAGAGGTCATATTCACGGTTTCCAACCAAAGAATCCCTACTGTCATTGAGGAACCTGTTAAAAGTCTTGGCAGGGTGTACGATGCCTCATTAAAAGACTCAAAGGCAGTGCAACAGACAATAGAAATGGCAGAAAGAGGGCTACAGATCATAGACCAAAGCAGACTCCTGGGAAAGTTCAAACTGTGGTGCCTCCAGTTCATGTTGATACCGAAGTTGCTGTGGCCACTGCTTATATATGAAATAAGCACAAGTACAGTGGAAGCCATAGAGCAGAAGGTCAACAAGTTCATGAGAAAATGGCTAGGGGTACCACCAGGTCTGTCAGATGTAGCACTATACTGCAAAAAGTCAAAACTTCTGCTTCCTTTCAAGTCAGTTGTTGAAGAGTACAAAGTTGGAAAGGCAAGGCTTGCAATGATGCTACGCGAGTCAGCTGATGACGTGGTTAAGTCCATTCAGCCCACACTGAAAACGGGAAGGAAGTGGAGAGTGGAAGAAGCTGTTGATGCTGCTCAAGAGTCACTCAAACTGAGGGAGGTAATCGGATACACACAAACGAATAGACGGGGATTTGGTCATGGAGACATCCGCTGGTGGTCCAAGGCATCAAGCAGGGAGCGAAGAGACATGGTAGTTCAGGAGATACGAGGAGCTGAGAATGATAAGAGGTTGCAAAAAGCAGTGCAGCAGGTCCAACAAGGCCAATGGACTACATGGGAAGGAGCCCTGCAGAGGTCCATGAAGTGGAATGATATATGGCATATGGCACCTCTTAGGCTCAGCTTCGTTGTCAGATCACTGTATGACCTGCTGCCGTCGGCCACCAACCTTGTGAAATGGGGAAAATCTGATGATGAGCAGTGCCCCCTGTGCCAGGGGAGGCAGACACTTGAACACGTGCTCTCAGCGTGTAAGGTGTTATTAGGGCAAGGGCGATACACTTGGCGCCATAACAAAGTGCTAAATGAGCTTGCTGCGACAATAGATCTGGCAAGGATGAAGGCGAATAGCAAACCCAGGCCGAGCACCGCAAATACATACTTTCTGAGGGCAGGAAAGTCAACACACCCCAAACCGAGTAAACCTGGTAGCAGTTTACCATCTCTTCTTGATTGTGCAAACGATTGGGAGATGGCGGTAGACCTACCTGGACGAGGGGCATATCCAGAGAGTATCCGAAAATCGCAGAGACGGCCGGATATAGTGCTTCATTCTTCAGCAACGCTTTAGGTCATACTGATTGAACTGACCATGCCATTTGAATCTGAGCAGCATTCGTTCAAAGTGGCCAAGTATAATGATCTGGCCGCGGATCTGAGACACGATGGGTTCACTGCAAGGGTCATGGCTGTTGAAGTGGGCGCAAGAGGGCTTGTGGCTGCATCAGTGTATGATCTATTGAAACTGTTGGGGCTGAGGGGACAGTCGAGAACAAGGGCACTGAAGAGGCTTAGTGAAACTGCCAAAAAGGCATCAGGCTGGCTGTGGAACAACCGCAATGGGCAGTGGAGATCGTGACAATAAACGCTGCGGTACAGAAAACACCAGGAATTTTTCTAAGTCCACAATACACTGCGTTTTGTGGTGTACTAGTGAACGGGCTGTGACTCAGAGGCGACAGGCGGTGTATACTATAAGGGGTGTCAGTATCAAAAGTCCAGTGGGGAACGCGCAGTGGCTAGACTCGTTGACCTCGCGATGGTGTCTCAGTGTGTGCGACGGAATGAACGGAATAATTTGTCTTCTCTTTGTTACTTTCACAATTGCCTCCACGGCTGGCGGAGTTGTGGATTTTAAAGTTGCTACCGTAAGTGAAATGGGTTCATTTTCGATACAAGACAACAGGAAGCTGAGACGCTTGGGAGTCATGACCCAAGTGGGCCCGCCCCCGTAGAGTGTAAAGGAGTATATGGGGCCGAAACACTTGTCGGACGGTGGGACCTCTTCTGATGATCAGATTGCTTCCTGTTGTATCGCTCTGTAAAGAGTTTCCTATCATAGTCTTACACATGCTTCTAGCAAGGAATTTGAGTTTCAATTTAAATTTTGCTCATTTTTTTTCCCATGACATCAAAGTTGAAAAAAACACAAAGTTGAATACAAATGTTGTATGTGTGTATATTAAGCCTTGTCATTATATAGAGGTGTGAGGGGAAATCTCAACAATAAATTTGGCTTCTCACCTTTTATGTTATTTTATGTGATGTGTGTGACAACCACTGGCTTAAGACCCTGGTGTGTAACTGTTGTAGTTGTGATGAATAAAGTTACTCTGGACATGAATGTGCCACAGTGATATCTATGCTTGAGATTTGTCATGATAGAGACTCAAAGCAGACAGTAAATGTTGCAATTTGTCAAGTAAAATAAAAATAATAATAAAGGTTACTACTCCTGCACATGTAATACGCACACACAAAAATAAATAATCAGTGCTCGATGGAAATAATCCATTTACCTCTTTAGTCTTCCCAGTGGCCTGAAACCAGATCTTCTGCTGTTGTAGGCGTGTAGCAGTAGTTTATCATGCTGCATTCTCATGAGATGGCCAGACCACTTAAGTTTCTGTCTCTCTGTATACCTGATGCAGGATTCTACAAGGATATCGTCTACAAAATTAACCGCTGCTTGACTTATCGGCAGAGTTACTACATGCCAGAAAAGCTGGTATTAAACATTGAATAGGTTTTCCATAAAACAAAACCACAGTGGCAGCACAAATGAGCTGACTGGGTCAGGTCCCTTCTTGGAGGGTAAGGAAAAAATATTGGACTGTATGTAACATATAGAGATGAAATTGGTGCTGACAGAGGTAATACTTGTAGTGATGTATGAACCAATGTAAGGTCAACAATCACATAAGGTAGTTAATCCCTTAGTAGATACTTGATGGGAAGTCACAACAGTTGGTTCTGAACACAGGGTTCTGAAGGGGACTGAATGAATAACTGATCATATTGTTGTTACACCTTGATAGAAGTATTAGAGACTTAACTGTATTAGGTTTATTGCCATCATCTTCTTCTCATCTCGATGGCGATGGATAGGACACACACTGGGGAAACCTGTTGCTAGCATTACAAGGCAGTCCTTGTTCTGGAACCCGCAGGGCAAGAGAGGCAGAGGTAGACCAAGAAGCACATGGAGACGAGAGCTGAAAACAGGTGAAAATGATGAGGAGAACGTGGAAAGAACTTGAGATGATGGCACGTGACAGGAGGACTTGGCATGTGTTTGTTGAAGGCCTATGCTCCTTTGGGAGTGGAGGGTTATGATGCTGATGTATTAGGTCTCATGTTTTTTTGAGGTTGTGTGACCGGTTCCCTTCTTCACTGCCATTGCCTTCCCTTAATCAAGAGTAGAGTTAGGTAACCATTTACAGCTGAGTAGACAAGTTTGATGCTACCAGATTTGGCAAGTGGTTGTGTGCAGGATGTGACAATTCTGTGGGAGAACCCCAACCAGAGCACAATATTTTAGCCCTGCATATTTGGAGAGTCCCCATGGATGGAAGGGAATGCACAGCATGCCAGTCCTTCTCTTCTCTCTCTCTTTCTCCCCCCACCCCACACACACACACACACATATCCGCCTTTGTAGCTTGAAACCGGAAGTGAGGTAAGAAACTGGAGCTCATGATTCCATCTCTACAAGTTTTAAAATTGCAGAAACCCTAGATCTCTAATGTAAATAAAGCCAAAGATTCAACTTTTCATTGGCATGAAAGTGTGGCTTGCTCATATTGATTTGTCAATTGATCAGATCAGATCGGGTTGCACCGTATTGACACGAGACACCTGTTATGTTCATAAAAGTGTTCATGTAAGTGTACAGTGGTCAGCCTTAAATGTTGATTAACCACCATCATGAGAGAATTGTGTGCAACCTTGTTTAACCCAGGTAGGTTCTTCCGGATGAGAATGCAGCTACGTGTTGGTGTTTCTTGGCACGTGATGTTGCATATAATCTAATGTTAGTGCTCACCTTAGTTTGTTGACTCAGTTCATCTCACAATAACACATAAGTCACTGACGACAGTTAACACAGTCACCACGATAACTAACTGTTTCACTGACAAACATTTTCTAAACCACTAACAATAATTGGCTTAATTACTGATGACAACTACAATAAATAATAAAATGTTTACTAAGATTAAATGTTATATATATAAGAATATTGAAGCATGCACTGTACACCTATATAACAATTATAATTCTCATCTCTATTTCTACTGTACCACACTTACTAATCCTATCATCATCTAATAAGTTGAGAATCTCTGTTTTCATTCTTCTTAATTAATACACTGTGTTCTCCACAAAGAACAAAAACCTGAGAACCATTGTTCTCTTCATTACGTAAGAAGCAACAACAACTCAAAAGTTACACTGATTCTCAAAATCCCGTGTAAAGCAATAATATCCTCTTATCTTAATATTCAATGAACATTTCTCATTAAGTTTTACAGTATGTATAAGTAAGTATCAAGTTAGTGGTTCTCAATATGTTTTCTTACATGTGGCATCAAAGGCTAAGCGCCTGGAAAAAAGTCACCACTATTTATCTATTGCCTGCCATTCTGCAGGATCACACATTAGCACTTCACTACAACCGCTCCACCAATGGCATGAAGTTATAAATATTCATTATATATTCTATAGCATAAACACAGAATAATATTATCCTTAAAATGACTCAAGAGCTGCTTGAAAGATCATTGGTTAACACAGTGTTTCTCAAACCTGATAGTAGCAACGCCCCCTTTTGACAACTATTATTTTAAAAAGCCCCCCACCCTTTTAACACCCCCTTGCTCTTTATCGTGTAAACACATACATTTACATATATTCCACCATACTTTTAAAAAAGCAATGGAGTTAATGAGTTATCTTTACTTATAATATAAAGAGAAAGCACATTTATAAAAGCATAGTTATATTAAATATGTGTTTAAGTACGGAATTATATACACCACAAGTTCATTATCCTTGAATTACAAATTGGCGAAGCAGATGATATAAAATTAGTTCTTACAACTCTATAACTATCATAATCATATCATTTTAATAGCACCTAAATGACTGCACATATATCTTCAAATCTGAATATTTAAGCCTCTCCTTATGTAACCACTTTAAACATGAACAAGTTGGAAAAATGAGATCCTTGTGCTTGGTGTGACTCAGCCAGTTTTGTAATATTTGGTTCTAAGTTTGTTAAAAGAAGTCTCAAATCTCCTGTTACAAATTTGCAGTCAGTTTCGTTGCTTTTGTAGTAGCAACATGTTTTGGGGTGTAACAATTCTCCAGACCTTGAGTTCTTTTATATTTGGACATGCACCCTAATATAACCGGCTAGATTGAACGGGAAGCGCTTCGCCAAAACGAGGCAAAATTTTTTAAAAAAAATGTTTTGGGAGGTAGTCATGCTGTGGAAGTGGACAGAGTAAGGAAGGGGCTGTGATTTGTTCACGGGCTAATCAATGTTTGACGGGAATGTGTTTCCAGAAGAAAATATGTGTCGAGAGTGGAGAGAGAAGGTTAGCTTGGGTGTGTTGAGAGGCTAATGAATGTTTTGAGTGTTGAAGGGACATAAATCTCTGCCTACTGTCTCCTGACAATGGTAACATCCCAGGTACTAAAATTTTGCTTTTGGAATCCTTGTAACACTTCATGGGAAAGAGATAGTGGTTCTCAAGCTGTTAACCGTTAACAGCTTGAGAACCACTATCTCTCTTTCTTACTTTCACTACAATCCTCGGAGTTACTTGGAATATTCAGAGCGATGTCCAAAACTCTATTACTCAACAAATAATCCGCCCTACTAAAGCAAACCACAAAGTATATCAGAGCAGTACAGAGTCGCCCCAAAACTCTAAAGCTGTATGAAAATACTCTCTCCAGTATTCTGTACTTAAAAGACAAGTTATTAGAACACTAGCTAAAATTATCCAGAAATGCATTTCTTAACTCTTATTATTATTATTAGCTATTCCCTATAAAAACTATCAATTCAAATCTACACATCTTTCCTACTTTATCATTTGTCCATGCACTAGCGAGTCAAACCCGTGGATCTATAACAAACTTCCTACATTTTTAGTTTTCTTCTCTAAAAGTCTCTAAATCTCCATAAAATGTAATCTGATTAATACCCCTTCATTTTGCACCCGGCACCTGTTTTTCTCTGTTGTTTTCTGGGAAAGTGTTAGGAGTCCCACATTTCTGTAAACCTGACAACAGTGTAAAATGCTGATTTCAGCACGTATATTGTCTTTCTCACATCCTAATTAAATGACTCAGTTACACCAACGCAGGTGTTCTCGTGGACAAACGTCCACTTGTTAAAGTTACAACGAATTTCATTTTCCTAAATCAACATTGCATTCTTTTCTCTTATTAAATTTGTATTTGTCCTAAAACGACCTTGAGGTGTGAAAACCTTTCTACAACATTTTACATCCATTTGACACATGAGTGTCACAGTGATCTGCACTGCATGCCTTTCTTTACAGTAAAACATAACTGTTGCGAATAATTGCCGTTCTCACGTCCTAGTTAAACGACCAGTGCAGGTGTTGTCGTGGATAGATGTCCACTGTTTATAGTTATATCTGCATTCCTTTTCCTATAAATTCAACAAGATGTCACTTAAAAATGACTTTGTTGTGTCTTTGTTTTTTGGGTGTTATTTTAAAGTGTTCTCTAAAAGTTATGCCAGTAGCATAAAATGCACAGATGTCCGTACTCTGTGACCCGCACGTAGTTCTACCAAACAACACGAGCGATGCCTTTTTTGTTGTGGCCAAGCGTCACCTTAATTGACAGCTCCTGACCTCAGTGTCAACTGTGGTGAATCTAGTTTGTTTGTAATAATTAAATTGTGAGAAATAATACTGCTCGTGTTTTGTTGCACGTTAGAAGTTATCTTTATGATTTATTGTAGTAAGCTATTTTTTATTTGAAAGCAATGCTGCAGATGGAGCATACAGCCATTGCCCGGTCACACTCAGCAGCCCTAGTAAAACAACAACAACACATTAAAGTACTTAAATTGACTATACACTAGTCTTCTTTTTCTTCTAGATATTGCAAGTAATTCAGTCTTGTATTCTGGCATGATAATTCTATATAATTGAGCACTATATCAAATCCTCACCCTCGTGTTTACTACTATAATCTTTGTGAAAACTGCAATAGCTAGTCAGCAGAAAAGGAGTTAACTGTGATAACCAAATAATGGTGAAACAAAGAAAACCATAAGGGATTTAAGAGTTGCAAAACTGCTGGCTCAGATGGTATTCCAGCAGAGGTCATCGAAGCAGACATTACATCTCTGAAGAGTTGTTATGTAAAGTACATGGAAGAGCCTGAAAGGGAGAAACTTATCAATAAAGTGGAAGGAAGGATATTTGGTCAAGTTACTAAATTATGTAGATTTGCAAAAATACATAAATTATGGAGAAATAAAAATATAGTGCCAGGAAATACATTCAACGTAATCATCCTTGAGAAGTTACACGTGGTCATAGACAACTAGCGGAACCCTAGAGATAAGAACAGTAGTGTGGCAGTGATGCCTCTTGACACCATTTAATTACTATTGATTGTACATCAAATTGAATTCAATGGACTGACAAAAGACCCTGGCTGTTCTGAATCATAACCATTGTTGCAACACCGTATGCAACACAATACTGCCCCGGTCAAATTTCACGCGAAAATACCAATCGTGGGTATGCTACAGCATCTAGTCGTCCCATCACAATAGGCAGTCATATAATGAACAGCAAAGTTAACCCTGAACTGTAATGCATGGTGCACAACGGCCAACTGTGATATGCGTAATGTCCATAGTTGTTATATAAAAATCAACTTATTTATTTCCAATACTTCAGGTACCATACATAGCGAAAGTCATTAAAATTATATGTCCCGTCAGTCTTCATATAAGCATAAAGGCACACTATTCAGTAAAATTGTCAATCTTGGACCGTAGGGATATTCAATTCATAAACAGTGAATCAACTCTTCTCCACAATGACCCTTCGCACCCTTCCGTAGCTGGTAAGGTTGTAATTTAACTCTGATGTAACAGTGTATGAACCTCCCAGGCCACGGAAGCTTAATACCTTACCAAATACATAATATATGATTCCCTACATGACTATTATAAGTCACAACTGCAGCATCATTCCATGTCTTCTCTGAGTAATGGAACTCAGAACACAAATGTTAGCCTATGATTTAGGCATCCATCTTGAATCCTCTGTTTTTTTTTTACCATTCGCGTTCAACAAATGTGCACCTCAGTGCACTCTTCAAAAAATATCGTCATCTCCCCAAATACTAGTGCCATTTTTTTTCTGTGCAACTACATTGTTGCCAAATTCATATCGCAACAATTACCCCTACCGTCCTTAAGAATAAAAGTAACGCAGTTTCTTTTTTTCTTCCAAGAACCACCACTGCAGGCAATAATCACTAACAGATCATAAAGCATATACCGTCTCAGTAACGTCTAAGTCATCTAACCAGTCTCAATGGTAAGGAACAACCAATACAAACAAACAAACAACGCAAACAAAAAATTAAAAAAATTATAGCAATAAAAGAGTACCGTACATATCATCTGTCAGCCGTCAACAAGAATCAAAAGCATCCCAATCACCAGGTAAATCCATTAAATTATGTGAGCGTCACCAATAGGGCACCAAACATTAGCAATATCTCCAATAGCGCACAATCCCTCTGAAAATACCACGAGTTCATAACATTACGAAAGTTAAGACCGTAAAAATACCATATGTCCGTGCCATAAACTTCCAATACTCATCCATAAAGAGCCATGGTCGCACTAATCTACTACGTCTATTCCTACTGTGCCAATTCCATGCGCAAGCGTAAAAGTAATAAAACAGCTAACACAATGTGTGAAACCATTCACACCTTCCAGATCAATATGTACATGAAGTCTCGTATTACTGGCTGTCCTTAGTTCATAGCATGACATGATTATAGCTATAACCGTTCGAAATATCACTCGGCACATGGAGTACTGTCTTCCTGCGGACATCTAGAAAGAACGTCCGCAACCACATTCTCCGAACCACGAATTGCCTGTATTTGGTAATTGTAAGGTTGCATGAGGATAGAGTACCTTGCGGCTCTGGCACATTTGTGATTCTTTGACTTTAAATACGCAAGGGCCTTCTGATCAGATTGAATCACAAAAGGTACCCCCAGCAAATATTTCTCCAGCTTGGTCACCGCCCAGATTACAGCGAATAATTCCTTCTCCAGAACAGAATAATTCAGTTCTGCCTTGTTCAACTTTCTAGAAATGTAGGTAATTGGATGAAGATGCCCAGCAAATTCTTGTAGTAATACTGCTCCAACTCCTTTAGATGAGGCGTCTGTACGAAGAGTATAAAGATTATCAACTATAGGTTACTTCAAAATTGGTGGGGAAGAAAATAATTCTTTTATCCTATTAAAAGCAGAATTGCATTCTGGTGTCCACCTAATTATATTAGGCGCACCTTTCTTAAGAAGAGTAGACCGATCTGCAGTTATCGACGATAGATTATGGATGAATCTGCCGTAATACTGAACCAAACCCAACGAACATAAATTTGCTTCTTAGTTTTAGGAATTGAAAGATGAAGAATTTTAGGCACGTTTTGATCTAATGTCTGAAGATTCCCATGTCCAATTTTATGACCCACAAATGTGATTTCCGAAAATCCAATATAAACCTTAGATGGTCGAGCAGTAAGTCCTGCGGAACGTAAAGTAGATAAAAGTGAGTGAAGTCCTAAGAAATGTTCCTGCCAAGTGTTGCTAAACAAACAAATGTCGTCAATATATGTGATGATATCCCGCCTATGGGAGAATAAAATTCTCATCATTCTAGTAAAAGTCGCAGGCGCGTACACAAGACCAAAACACATAAAGTTGAACTGGAACAACCCTCTAGAAGTAGAAAACGCCGTATAATGTTTACATCTATCGGCTAAAGGAACCTGCCAATAGCCTTTTGACAGATCAAGTTTACTGAAAAAGACTGCCGTAGATAACTTGGGTAACAGATCGTCCAATAATGGCATTGGTTCAGCGTCAAAATTTGTGACATGATTGAGTTTTCTAAAATCTATGCACAAACGAATGTTATTATCTTTTTTTTCTTATTATTACCATCGGGAACGCAAAGCTACTGATGGATGGACTGATTATTCCCAATCGAATCATGTCTTCTAGTTCCTTGTCCACTTTGTCCTGGAAATGTATCGGTATTGGGTACGGACGTATTCTAATTGGGTTTTCATCATGTAAATGAATATCATGAGTTATTACATTTGTCCTACTTGGTATGTCCGTGAGCACATCTTGAAACGAGTGTAATAATTCTGAGACATGTCGTATGTTATCAGGTGACAAGTCAAGACAAATCGTTACATCTTTCCACGTCTCTTTAGACTGTACAGGTAAAATCGGAAAAGACATAGAAACCTCAGGGAAAGAAGATTCTTCCTCCTGGATAACCGATAACGAGTAGGACGATTCACAATGTCCTCAACTGCGTGAAATACTGCCTGAAGATGTTCAGGTCTTGAGTGAAATTCTTTTAACATGTTGATGTGAAACGTTTTTCTTTTACCTTTCACATCAAGAATGTAATCCACGTCGGAAATACGCGAAAGAACTTTAAATGGACCACACCATGTAATAAGTAATCGATTCTGTTTGCTAGGTAAGAGCACAAAAGCCTCATCACCTGGCACCAGATGACGCAGATGTCTTGACTGATTTTGCAATAAGCGAGCTTTTTCTTTAGCTCTCTCTGAAGCAGATGTTGCCAACTGGCATGCATCCATAATTTTCTGCCTTAAATTCACCACATACTCATAAGAAGATTGAGTTTCTTGGGATAATGTAGCATCAAGCAGTAAGTCTTTGATCAATGACAAAGAACCTCTAGGTTGAGCCCAGAAAAGAAGTTGAAACGGAGAAAATCCGGTATGTTCATTAGGTATTTCTCGGTACGCGAAAAGTACCGCTGGTAAAATGTGGTCCCAATCTTTAGGAAATTTCCTAGAATCTGTTTTATTGACCTATTTAACCTCTCAACCATTCCATTCGAGGCGGCGTGATAAACACTGCTCAAGGATCGATCAATGTGAAACATTTTCATGACTTCCGTCATGGCTTCTGACACAAACTGAGAACCTCTGTCAGATAACAGTTTTCTCAGAAACCCTATTCTAGTCCATATTTGAAATAACGCATCAGCCACATCTTGAGTTGAAATATTCTTGAGGGGTATGGTTTCTGGCCAACACGTGCACATGTCAATACATGTTAACACATATCTATGTCCTCGAGATGACATAATAGGAAGTGGACCAATAATATCCACTGCCATATTTTCGAATGGAGGCACTGGTATATCAGCCGCTTGAATAGGAGCCAAATGACGTGCCCCTCGAGCCTTAACTTCTTGACATATAATGCATGATCGGCAATACACACTAATGTCCCTTGACAACCCAGGCCAGAAAAAAGATGAAAGGACTCTAGCTCGAGTTCTGGAGTAACCCAGGTGACCAGCACAACACGAGTCGTGTGCATGATTTAAAATGTAAGACTTTAGTTCTTTGGGAACCATTATTTGTGTAATAATAGTAGAAGATTTATAATCTTGAAATCTCCGAACTAGTATATTATTTATGATAGCATACCATTGTTTTTGAGAATCATGAATCTCCACATTATCTTTTTGAACCAAAGCAAAAAAATTCTTTAAGGAATCATCATTTTTTGTAATGTAACAAAAATTTCCTTATTGATGTTGCTCTGCAACCCATCTTCATAACATTGTGGTAACACCTTAGCTTGATCATTCTCCTGTGCTCGTGTAACAACTGCATTCGCCATATGTAAATATTTACGTTCCCATTCCTGTATTTGTTCTGGAGTACATTCTTTAAAACCGTGTATCCGTCCGATCAACAGATCGCACACAGGATTAGGCAACAAACACACTTTTACCCTTCCGGTGAAGAAAGGTGTCGAAATGTTCACAAAGCAGTTTCATATAATTTGACACTACCACCAAAAGTGACACATTTAACATATGTGCCTGTAGAACACATAGGATCAATTAAAGAACGGCGCACGCCTACCGTCGTGCAGCCTGTATCCATTAATACCGATACTGGCATGCCGTTAAGTAGCCCTCTGTGAAATTGCAAAGCGCCTGTTCCTTCGTGTGCTGACAACGCCGGTAAGGCAGGTAGAGGATGACCACAAGTCAGTCTGGATACCACCTTAGGCTGAAATAAACTTCTACATTCCACACAATTCTCAGCATTAAGAAAATCAAAAGAAGAGCAAGCATTTGCTTGATTAATAACATTTTTATTATTTGACCCAACATTTTCCGCCATCTGCACGGCATTTCCCTGATGAGCCGAACTATGTAAACTATTTGACCGCAACGTTCTGTCATTACCTTGGTCATTTATATAAGCATGTCTGCCTCTATTCTGGGAGTAACGTGACCTATTATACGTATGAAATAGATGATTATTGTGAAACCCTCTCCCTCTATCTCTGTTTCGGAAATCATCCCGTTGAAATCTGACAAACTGGTTATTATTCCTGTTACGGAAACCAGATGATGCACTGCTATCGACACCTGAAAATTGAGAATAATTTCTCTGATCATTGTTCCTGTCATAACTGACTCTTCTTTGTCGACCGAAATTTCTGTCAACACTGTTAGAACGAAATCTGCCGGGTCTATCATGAACAGCGGCAGCACTTGCTGACTGTACTGATACATGAAGTTGCGTGTTCCGAATATTCTCCCCTGGATGGGCCGTGGTATATTGACGCCCCAATACCTCGACCTCCGATAACGTTTTAGGATTCCGATCCTACAAAAACGCCAAAAATTCCTTGCTTACTGAGGATAAGACTTTATCTCTCAGTATCAGTAAGATCATCAAAAGACCGGTTGATTTTCTCCAGTTCTACCCATCTATTAAAGGCTAATCGAATATCAGCAATAAATTGTGAAAAATCACCGCCTGATTCGGGTAACATATTCTTTAGGCGCATCCTATACCCAGTAGCTCCCATTTGGAATTTCTTCACAAGAATCGCTCTTGCCTCATCATAAGTTTGTTTATCTCCTTCTAAGGAAGAGACCGCACTTAGTGCCTCCCCTGACAAAATATTCATAAGTTTGCTGCACCACATACTTTTATCAACCCCACGCTTAGTGCACACAACTTGGAATCTATTCAAGAAGAATACTATGTCATCAACGTTTGGTTTCAATATAGGTAAGTGTATTTTAACGTCACACGAATGCCGATTATTGTGATATTGTGATTGACCCTCACCTGACATATCTTTATTCAAATTCATAGCTTTAATACGTTCAATTTCAATCTGAGCCATTCTCTCTTCATGAGCTCTTTTTTCTGACTCGGCTGCGAGCCTAGCTTTCATATTATCGGATTCGATCTGAGCTAACCGAAGCCTGTCTTCTTCTTGCCTCCTTTTATCATTCTCTTCCATCTCTAAAAGTTTCAATCGTTCCTGATTAGATAATTCTTTCTCCTTTAATTCTAATTGTCGTCTTTCTCTCTCCTGTGCTTCTTTATATTCCGTCTGTGCAAACTCTTGTCGCCTTGTAAACCCAGAATTTTCCCCTGCTTAATAAAATATTCAGCTGTCGCCATTTATGACCAAATACTAATACCTAATTAGTCAAAATAAACGTGGTACAACAATTAATATAATATTTTCGTCGCTTTATCAATGCTCGTTACTGGCGATCGACATAAATTTACTGAGATAAAATAGCCGTCATTAAATTAATTTAACAAATTAATACATATTATGACCAAAGAAATAAGATGAGCAATAAAAAAATTATCATAAACAAAACAAAATCATAGCAGTGACAATAATACTCAGAAAGTAAACTCAAGAGAAAAAATGTGATAAAACTGATAATATATATATATATATATATATAAGTAACGACTTATGTCACCATCATAAAGACCAAACAGTATACCGCAACACTCAATACAAGCGAAAGTCACAAATTATATCAATGAGAATTTGCCACGACATCGAAAGACACGAATTTAAAATGCACCAAGTCAGCTGTTATATATTAATGAAATAGCCCCTTCCCGTTTGACATAGAGAAATATAACAACCAAAGGAAGCTAAATAATATATAGATAAAGAAAGCGACAGGATGTGCTCCCTAATAATAATAGGACATGAACACCAGACTGACAATGTCTACTTATGTGTACGGCGCATCCACCCACTCCTCGCAAAGACGATCCACAATGAATTGTGTCCTACGCACGACTTTATAATTATATGAGTAATTTGATAAAGTTGACACTAGATGCCGAAACGTAGTTCATCATCCCATAAACCGAACAGGACAACAACTGCACAATTTTCCCGAGGTATGGTTGCGATATCTCCAGGTGACGTGAGTCCGGCCTCCAACCGACTGTTTATCTTGATATTATGGTTAATTTAGGGCAAATGTCTGTTTTGATTTGGCAACACGTTGATAATGCGATTGACAAACGTTGGACGTAATCAAGATCGAAAGTAAAAATTACAACCTGTATGTAACGGTGTAAACTCTGGCCACCATGATTACTGTTGCAACACCGTATGCAACACAATACTGCCCCGGTCAAACTTCACGCGAAAATACCAATCGTGGGTATGCTACAGCATCTAGTCGTCCCATCACAATAGGCAGTCATATAACGAACAGCAAAGTTAACCCTGAACTGCAATGCATGGCGCACAACGGCCAACTGTGATATGCGTAATGTCCATAGTTGTTATATAAAAATCAACTTATTTATTTCCAATACTTCAGGTACCATACGTAGCGAAAGTCATTAAAATTATATGTCCCGTCAGTCTTCATATAAGCATAAAGGCACACTATTCAGTACAATTGTCAATCTTGGACCGTAGGGATATTCAATTCATAAACAGTGAATCCACTCTTCTCCACAATGACCCTTCGCACCCTTCCGTAGCTGGTAAGGTTGTAATTTAACTCTGATGTAACAGTGTATGAACCTCCCAGGCCACGGAAGCTTAATACCTTACCAAATACATAATATATGATTCCCTACATGACTATTATAAGTCACAACGGCAGCATCATTCCATGTCTTCTCTGAGTAATGGAACTCAGAACACAAATGTTAGCCTATGATTTAGGCATCCATCTTGAATCCTCTGTTTTTTTTTTTCATTTGCGTTCAACAAATGTGCACCTCAGTGCACTCTTCAAAAAATATCATCATCTCCCCAAATACTAGTGCCATTTTTTCTGTGCAACTAACCCATAGGTGCTCAGTTTCACCTTAACAAATGATGAACCTGCCATCAATGGTACCTATACCTTGTAGCGGTATGGCAGCTTATGTGCCCTGACAATCCCCAGAGCTATGCCAGTGGGAGTTTTACTCCTGGTAGGTTCAACCAAGCTGGACTGGTCTGCGTGGATAGGGGTCAGACAAAAGCTGGTACCCTGGTCCTCCAGGTTGGGGGTTTTAGCACAGGGCCGACACCCCTGTCTATGTAAAAAATCTCACATGTTACGGAAACGGCAATAAATGAAAAAACTTTGATGCGGGACGGACATCCGGAGTCTCAGGCTCGTATGACTGACAGTGGTAAAAGCCGAAAGGAAGCCACTGGCATGAAAACGGATGCCCAGACCACAAAACACGAAACCAGAATTGGTTTTTGGAATGTCAGAACCATGAATGAGGCAGGAAAGCTGAGACAGATCACAGCAGAGATGAGGAATTCATCATCATCTCAACCCATAACCCGTCATGGGTCGTAGGGGTGCCGTGGTGGAAGCATCAGCAGACAGGGTCCTCCACTGCTCTCTATTCTCAGCAATGCGTACAAGTGTGGAGAAACCGTGTCCTGCCCATTCTTTGATGTTATCAGCTCAGGATTTTCTTTGCCTTCCTCTTCTCCGTTTACCTTCGACTGTTCCCTGGAGGATCGTTTTCGAAAGGGAGTCATGACGAGCTACATGCCCAAACCAGGCAAGCTTTCGACGTTTCACTATTGACAAAAGTGGTTCTTGGTGGCCTGCATAGGTGTTTATCTTCTCTCTAACATAGACATTTGTTTTGTGCTCTTTATAGCAAATGCGCAAAATTCTTCTATAACATTTATGCTCGAAAGCCTGAATCCTTCGCTCCGTATCTGCAGTGAGTGTCCAGCCCTCACACCCATACAAGAGAATAGATAATACAAGTGATTTGTAAATTTGATCTTCACAGGAAAACTGATGTTACTTTTCCAGATCACATTCAACCTTGTCATGGCAGCTGAGGCAATCTCAAGTCTTGTCTTGATTTCTTTATTTGATCTTCCATCACTACATATAGTGGACCCGAGATATTTAAAGGTGTTAACTTCTTCTAACGTTTGCCCATTTAACGTAATGTTGGTCGGAACATGTTTCTTATGGCTATTCACCAATATCTTGCTTTTTTCTATATTAATTTCCATCCCATATGTTCTTGTTACTTTCTCCAGTCTAGAGGTAAGGTCTTGAAGATGAGGAATTACAAACTACATATCCTGGGGATAAGCGAGAGCAGATGGACAGGGATGGGGAGAATAAAAACAGCTACAGGGGAAACCGTACTTTATTCTGGTAGAGAGGATGGTCAGCACAACGAAGGTGTAGCCATTATCCTGAAGAAAGGAATGGAAAGGTCTTTACTGGAATGGAAACCCATTAACAACAGACTAATAAGAGCAAGACTGAGAGGGAGATTCATCAACACCACAATTATACAATGCTATGCACCAACAAACGACAGCGATGAAGAGATCAAGGACGAGTTCTATCAACAGGTACAAAAGGAAATGGAAACTGTACCCAGGTACGATCTTATTATAGTAATGGGAGACCAAAATGCGAAAGTTGGAACACACAATAATTATAACGAAAGAGTAATGGGGAAATGCGGCAGTGGAACAGTAAATGAGAATGGGGACAAATTAATAAGCTTCTGCAGTATTAACAGCCTGGTCATTGGAGGAACACTTTTTCAACACAAAGAAGTGCACAAGTTAACATGGGAATCACCAAATGGATGAGACAAAAACCAGATAGATCACATAATGATCAATGGCAAATGGAGACATGCACTACAAGACGTGAAAGTAAGAAGAGGCGCAGATGTGGGAAGTGATAATCACCTAGTAGTAGCAAGACTGAAGGTGAAACTCAGAGCTGCTGGACCAGTTGTAGTCAAACAGAAAAGATACAACATCACGAATCACAGCTATCAAAGAGCTAAAAATGGAAAAGCGCCTGGTCACGACAATCTAAATGCTGAGCTATTCAAGACAGATCCTGAACTAGCAGCAGAACTATTAGAACCACTATTTGCACAAGTCTGGGAAACTGTGACAACACCAACAGAGTGGAGTAAAGGAATAATTGTCAAATTGCCCAAGAAGGGTGACCTTGGAGACTGCAACAACTGGAGAGGAATTACCCTCCTCTCAGTTCCCAGCAAAATACTAGGCATGATAATAATCCAGAGAATTTCAAAAGCAGTTGACCATAAACTGAGGAAAGAACAAGCGGGCTTCAGAAAGAAAAGAAGATGTGCAGATCATATATTTACCCTCAGGAACATTATAGAGCAGTGCTCAGAATGGCAGAGACAGCTGTACATTAACTTTGTTGATTTTGAAAAGGCTTTCGACAGCATACACATGGACAGCCTATGGAAAATTCTGAAGGCTTATGGAATTCCCAGCCGCATTGTTTCCATCATAAAAAGCCTCTATTCTAACTTTACGTGCAGTGTTGGATCGAGTAATGTAACTTTTGAAGTGAAAACAGGAGTACGACAGGGATACCCCTTATTAACAACATTATTTTTGACAGTCATAGATTGGGTGATGTGTCAGACAACGGAGGGCAGTCAAAGAGGAATTAGATGGAAACGTTTTCTACACTGGAAGACCTGGAATATGCAGATGACATTGCACTACTCGCGCATTCACATCAACACATTCAAGACAAAACCGATAGACTGAATAAGTATGGCCAGCAGGTTGGCCTGAACATCAATTTGAAGAAGATAGAGGTCATGACACTAAATGTGGGCAATCCTGAGCCAATAACAGTAAGTAACCAGAAGTTAGAACAGACAGACACATTTACTTACCTAGGATGCACCTGACGGCGGAACGAGCAAGGACATTAACAACAGAATGAATAAAGCGAGAACAGCCTTTGCTGTTCTCAACAACATTTGGAAGTCTTCCCAGTACAGCACAAACACCAAATTAAGACTGTATGAGAGCTGTGTACTTTCTGTGCTTCTCTATGGTGCGGAATGTTGGAGAGTAACAGAGAAGGAAATGTCGAAACTGTCCTCCTTCCACACAATATGCCTAAGGAAAATTTTCCGAATCTTTTGGCCAAACACCATCAGCAACCAAGAACTACTTATTCGGAGTAACCAGGAGGACATGCACACCATCATAGCTGGCAGACGCTGGAGTTGGGTTGGCCACGTCCTCAGAAGGGACCCTGATACCATCACAAGAACAGCTATGCTATGGACCCCCGAGGGAAAGCGAAAGAGAGGCCGACCAAAAACAACTTGGCGGAGAACTGTGGAAGCTGAAATGCAAAGAATGAACCACAGTTGGGGCACTGTACGAGGGATAGCCGCCTACCGAGCAAAGTGGAATCAATTTGTTGCTGCCCTACAAGACGCCACCAGGCGTGATGGCCGCTGACTGCTTTGACGGTTAGTGGTTATGGATCAAAGAAGAAGAAGAAATGATGAACGGTGTAACTCTAGCATGAATACTGTTCACCAGAAATTGGGCAGACTTGATTTTTTTCCGTAGAATTCTTCTTCTTCTTCCTCGTTCGCCCTGAAAAGGACGGTGGTTGCGTTGTGTCTGTTTGCGCCTAAACTGTGATATCTGCACCTTTCGGTCGACACATCCGACTTCTGCACGGCATTTTTTAGGGACAGGGTTTGCCTTCCCATTTCGATCCGTACTCGCTCAGCCAGACTGCACTGCTGCAGACTGTTTCCAGGACCACCACGTGGAGGTGGAGTACGGTCTTGATCAGCTCTGGTTCGCTGATCCTGATGCAAGCAGTCAAGCTATGGGTCGCTGACTGCATTCACTATTGCTGCATCTTAGGGTCCCTTCCGTAGAATGACATGTAAGGAAACACGGCTCAGAAATGCGCTAAATTTTGGCAAGCTGGCTCTGTCTATCTTCAACTGCTGTCCTCTTTCTGAACGTCCATCTCACCTCTGCTCACATTTCTGTGCCACATTATCCTATTACCTGACCAACTTACTCACCAAAAATAGTACTTTCCGTTTGCAAAACTCTTCGCCAACATCTCCAGGCGATCTCAGGTTAATCCAGACTTCCTTACACTTTATGAAACTATTTATGAAAAATCATTCACTCAAATTACTTTCTCGCTTTTCCTGAACTTTATTGTCTACGGTGAAGTGGAGGGGAACTGCGGTAAGACGTGGAATACGATGGATGGGTTTGAAAAAAAAAATCGAAAAAAGGTGATTCGTCTTACGAGGACAAAAGACAAAGAAAATAGTCTACGTTACGGCCACAAGGCCTTCGTCAGGAAAGGAAAGAAAGTGAAGGCTAGATAGGACACATAAAAACTAAATAAAATAAAAACTGGGTACTTCCCTGAAGGCAAGAACCGAAATTCTATAAAAATCGCTGTCCTGTTGATAAGCGCGTGGCTGAACTGTTCAGCCACGCGCTTATCAACAGGACAGCGATTTTGATAGAATTTCGGTTCTTGCCTTCAGGGAAGTACCCAGTTTTTATTTTATTTAGTTTTTATGTGTCCTATCTAGCCTTCACGTTCTTTCCTTTCCTGACGAAGGCCTTGTGGCCGTAACGTAGACTATTTTCTTTGTCTTTTGTCCTCGTAAGACGAATCACCTTTTTTCGATTTTTTTTTCAAACCCATCCATTGTCTACGGTGCCACCTCATAATGGGCAAAATGAACCTTTAACAACAAGCAGAAGAGAAGAGAATACCAGGCAAAAAAAAAAAAAAAACAGCTGAAGGCATCACCTTAAGGGCGCATCATCCCCACATTCAGTTATGACTGGAGAAGGCTACTACTGACCACAGGTACAAGAATACTACAGGAAGTACTACTAAAACCGTCAGAATGACGTAATATACGCCAAATGCACAACAGAGAGAAAGTAATCAGCTGAAGCTTACATCTCGTATATATATAATAATAATAATGATAATAAATTCTTTAAGCACCAAACACGGCGCATAAGGCAGAAACCAGTGCTCTCCAGGTTGTTCGTTGTGACGCCACTCCTCTTAGCTCTTGCACATTATTTAGGCCCAACGTTCTTCCTTCTCTTATTATTGTTCTTCTGAGTGTTTCTTTTGGTCTTCCTTTTTTCCTCTTACCCTCAGGAACCCAAGTGAGCGCCTGTATTGGTATTCTGTTGTTTTGCATTCGTAGGACATGACCGATATATGACCATCGTCTTTTCCTTATATAGTCGGAGACATATTTCTGCCTAGAGTCTTCTCTTATTTGTCGATTAGTCTTGAATTCTTTCCAACTGATGTTCATGAGTTTTCTAAGACATTTGTTCTCGAATGTATTCAGCTTGTTCTCCAATGATTTTGTTATTTTCCAACTCTCACAGCCGTATGTTAACACTGAGATAACATTTGAATTAAACAGACGAAGCTTGGTATGTATATTCAATGATCGTAATTTCCAAATGTTAGATAATCTATTGAAGGCGCTAGCTGCCAAAGCAATTCTAGTATGGATTTCTCTTGTTGTGTCACCATCCTGAGTTATTTTACTGCCTAAATAATTGAAACTTTCAACTTTCTGTAGTTTTTCCCCGTTCAAGATGATATCAAAGGTCTCGTTAGAAAAGTTCATAGCTTTAGTTTTAGAGGCATTTATTTGGAGACCTATTTTAACCGAGAGATGACACAAATTATTTACTGCTTCTTGGGATTGTCTGGGTGTTGAACTTAAGAATGCTAAATCATCTGCGAAATCCAGGTCCCCCAGGAATTTTCCATTTGTCCATTTTATACCTAATTGTTCATTGTGGGTATAGTTTCTCATAACCCAATCAATAGCTATTCCAAAAAGTAGTGGTGACATAATACAGCCTTGTTTAACCCCTGTTTCTACTGTAAACCATTCTGTATTCCCTTTATTTGTTCTAACACAACATCTTGCATTGTCATATAGCGCTTTGATTATATTCACATATTTTGTTGGAAAACCATAGATTGTAAGTATCTTCCACAATGATGGGCGGTGTAGACTATCAAAGGCTTTTTGAAAATCGACGAAGGTGATAATAAGTGGCGATTGCATTTCCACTGATTCTTCTATAATTGTTCTTAGTGTGAATATTTGATCAATACATGATCGTTTCGGCCTGAAACCCGCTTGTTCTTCTCTGATCTTTTCGTCAGCATGCAATTTAAGTCTTTCTAACATCATACAACATAATAATTTTCCAGGTACTGATAATAGAGATATACCACGCCAGTTATTACAGTCTGATAGATCACCTTTCTTCGGTAACTTTACAATAATACTGTCTTTCCATTGTTGTGGTGGTTGTTCTTCTCTCCATACTTCATTTATAATATCTAAAATTCTCAAGAGGTTGTTGTCATTAACTGCTTTAATCATTTCGCCTGAAATTTCGTCAACTCCAGCAGCTTTAAAATTTTTAAATCTTTTAACGGCTTGTTTGATCTCGTCCAGCGTGAATTCAACGCAAGTTATTGGCAAGGTGGTTGTGGGTGTTTCATTATTAAAATCAGGTGTTACTGTTGGTGGTGGTCTGTTTAGCACCTCCATGAAGTGCTCAGCCCATCTCTTCATTTGTTCTTTTTCTGTTGGTATTGAATTCCCTAATTTACCTTTAACAGGTGTTTCCATAGCAGTAGGCTGGTGACATAGTTGTTTTGTAATTTGATAAAGGCTCCTACTATTACCAGTTCTTGCAGCATTTTCAGCTTCTACGGCCAGTTCATTGATGAAATGTCTTTTATCTCTTCGAGTTTTTGTCTTCACTTCTTTATTTAACAAGTTATAAGTTAGTTTGCAAGATTCAACTGCATTATGTGTACTTGCCGCTAGTAGTTTAAGTTTTGCTGTTTTCCTTTCTTGTATTTTATCCCAAGTATCTTCTCTCATCCATTTTTTCTTTTTAGGTACTAGGTATCCGGTGGTCGCTACAGCTGCTTCTGTCATTGCTGTTCTCAGTTGTTCCCATTTAGTATCGGTTGTCTTGGTGGTGATATCGTTGTCAATTTTGCCTAAAGCATCGAAATAGTTGTTCATTTTGACATTATATTTCTCCTTTATATCATTTGATTGCAGTCTGTGTACATCTATTCTTCTATTTTTTATTCGGTTGGTATAACTTCTTCAGTTTAATTCTCAGTTTAGCTATGCAGAGGTTATGATCGCTTCCGATCTCTGCACCTCTGTATGCTCTGACGTCTTGAACTGATGAGCGAAATTTTGCGCTTATGCAGAAGTGATCTATCTGGTTCTTCGTTCTGCCATCAGGTGAATTCCATGTTATCTTGTGGATATTCTTATGTGGAAAGATGGTGTCTGCCACAACGAGGTTTGATATTTCACAAAGTTCTAGAAGTCTTTCGCCATTTTGATTCATACAGCCTATGCCATGAGTACCGAGATATCTTTGTACTCCATCGTTGTTGTCACCTACTTTGGCGTTAAAATCGCCCATGACTGCTATTATGTCATGCTTGGGTATTGTGTTGATGGTACTTAGAAGTGCTTCATAGAAGTCATCTTTTGTGGTATCAAGAGCGTCTATATATATATATATATATATATATATATATATATATATATATATATATATATATATATATATATATATATATATATATATATATATATATATATATATATATATATATATATATATATATATATATATATATATATATATATACTGAAGCACATTAAAAGCGCACCACTATTATATATACTGATGCCGAGAAGCTGGCAAAAAAAAAGTGTGGGAATGGATTTTCCCCGTGTTTGCCATGAGGTAGAGAGCGAATGGCTGCTGGAATGAAAAGTGCAAGATTCAACCCACGGGTGTGTGTACAGACTACATGAAAACGATGAAAGTTACACGTGCAACACGATTCCCAACAGCTATGACCCTGAAAATGTGTACGCGTTGTGGCAGTATACTTGGTATAAAAAGGCCGGTGAGACAAAACACCCAGTACATGTGCTTGAAATGCCACGACTATCTGAAAACGACCGCCAACGAGCCATTGGTATGTTGGAGACCGGAATGAGCTCGCGGGCCATTGCCAGAAGGATGAATTGCCACCACAGCACTATTGTACGTCTCAATGAACGTTACGGAACCACTGGCAGTGCCCGGGATAGACTTCGGAGTGGCCAACCACGAGTTACTACCCCTGCGCAAGATCGTCATATTGTGCTGAGTCACCTAAGGAATCGTACTCTCCCGGCAAGTCAAACAGCAAGAGCAATAGTGGGTAGACATGGGCAAGTCTCTCGAATGACAGTCATACGACGACTCAGAGATACAGGCCTTACTGCAAGACGACCTTATGTTGGGCCAAACTTGACTCACAGACATCGTTAGCAGCGCCTGCAATGGACAGAGCAACATATCAGATGGACTAGACTGCAGTGGAATGCTGTCCTATTCATAGACGAGAACAGATTCAACATATCCTTTGCAGATGGACGTATGCGGATTTAGCAACGGTGTGAAGAGCGCTTTGCAGATTGCTGTGTCAACCGATTTGGAGGTGGCAGTATTCACATTTGGGGAGGATTCAGTTTTCACCATCGCTTGTCTCTTCACGTCTTCCGTGGAAATGTTAATGCTGTGACATATCTTCTTCTTCTTCTTCTTCCTCGTTTGCCTTCAGACTTCCACATTTATGACTCTAATAAAGGCAGCAGTCAACTCAAGGTTCCCGACATCTCCAAACAGTTTTTCGTTGACAGAAGTGGGTTGTTGCCATATGCTACCCCGTTCATTACTGTAGGTTGGGCAGTACTGCAGCAGGTGTTCGACTGTCATCGGGCTGGTACCGCAGGTGCAGAGATCTGTTGCACCAATTTTGTATTTGTGGTACAGATGGTATCTCAATCTGTTGTGTCCAGTGCGTAGTCGAAAAATGATGACCTGTTCTTTTCTGGATAGTTGATGATATGCGTCATTTTTCAAATGTCCCGGGTGCTCTCTTTCCCATTTGGACTTGAATGTAGCCTTTATAGTGGTCTTTGCCGTTGCGTAAGTTGTCTCTATATCATTTTGCTGTAAGGCACCTCCTTCTTTAGCAAGTCTATCTGCCTCTTCATTTCCTGGTATGTTGCAATGGGCTGGTATCCACTGGATAGTGCACTTCTTGAAGCATTCGGCCAGTCTTTCAAGGGAGATTATCAGATCTTTCAATCCTTTAGTTTGGTGGCTCTTCAGCGCTGATATTATTGAGAGGGCATCTGAAAAGATTACTATCTGTTTTTCTGCCTGTGCTTTGCATTCAATAAGAGTTTCAGCTGCCTGTTTCAGGGCTTCTGCTTCAGCACAGAAGTTGTTGCAGTATTTTCCAGTGGCAATTGCCATAGAGTGAATTCTATTCTTTAATTTTATGAGGATGCCGGCACCCCCATTTTCAACTGCATTTGTTGCCGAACCATCAGTATATGCATGTGTCCAAAGCTTCGCTGGAAATGGTTGGTCAATATACTTGGTTGCTATACACTTTCTTTGTGTTTCTGTCTGTGTTCCCTTACCTTCAATGCCTGGAATATCAGATTTTAACTCAGGAAAGCATCTTATTTTCCACAGTGGGATAGTTGAGCTTGTTGGGATTTTCTTTGCAACTGAGCTAGCTAGTATGGTATTATTGTTAATTTTTTCTTTTGCTTGGGCGACAAAGTTAGTTCGCTTGAGCCTGCCTCTTCCTAGCCTATTCATTCTTTGGTACATGGGGTGTCCTTCGAGCCTCTTAAATTTTTCAGCTTGTTTTAAGACTCTGCTGTCACGTCTATCCTCCATTGACTGTAGCCCTTGTCGTGGAATATTCTAATCCACATATATAAATTATTAGGTAAATATGAAGCCTAACAAATAAAATAAATAAAGGAAGAAGAATGGTAAAGAACAGTGCTGTCACAATGACAGTACTCGAAATCCCCTTTGTTTTATGCTTCGTCTGCAAATTGCAACGCTTTCACGCTGATGGTAAAAGCTTGCTGTATTATACCCGCTTTCTTCAATGAAACGTGTGCTGTATTTCTTGGAAAAACATTGAGAGGCAGACTGCGTAATGACCTAAATTAATCCTAACATTAATTATACTGCGTTACCAAAAACGAACGAACAGATGGACTAAAGGATAAAAAGAGAAGGGAGAGGCAGAAAGCCGAACACTAAACACGCGTCGCGCGATACACAAATGCTGCCATCACGCGTGTAAGACTACATGCACTAATTTTTTTTTCGGACGGACAGTGATAAATTCACTAC
Organism: Oreohelix idahoensis; assembly: GCA_024509875.1. Taxonomy (NCBI): domain Eukaryota; kingdom Metazoa; phylum Mollusca; class Gastropoda; order Stylommatophora; family Oreohelicidae; genus Oreohelix; species Oreohelix idahoensis. The sequence goes on along the minus strand of JAMPIV010018076.1, from coordinate 39,095 downwards.
CCTTCCCAGAGTTAGGTTTTAAAATCATAAAAAACTCTTATTAGAAAAGATAACATTAGATGGGTTTACGTTTGAAAACATAACAGTACCCAGACAGCACATCTTCGAAACAGGAGGTAGAAAATACATATTTTGAACGCAGCCACGTAGCTCTTTTAAATTTGTATATTTGGGGTTCCTTAGGGCTTGCTGACCAAGAATATGTAAAACGTTACGCAAATAGTCCAGGAATTAATAAATTATAACCAAAATAAAATAGTGGGGATGCCTGACAACACAAAATCATTTCTGCTCATAAAATTTTTTATAACGTGTTTGAAAAAAACCTTACGTTACATAAATAGCCTACCATGTAAACTCCAAATTGATTGGAGCGCAACAAATGAAAAACTAACCACGATTGGTCGGGCTATAAATACTATCTTTCGTTGTTAGGGGAGACATAGGAAGGTAACATTTTTTTCAAATACTTGTCGAAACGTGGCCTCATTGGCTAGACTCGCTGATATACTCACTTAGGAGCGTTAGTTCGAGACCACTAGTGCAAATAAGCTTGATAAAGCAACAGTGCGTTGAAGCCAGCTCATATTTTTGCTAAAATAAAAGCCTGGAACATAAGCAGATGGGAATTTGTGCCAGTAATTGTGCCAGAATTCATTGCTAATCAACGTATCTGTGTTTATTTCCATGAAATTGTGGTAAGCTTGAACCATTCAGTATCTTTTAATGAAAATTGAATGTAAATTGTAAATTTATGCCTGTATATATATGTGTAGTTCAGTGGCAAACAGGAGATAAAGCCTATAATGCTCCAGCCTGAACAGAGGGTGTCGGAGGGAAGTAAAACGGCATGGAATGGCCAAATAGTACACTGACACCTGGATGATTGATTAGAAAGAAATAATGCTGGAAGTGCAGAGGCGTGGTAACCATTAAGGAGGTAAATACTGGTATAAAGTACTTCAGAATGAAGCTGACAGTTGGCCTAACGCTCTGAACTCAATGTTTGTGATGTGTTGTGATCAGTGTAAAAGAGAGTATAAGTTAGTTATGAAGTAGAAGGTACATCCTTCTTGATTTCAGGGACCGTGGTCTTGATGGTACTGAGCAGCACCTGGTCAGAGCTTTGCTGAATCCAGAGTCGGACAGCATACTCCTTGGTCTTTTTAGCTATCAGTGAGGTGTCTCCACAGCACAGGGGAGAATTCGAGCAGAAGAGTCTTTTCCTGCCACCATCACGCAAGTTAAGCTGATTTGGCCAGCTGAGCTCAACATTATGTCCCCTCATCTTGAAATGACTTTGTAAAAATAACATTCAGAGGGGAATTTAATTGTCTTAATATCAGGAACTGAGAACATCTCCAATACTAATCCCAAAAGACAAACTATTGAAGTCATGATGACAAATACCAACAGAGCTTGAACAAAACAAAACCAGTATTACCTCATATTACCACTACACAACTGACACACATAGGATATTTTTAGTAATATATGTCACTACAATATTCATACTGATAAAGTCTGTACATATACTTGTAATTAAAATTGATTGTGATTCCTGGTTCCTTTGTATTTGAATCAGGACACATATACCTTTATGACAAAAATGAATACATATTGTTATTTGAAAAGTTATCAGTGACTCCTTAAGATATCCTCATAGAGTGTTATATGTATGTGAGTGTCACAGTGTTGTCAAGAGTAGTGGATTAAATTAAATTGTTTATCCGTCTGTTGTTGTGACTTACACTTCATCATACACATACCCTAGACACATAACGTAGTCATCACACTATTCCAGAATAATTCTGACTGAGATATATAGATATGTGGTAGCAAGTAAGGTTATCTATAATACACTACTCTTAATAGATATAGATACCTTCACAGCTGATCTCAGTCAGTACACTAAGTCCCCTATAAATATTTATAACATCCCACTTCACCACATATATTGGGGGCTCGCTCTTGGGATTTTGAATCTTTCCCTATTAAAAATATTGGGGATAATTCACTTCAGGGAATATAAGAATTAAAAGGTATCCTTGGGTGGAATTAAATAAGGTTGAGCTCACGGTGCCTGTGTTGTCCATTAGATATATTTAGAGATAAAATTGTTGGTTAGACATTGTATAACTTTACCTGATAGAAAATGGCGGACCTGGCCAAGTTTCGATCTGCTGCTGTACAGACTGCAAAAGAGTTAGGATTAGATGGGCAAGTTATGGTTGCCTATGTCACTACGGAATGTGACAAATTTATTGAACGCGAAGAAAGAAGATTAGAAAAAGAAGCCGAAAGAAGGTTAGAGGCTGAAAGGGAAATTAAGAAGTTACAGTTTGAGGCTGAGACTAAGAGGTTGCAAGCTGAGGCTGAGACTAAGAGGTTGCAGATTGAGGCTGACAAAGAGGCTAAAGCATTGGAAGCCGAGGAAAGAAGACAGGCTGCAGAAAGGGAAGAGAAGAAATTAGCTGCAGAAAGGGAAGAGAAGAAATTAGCTGCAGAAAGGGAAGAGAAGAAATTAGCTGCAGAAAGGGAAGAGAGGAAATTAGCTGCAGAAAGGGAAGCAGAAGATAAAAGATTACAAAGGGAACATGAGTTACGACTAAGGGAGTTTGAGTTTCAAGGCCATGCTCCTGAAAATGGTGCCAGTCCCTTTGCCTCTGATGCTACGGTTACTCAAGGAGCCTCAACCTCAGCTATGAATTTTCATTTAGATCATTTTGTTGAGAAAGACGATGATATAGAGAGCTACCTAAATAGGTATGAACTATTAGCTACCACGTATGGGTTAGAGAGAGAAAGGTGGAGCTTAAAGTTATCTCAAGGACTTCGTGGGGCAGCTTATGAAGTTTTTGCAAAAATGAGCAGAGGTGATCAGGAAAATTATGACATGCTAAAGCAGGCTCTTTTGTTAAGGTATGAAAAGAATGCAGAATTTTATAGGAAAAAATTTAGGAATGCTAAACTACTGTCAGGTGAAACCTATCACCAGTTCTCTGCACGAATAGAGACATACTTGGAGAAATGGACTTCTCTGGGGAAAACCCAAGATCTTAAGGAAATGGTCCTTATAGAGCAATTAAGAGAGTCCATGGCTCCAGACCTGAGAAAGTTTCTCATGGAACAAGGTGCAGAGAGGCTGGGTGAGTTGCTAAATGTTGCTGAAAGGTATCAAGCAGCTCAAGCAGAGGTAACAGGTAATAAAAAGAAACAAGTGGATAACTTTAGGGCACCACAGAACTTTAATAAATTTGATCCTAGGGATCAACACAAAGGTAAGCACCAATTTGATAGGCCACGGTATGAAAATAAAAATAAATTCCCACAATTCGATGAAAGGAAATATGATGAAAGAAAATCTTTCAACCAAGGAAAAAGGTGGTGTAAGAATTGTCAGATGGACAATCATGACACTGACCGTTGCAGAAGGAAACCTGTGTATATGGCAACCCTTCAGGTCAGGTCGACCTCAAGACAGGAGGAGGATATTATGTTAGATACCACTCCAGAAGAGATGAGGAAGGCACAGGCTGGGGATAAAACACTCAAGCCTTGTTTCAGAAAATTGTCAACTTGTCATACAACTCCAGGAAAGGGAGATTTTTACATGAAAAACAAGTTGATGTATAGGAAGACTGGAGCTAGATCCAATGGTCACGGACAGCTGGTTCTTCCAAAAAGATACAGGACAGAATTAATAAGGAGCATACATGTGAAACCAGATGGGGACCATGAGAAGATAGGTACCATCATTCAAAAGGTGGCTCACAATTATTATTGGCCCAAAGCAAGATGGGACATTGAAAATTTTGTAGAAAGGTGTAGCATAGCACATGAGGGAACACCCACAAGTGGGAACATGGATCAGGACCTGGACACGCCATGGGGAAAAATTAGGCCTGATAATAAAAAGAGAAATAGATTTGATAAAGTGGACCAAATGGAATGGGAAGCCCCTTTTCACGGACAAGCTTCACTTAACTGTTTACAATGGCCACTATGCGGAGAGTGCAAAAAGATGTCTTACCCCAGGATAAGCCGACAATCCCTCAATCGGACTTAAACCAACTGGAGGAAGAGGATGTAGAGAGGAAATCTCTCATCAAGAATTTTAAGTGGGGAGAAAGCCCCAAGAGAAAAATTGGTAGCGGTCGTTTTGTGAATAATAATTCTGGGAAGAAAAATCATCACTATAAAACTTCGAGTGGAAGAGACCATACCGGTGCATGGACAAATAGGTCCACACAATTAAAGGTCCATATGTAGCTTTGCTAAGAACGTGGACTGATGAAAAGGCAGAGGAAAACATTACATCTTCATACCAATATGTGAATGAGCTGACCACTCGTTTAAAAACTGGCTGGAAACTTGCCAATGAAAATTTGAAACAAGCCAGGAAGAAACATGCTGCCTATTATAACAGGAAGGCGAAAGACAGAAATTTGGCTGTGGGAGAGAAAGTACTGCTTCTTTTGCCTGGGAGTCAGAATAAGTTACAAATTGGATGGCAGGGTCCATATACAGTTTTAGAGAAGGTGTCTAGAACAAATTATAAGATAGATAAGAAGGGGAAAGAAAAAATCTATCATGTGAATCTCCTGAAGAAATATTTGGAAAGAGAACATCAGGAAGAGACACACTTGTTGACCTTGTCCATCGCCATGGAGATGAAAAAGGAACCACTTTTCATCATTTGAATATCCATTACACCCCTGTGAGACAGCAGCACAGGTGAAAATCAGTACACATTTAACGAAAACTCAGAAAGAGAGAGTGCAACAGGTTCTAAATAATCATGCAGAGGTGTTAACAGACCGACCAGGGCATACAAACCTATTGGAATATGATATGAAACTAATAGACTCCACACCTGTCTGTATGAAACCATATTCGATTCCGTTTGCTAAGGAGAAAGCTTTGAAGGAAGAGATAGACTATCTGTTGAAGGAAGGAATTATTTCGCACAGTGAGTCTTCGTATAGTTCCGGTGTGTGGTACTCTTAAGGAAGCCCTCTGGAGAACATAGACTCTGTATAGATTACAGGAGACTGAATGCTATTACAGAAGGACAGGTGGATCCATTGCCGGATACAAATCAGCTGTTTGCCAGGCTAAATAAAGCTAAATATTTCTCAAAAGTGGATCTGAGTAAAGGATACTATCAGATTCCAGTAAAGCCTGAGGTTAGACCATACCTAGCTTTTAGTACCTCAGAAGGACACTATGAGTTTAATAGATTGCCATTTGGATTGAAGAATGCGCCTAGTGTCTTCTCTAGAATGATGAGAAAATTATTGGATCCTCTGAATAATCCCTGTATAACAAATTTTATGGATGATATCCTTATAGCAACAGAAACATTTGAGGAACACATTGACTCTCTGAACATGCTGTTTGATCGACTTAGGGAGGCAAATTTAACAGCCCGACCAACCAAATGTTGCGTTGGATGTAAAGAATTGGAATTTTTGGGACACACAGTTTATCAGGGAAACATGACCCCTGACCCAAAGAATTTAGAGAAACTACAGAAAGCCCCGAGACCACAAACCAAGAAGGACGTGAGATCCTTTGTCTCATTATGTGGTTTCTACCAGAAGTATATCAAAAACTTTAATTCCATATGTGCACCGTTAACTGAATTGACACGTAAAGGACATCCAGATCGCATTACATGGACACCACAATGTGAAATGACTTACCAAGAATTGAAGGAAAAGCTCACAAGTAAACCCATTTTGAAATTACCTGACTTAAGTCAAGAATTCATAGTAAGGACGGATGCAAGTAATATTGGGTTAGGTGCAACTCTACTACAGAAATCAGATGCATTGGATGGGGAATTAAGCCCAGTGGCATATGCTAGCAGAAAGTTGAATAAAGCTGAAATCAATTACTCAACTAGCGAAAAGGAATGTCTTGCAGTAATATGGGCAATAAAGAAATTCAATATTTATCTGTATGGGAAGGCATTTAAGTTGCAAACAGACCACAAACCTTTATCGTTTCTAGCACAGGCTAAGCATGAGAACTCTAGGTTACTCCGATGGTCTTTACTTCTGGCTCCATATAATTTTAGCATTGAGTATATATCTGGAAAAACCAATTTGGGAGCGGATTTTTTAAGCCGCCATCCGTGTGATGAGAATCACCGTAACCCCAGAAATAATAATAAATTTCTCTATGTGTATATAGAATAAAGGACTGACATATAATGTCTGTTTTAAGAGGGGAGGTGTCGTGGAATATTCTAATCCACATATATAAATTATTAGGTAAATATGAAGCCTAACAAATAAAATAAATAAAGGAAGAAGAATGGTAAAGAACAGTGCTGTCACAATGACAGTACTCGAAATCCCCTTTGTTTTATGCTTCGTCTGCAAATTGCAACGCTTTCACGCTGATGGTAAAAGCTTGCTGTATTATACCCGCTTTCTTCAATGAAACGTGTGCTGTATTTCTTGGAAAAAACATTGAGAGGCAGACTGCGTAATGACCTAAATTAATCCTAACATTAATTATACTGCGTTACCAAAACGAACGAACAGATGGACTAAAGGATAAAAAGAGAAGGGAGAGGCAGAAAGCCGAACACTAAACACGCGTCGCGCGATACACAAATGCTGCCATCACGCGTGTAAGACTACATGCACTAATTTTTTTTCGGACGGACAGTGATAAATTCACTACCCTTCCCAGAGTTAGGTTTTAAAATCATAAAAAACTCTTATTAGAAAAGATAACATTAGATGGGTTTACGTTTGAAAACATAACAGTACCCAGACAGCACATCTTCGAAACAGGAGGTAGAAAATACATATTTTGAACGCAGCCACGTAGCTCTTTTAAATTTGGATATTTGGGTTCCTTAGGGCTTGCTGACCAAGAATATGTAAAACGTTACGCAAATAGTCCAGGAATTAATAAATTATAACCAAAATAAAATAGTGGGGATGCCTGACAACACAAAATCATTTCTGCTCATAAAATTTTTTATAACGTGTTTGAAAAAAACCTTACGTTACATAAATAGCCTACCATGTAAACTCCAAATTGATTGGAGCGCAACAAATGAAAAACTAACCACGATTGGTCGGGCTATAAATTCTATCTTTCGTTGTTAGGGGAGACATAGGAAGGTAACATTTTTTCAAATACTTGTCGAAACGTGGCCTCATTGGCTAGACTCGCTGATATACTCACTTAGGAGCGTTAGTTCGAGACCACTAGTGCAAATAAGCTTGATAAAGCAACAGTGCGTTGAAGCCAGCTCATATTTTTGCTAAAATAAAAGCCTGGAACATAAGCAGATGGGAATTTGTGCCAGTAATTGTGCCAGAATTCATTGCTAATCAACGTATCTGTGTTTATTTCCATGAAATTGTGGTAAGCTTGAACCATTCAGTATCTTTTAATGAAAATTGAATGTAAATTGTTAATTTATGCCTGTATATATATGTGTAGTTCAGTGGCAAACAGGAGATAAAGCCTATAATGCTCCAGCCTGAACAGAGGGTGTCGGAGGGAAGTAAAACGGCATGGAATGGCCAAATAGTACACTGACACCTGGATGATTGATTAGAAAGAAATAATGCTGGAAGTGCAGAGGCGTGGTAACCATTAAGGAGGTAAATACTGGTATAAAGTACTTCAGAATGAAGCTGACAGTTGGCCTAACGCTCTGAACTCAATGTTTGTGATGTGTTGTGATCAGTGTAAAAGAGAGTATAAGTTAGTTATGAAGTAGAAGGTACATCCTTCTTGATTTCAGGGACCGTGGTCTTGATGGTACTGAGCAGCACCTGGTCAGAGCTTTGCTGAATCCAGAGTCGGACAGCATACTCCTTGGTCTTTTTAGCTATCAGTGAGGTGTCTCCACAGCACAGGGGAGAATTCGAGCAGAAGAGTCTTTTCCTGCCACCATCACGCAAGTTAAGCTGATTTGGCCAGCTGAGCTCAACATTATGTCCCCTCATCTTGAAATGACTTTGTAAAAATAACATTCAGAGGGGAATTTAATTGTCTTAATATCAGGAACTGAGAACATCTCCAATACTAGTCCCAAAAGACAAACTATTGAAGTCATGATGACAAATACCAACAGAGCTTGAACAAAACAAAACCAGTATTACCTTATATTACTACTACACAACTGACACACATAGGATATTTTTAGTAATATATGTCACTACAATATTCATACTGATAAAGTCTGTACATATACTTGTAATTAAAATTGATTGTGATTCCTGGTTCCTTTGTATTTGAATCAGGACACATATACCTTTATGACAAAAATGAATACATATTGTTATTTGAAAAGTTATCAGTGACTCCTTAAGATATCCTCATAGAGTGTTATATGTATGTGAGTGTCACAGTGTTGTCAAGAGTAGTGGATTAAATTAAATTGTTTATCCGTCTGTTGTTGTGACTTACACTTCATCATACACATACCCTAGACACATAACGTAGTCATCACACTATTCCAGAATAATTCTGACTGAGATATATAGATATGTGGTAGCAAGTAAGGTTATCTATAATACACTACTCTTAATAGATATAGATACCTTCACAGCTGATCTCAGTCAGTACACTAAGTCCCCTATAAATATTTATAACATCCCACTTCACCACATATATTGGGGGCTCGCTCTTGGGATTTTGAATCTTTCCCTATTAAAAATATTGGGGATAATTCACTTCAGGGAATATAAGAATTAAAAGGTATCCTTGGGTGGAATTAAATAAGGTTGAGCTCACGGTGCCTGTGTTGTCCATTAGATATATTTAGAGATAAAATTGTTGGTTAGACATTGTATAACTTTACCTGATAGAAAATGGCGGACCTGGCCAAGTTTCGATCTGCTGCTGTACAGACTGCAAAAGAGTTAGGATTAGATGGGCAAGTTATGGTTGCCTATGTCACTACGGAATGTGACAAATTTATTGAACGCGAAGAAAGAAGATTAGAAAAAGAAGCCGAAAGAAGGTTAGAGGCTGAAAGGGAAATTAAGAAGTTACAGTTTGAGGCTGAGACTAAGAGGTTGCAAGCTGAGGCTGAGACTAAGAGGTTGCAGATTGAGGCTGACAAAGAGGCTAAAGCATTGGAAGCCGAGGAAAGAAGACAGGCTGCAGAAAGGGAAGAGAAGAAATTAGCTGCAGAAAGGGAAGAGAAGAAATTAGCTGCAGAAAGGGAAGAGAAGAAATTAGCTGCAGAAAGGGAAGAGAGGAAATTAGCTGCAGAAAGGGAAGCAGAAGATAAAAGATTACAAAGGGAACATGAGTTACGACTAAGGGAGTTTGAGTTGCAAGGCCATGCTCCTGAAAATGGTGCCAGTCCCTTTGCCTCTGATGCTACGGTTACTCAAGGAGCCTCAACCTCAGCTATGAATTTTCATTTAGATCATTTTGTTGAGAAAGACGATGATATAGAGAGCTACCTAAATAGGTATGAACTATTAGCTACCACGTATGGGTTAGAGAGAGAAAGGTGGAGCTTAAAGTTATCTCAAGGACTTCGTGGGGCAGCTTATGAAGTTTTTGCAAAAATGAGCAGAGGTGATCAGGAAAATTATGACATGCTAAAGCAGGCTCTTTTGTTAAGGTATGAAAAGAATGCAGAATTTTATAGGAAAAAATTTAGGAATGCTAAACTACTGTCAGGTGAAACCTATCACCAGTTCTCTGCACGAATAGAGACATACTTGGAGAAATGGACTTCTCTGGGGAAAACCCAAGATCTTAAGGAAATGGTCCTTATAGAGCAATTAAGAGAGTCCATGGCTCCAGACCTGAGAAAGTTTCTCATGGAACAAGGTGCAGAGAGGCTGGGTGAGTTGCTAAATGTTGCTGAAAGGTATCAAGCAGCTCAAGCAGAGGTAACAGGTAATAAAAAGAAACAAGTGGATAACTTTAGGGCACCACAGAACTTTAATAAATTTGATCCTAGGGATCAACACAAAGGTAAGCACCAATTTGATAGGCCACGGTATGAAAATAAAAATAAATTCCCACAATTCGATGAAAGGAAATATGATGAAAGAAAATCTTTCAACCAAGGAAAAAGGTGGTGTAAGAATTGTCAGATGGACAATCATGACACTGACCGTTGCAGAAGGAAACCTGTGTATATGGCAACCCTTCAGGTCAGGTCGACCTCAAGACAGGAGGAGGATATTATGTTAGATACCACTCCAGAAGAGATGAGGAAGGCACAGGCTGGGGATAAAACACTCAAGCCTTGTTTCAGAAAATTGTCAACTTGTCATACAACTCCAGGAAAGGGAGATTTTTACATGAAAAACAAGTTGATGTATAGGAAGACTGGAGCTAGATCCAATGGTCACGGACAGCTGGTTCTTCCAAAAAGATACAGGACAGAATTAATAAGGAGCATACATGTGAAACCAGATGGGGACCATGAGAAGATAGGTACCATCATTCAAAAGGTGGCTCACAATTATTATTGGCCCAAAGCAAGATGGGACATTGAAAATTTTGTAGAAAGGTGTAGCATAGCACATGAGGGAACACCCACAAGTGGGAACATGGATCAGGACCTGGACACGCCATGGGGAAAAATTAGGCCTGATAATAAAAAGAGAAATAGATTTGATAAAGTGGACCAAATGGAATGGGAAGCCCCTTTTCACGGACAAGCTTCACTTAACTGTTTTACAATGGCCACTATGCGGAGAGTGCAAAAAGATGTCTTACCCCAGGATAAGCCGACAATCCCTCAATCGGACTTAAACCAACTGGAGGAAGAGGATGTAGAGAGGAAATCTCTCATCAAGAATTTTAAGTGGGGAGAAAGCCCCAAAAGAAAAATTGGTAGCGGTCGTTTTGTGAATAATAATTCTGGGAGGAAAAATCATCACTATAAAGCTTCGAGTGGAAGAGACCATACCGGTGCATGGACAAATAGGTCCACACAATTAAAGGTCCATATGTAGCTTTGCTAAGAACGTGGACTGATGAAAAGGCAGAGGAAAACATTACATCTTCATACCAATATGTGAATGAGCTGACCACTCGTTTAAAAACTGGCTGGAAACTTGCCAATGAAAATTTGAAACAAGCCAGGAAGAAACATGCTGCCTATTATAACAGGAAGGCGAAAGACAGAAATTTGGCTGTGGGAGAGAAAGTACTGCTTCTTTTGCCTGGGAGTCAGAATAAGTTACAAATTGGATGGCAGGGTCCATATACAGTTTTAGAGAAGGTGTCTAGAACAAATTATAAGATAGATAAGAAGGGGAAAGAAAAAATCTATCATGTGAATCTCCTGAAGAAATATTTGGAAAGAGAACATCAGGAAGAGACACACTTGTTGACCTTGTCCATCGCCATGGAGATGAAAAAGGAACCACTTTCATCATTTGAATATCCATTACACCCCTTTGAGACAGCAGCACAGGTGAAAATCAGTACACATTTAACGAAAACTCAGAAAGAGAGAGTGCAACAGGTTCTAAATAATCATGCAGAGGTGTTAACAGACCGACCAGGGCATACAAACCTATTGGAATATGATATGAAACTAATAGACTCCACACCTGTCTGTATGAAACCATATTCGATTCCGTTTGCTAAGGAGAAAGCTTTGAAGGAAGAGATAGACTATCTGTTGAAGGAAGGAATTATTTCGCACAGTGAGTCTTCGTATAGTTCCGGTGTGGTACTCTTAAGGAAGCCCTCTGGAGAACATAGACTCTGTATAGATTACAGGAGACTGAATGCTATTACAGAAGGACAGGTGGATCCATTGCCGGATACAAATCAGCTGTTTGCCAGGCTAAATAAAGCTAAATATTTCTCAAAAGTGGATCTGAGTAAAGGATACTATCAGATTCCAGTAAAGCCTGAGGTTAGACCATACCTAGCTTTTAGTACCTCAGAAGGACACTATGAGTTTAATAGATTGCCATTTGGATTGAAGAATGCGCCTAGTGTCTTCTCTAGAATGATGAGAAAATTATTGGATCCTCTGAATAATCCCTGTATAACAAATTTTATGGATGATATCCTTATAGCAACAGAAACATTTGAGGAACACATTGACTCTCTGAACATGCTGTTTGATCGACTTAGGGAGGCAAATTTAACAGCCCGACCAACCAAATGTTGCGTTGGATGTAAAGAATTGGAATTTTTGGGACACACAGTTTATCAGGGAAACATGACCCCTGACCCAAAGAATTTAGAGAAAACTACAGAAAGCCCCGAGACCACAAACCAAGAAGGACGTGAGATCCTTTGTCTCATTATGTGGTTTCTACCAGAAGTATATCAAAAACTTTAATTCCATATGTGCACCGTTAACTGAATTGACACGTAAAGGACATCCAGATCGCATTACATGGACACCACAATGTGAAATGACTTACCAAGAATTGAAGGAAAAGCTCACAAGTAAACCCATTTTGAAATTACCTGACTTAAGTCAAGAATTCATAGTAAGGACGGATGCAAGTAATATTGGGTTAGGTGCAACTCTACTACAGAAATCAGATGCATTGGATGGGGAATTAAGCCCAGTGGCATATGCTAGCAGAAAGTTGAATAAAGCTGAAATCAATTACTCAACTAGCGAAAAGGAATGTCTTGCAGTAATATGGGCAATAAAGAAATTCAATATTTATCTGTATGGGAAGGCATTTAAGTTGCAAACAGACCACAAACCTTTATCGTTTCTAGCACAGGCTAAGCATGAGAACTCTAGGTTACTCCGATGGTCTTTACTTCTGGCTCCATATAATTTTAGCATTGAGTATATATCTGGAAAAACCAATTTGGGAGCGGATTTTTTAAGCCGCCATCCGTGTGATGAGAATCACCGTAAAACCCAGAAATAATAATAAATTTCTCTATGTGTATATAGAATAAAGGACTGACATATAATGTCTGTTTTAAGAGGGGAGGTGTCGTGGAATATTCTAATCCACATATATAAATTATTAGGTAAATATGAAGCCTAACAAATAAAATAAATAAAGGAAGAAGAATGGTAAAGAACAGTGCTGTCACAATGACAGTACTCGAAATCCCCTTTGTTTTATGCTTCGTCTGCAAATTGCAACGCTTTCACGCTGATGGTAAAAGCTTGCTGTATTATACCCGCTTTCTTCAATGAAACGTGTGCTGTATTTCTTGGAAAAACATTGAGAGGCAGACTGCGTAATGACCTAAATTAATCCTAACATTAATTATACTGCGTTACCAAAACGAACGAACAGATGGACTAAAGGATAAAAAGAGAAGGGAGAGGCAGAAAGCCGAACACTAAACACGCGTCGCGCGATACACAAATGCTGCCATCACGCGTGTAAGACTACATGCACTAATTTTTTTTTCGGACGGACAGTGATAAATTCACTACCCTTCCCAGAGTTAGGTTTTAAAATCATAAAAAACTCTTATTAGAAAAGATAACATTAGATGGGTTTACGTTTGAAAACATAACAGTACCCAGACAGCACATCTTCGAAACAGGAGGTAGAAAATACATATTTTGAACGCAGCCACGTAGCTCTTTTAAATTTGGATATTTGGGTTCCTTAGGGCTTGCTGACCAAGAATATGTAAAACGTTACGCAAATAGTCCAGGAATTAATAAATTATAACCAAAATAAAATAGTGGGGATGCCTGACAACACAAAATCATTTCTGCTCATAAAATTTTTTTATAACGTGTTTGAAAAAAACCTTACGTTACATAAATAGCCTACCATGTAAACTCCAAATTGATTGGAGCGCAACAAATGAAAAACTAACCACGATTGGTCGGGCTATAAATACTATCTTTCGTTGTTAGGGGAGACGTGAAAAGGTAACATTTTTTCAAACACTTGTCGAAACGTGGCCTCATTGGCTAGACTCGCTGATATACTCACTTAGGAGCGTTAGTTCGAGACCACTAGTGCAAATAAGCTTGATAAAGCAACAGTGCGTTGAAGCCAGCTCATATTTTTGCTAAAATAAAAGCCTGGAACATAAGCAGATGGGAATTTGTGCCAGTAATTGTGCCAGAATTCATTGCTAATCAACGTATCTGTGTTTATTTCCATGAAATTGTGGTAAGCTTGAACCATTCAGTATCTTTTAATAAAAATTGAATGTAAATTGTTAATTTATGCCTGTATATATATGTGTAGTTCAGTGGCAAACAGGAGATAAAGCCTATAATGCTCCAGCCTGAACAGAGGGTGTCGGAGGGAAGTAAAACGGCATGGAATGGCCAAATAGTACACTGACACCTGGATGATTGATTAGAAAGAAATAATGCTGGAAGTGCAGAGGCGTGGTAACCATTAAGGAGGTAAATACTGGTATAAAGTACTTCAGAATGAAGCTGACAGTTGGCCTAACGCTCTGAACTCAATGTTTGTGATGTGTTGTGATCAGTGTAAAAGAGAGTACAAGTTAGTTATGAAGTAGAAGGTACATCCTTCTTGATTTCAGGGACCGTGGTCTTGATGGTACTGAGCAGCACCTGGTCAGAGCTTTGCTGAATCCAGAGTCGGACAGCATACTCCTTGGTCTTTTTAGCTATCAGTGAGGTGTCTCCACAGCACAGGGGAGAATTCGAGCAGAAGAGTCTTTTCCTGCCACCATCACGCAAGTTAAGCTGATTTGGCCAGCTGAGCTCAACATTATGTCCCCTCATCTTGAAATGACTTTGTAAAAATAACATTCAGAGGGGAATTTAATTGTCTTAATATCAGGAACTGAGAACATCTCCAATACTAGTCCCAAAAGACAAACTATTGAAGTCATGATGACAAATACCAACAGAGCTTGAACAAAACAAAACCAGTATTACCTCATATTACTACTACACAACTGACACACATAGGATATTTTTAGTAATATATGTCACTACAATATTCATACTGATAAAGTCTGTACATATACTTGTAATTAAAATTGATTGTGATTCCTGGTTCCTTTGTATTTGAATCAGGACACATATACCTTTATGACAAAAATGAATACATATTGTTATTTGAAAAGTTATCAGTGACTCCTTAAGATATCCTCATAGAGTGTTATATGTATGTGAGTGTCACAGTGTTGTCAAGAGTAGTGGATTAAATTAAATTGTTTATCCGTCTGTTGTTGTGACTTACACTTCATCATACACATACCCTAGACACATAACGTAGTCATCACACTATTCCAGAATAATTCTGACTGAGATATATAGATATGTGGTAGCAAGTAAGGTTATCTATAATACACTACTCTTAATAGATATAGATACCTTCACAGCTGATCTCAGTCAGTACACTAAGTCCCCTATAAATATTTATAACATCCCACTTCACCACAGCCCTGTGATGTTTTCCATATGGTTGATTTGTGTAGACTTTAGGGCCCCTGTTATAATACGTGCTGCTTGGTTTTGGAGTCTGTTTACTCTGTCAAAATTTGACTTTGCTGCCGTCGACCAAGCTGTGATGCCATATTCCATAGCAGGTCTGACTCTGCCTGTGTACAGCTTTTTGAGGATATTCTCATCAGCACCCCATGTGGTACCTGCTAACTATTCCATGATGGCCATGCGACCATCGACATATGTGACATGTGACATATCGAGATGAGGTTCTGGATGCACTGAATGCTGCTGCGTTCACAATTTATCCAGACTTGCAGCTTCTCCAGCAGGATAACGCACGTGCATTTTTTTGTATTTTTGGTTTTCTCCCTTGCCTGCACAGAATGCAATGAATTTCATAACAATCAAATGTACAAATTAATGACCAGCATGGATTCATAGGAAAATGAATAAAGATTCCAAATATGTAAACTTGTACACACTTATATTTACATTTCACACTCTGTTCCTGGATTATACAGGTGGTGCGTTTTTAATGTGCTTCAGTATATATATATATATATATATATATATATATATAGCTATATATATATATATATATATATATATATATATATATATATATATATATATACACACACACAAAACGGTAATCGAGACAAGAAAGAGAGTGCTGGAGGAAAGGGCAGAAAATTAAATCGCAGATGATGGAGAAAGTTTGGAGGTGGTGGTCTTCTTCTTCTTGCGATCGCATCTTTGATGATTACACCGTCAGACGAGTTCTCATGATGAATTCGACTGTTGTTTGAAGTTCCTCTTTAACTCCATATAGCTTTGAGTTTAGTGTTGAGTCATTGGGCCAGTATATCTTTCTTAACTGGTCATACAGAGGACAGTCCTGTAGAACATGCTCAGCAGTTTGTTCGTTTAATCCACATGTGCACAGTGGTGAAGCAGACAATCGTAGCTTGTGCATGTGTTTATTCAGTTTGTTATGCCCTGTCCTGAGTCGAAAAATAGTTATCTGTCCCTGCCGGTCGAGAGTGTGATAGTCGTCTTTGGGTTGGTTCTGTTCTCTTCTGATAGTCTGGATAGCTCTCTTTTTCTCAAAGTATGTGACTTCAT
Organism: Oreohelix idahoensis; assembly: GCA_024509875.1. Lineage (NCBI taxonomy): Eukaryota > Metazoa > Mollusca > Gastropoda > Stylommatophora > Oreohelicidae > Oreohelix > Oreohelix idahoensis. The sequence goes on along the minus strand of JAMPIV010018076.1, from coordinate 22,615 downwards.
TATCTTCTTGTTCACATTCTCCTCCCTTTTTTGCAAGTTTATCTGCTTTTTCATTTCCGGGTACACCACAATGAGATGGTACCCACTGAAGTATGGTTCTCTTTTTGGCAGCTACCTTGTTTAGTTCATTTCTCAGATGCGGGAGTTTACCACCCTTGAGAGCTTGCAGGACAGACAGTGCATCTGTGAGGATGACTACCCGGTGGCAGTCAGAGTTGGTGTTATAAATCATATTTGCAGCTTGCTCTAGAGCTTGAACCTCAGCTGTATAGTTGGAACAGAATTTACCAGTGGGAATGTGCCTAGTCTCATAGTGGTTGTCAGGATATGAGATAAAGATACCGGCACCTCCATTCCTAACAGCATTAGTTGCTGATCCATCTGTATAGGCATGTATCCATGATTGATCGGGATAGCTTTCTTGGATCATACTCAATGTAGCAGTTCGTTTTTGCAGATCATTATACTCACATCCACTTGTGAGACCACTGACTGATGTATTTATTTGGAGGGCACTGCTGGCCTGCTCCCATGGTACAGGGTATAGGGTGGGCTTCAGTGGTGTTGTCTTCATGGATAGGTCTTCTTGATGCTGTCTTATAAGTCTTTTCCCCCGATGCACAAAGCCGCTACCCTTTAGACGTCCCAATGCCAGATCATCTAGTCTTGCCTTCATTGGGTGCATTGGCATACTGTTGTACTTTTCCATCTGGATCATGGTTTTTGTGTCTCTTCTATGGGACAATGTCTGTAATCCAGCAACCTTCTGCATTTCTGTTATTGGTATAGTTTTCATGGCTCCTGTAATGAGCCTGAGAGCTTGATTTTGCACCTTGTCCAAAGACTGCAGATGTGAGTTAGCAGCTGATGACCATGCTGCTGAGCTAAACTCTAAGTGTGGTCTTATTACTCCATTATAAATCTTCTTTAGATTTCGTTCATTTGCTCCCCAGTTGGTACCTGCTAATTTTCTGAGTATGCCTAGTCGTCTTCGGGCCTTTCCTTCTGCATTTTCAATATGCTTATTCCATGTAAGCCTTTGGTCAAATGTCACCCCAAGATAGGTGGGGTAGCTTTCTTCCTTGATCACGCGTTGTCCCTAGGTGTATGTTAGCTGATTTGTCCTTGGGGGCGAGGGAGAACAGTGTTGTGGAGGTTTTGTCTGTGTTTATTGTGATACGCCATTTCTCTGCCCATGACACTAGCATGTCTGCTGCCCGCTGCATTCTATAATTTGCTGTGGTGACATTTTCATCAGCGCACCAGAGTACTAGGTCATCTGCATATAAGGCAGCTTTCACTCCTGCAGGGAGATCTTTCACCAGGTCATTGATGTAAACAAGGAAGAGTGTTGGGGAAATTACTCCTCCTTGAGGTACCCCCTGATGGAGCAACACTTTTTTCTGCTCTGCAGACCGTCAAGAGTGACTCTAGTTCTCCTGTTATGCAAGTATGACTGGATCCATTTCATCATGTTGCCTTGGATTCCACTTCTCCTAAGTTTTGCAATGAGGCCATCTTTCCACACCTTGTCAAAGGCCTGCTTGAAGTCGACCCAGATCGTTAGGACCTTTTTCTTCTCCTGGAAGGCATCTTCTATTGCTTGAGACAAGTAAGTAACTTGGTCTTCTATACTGTAGCATTCTCTAAATCCAGCTTGTTCTGGCACCAGGATCTGCTCAGACTCTAAATACCATTTCAATCTGTGGTTGACTATTCGCTCCATAGTCTTCCCAACACAGCTTGTGAGACTGATTGGCCGGTAACTTGCAGCCTCGGTCTTACATTTCCCTTTCTTTAGTATGGGTATTGTGATGGCTTCTCTCCATACTTGGGGTACCGTTCCTTACAACCAGCTGTGGTTGAATATCTCAAGCAGTTTTGTCTTTGCTGCTGAGCTCAGATTTACTAGCATTTCGTTGCTGATTTTGTCTGGGCCGGGTGACTTTTTAAACTTAAGCTTGGAAATAGCCTTCTGTAGTTCTCCTAGTGTGATGGGTTCCCTCATTGGGGCAGGAGTATCTGTCTGTCCCATGGTTGCCAGTATTTCTTTTCTTATCTCTCTCTGATGATCTATATTAATGGGTAAGTTGCTTTCTGAACTGTATCTTCTAGCAAACAAGTCTGCAGCTTGTTTTCCTCTGAAAAGTTTGCCACCTTCATCCAATGTGATAGTCTGCCTAGGTGAGGAACGCTCTTCATTTAGAGACTTGACTAATCTCCAAAGTTTCCTGCCGTCTTTCTCAAGGTTCAGCGATGCCGTTTTAGTTCTCCAGCTTTTCCGTTTTTCTTCTAGCTTTGTTCTCTGAAACTCTGCTACAGCCTTTTTCCATTTGTTGTGAGTTTCAAGTGAAGGCTGAGACTCTGCGTCCTTTCTAGCCCTGTCCATAGCTTCCTGACGTTCTTGGAGTGTGCTGGACCAGTATGGTATGTAGTTACGCCGGCATCCTTTGGGAATGGTTTCTTTTGCAGCTTGTAGTATGCATCTGTTGAAGTCTTTTACCACTTCATTAATGTCTCTGTCTGTACCTTGAGGGTAGACAGCAGCGTGTTCACCTGATGCCTGAATAAACCCCAGTTGGCTTTTTTGTAGTTCCATCTTGTAATGGCTGGGCCTGTACTGAGAGTTGCACTCTGGACAGTAAGAAAGATTGGGCGATGGTCGCTTCCCCCTAGTTGGTCTCCTACTTCTCTACTAATAGATCCAGCTATATCTGGTGTGGAGAAGGCAAGATCTGGTGTTGAAGTTGTGTGCCATCCTCTGGAGTAGAAGGTAGGAGTATCTGTGGCATTATTGACTAGGATTAGGGAGTGATCATCTTGCCAAGTTTCAACCTCTTCACCTCTGTGATCCAGATGGTTATAGCCCCAGCTCTGGGAGTGGCTATTAAAGTCTCCAACTGCTATAAAGTTGGTGGCTGGTACCTGTATAGAGCTGAGACTCAGGGGTTTGTTGTTCGGACAGTAATAGTTCAGGAGTTCTATTTCCATCTTGTCTACCTTTATCTGCAACAGCTGATATTCTGCTCCATCCATGAAGGTTTTCCTTTCGTGTGCAGGAATGTTATTCCTTACAAGAGTAAGTACTCCTCCTTTTCGTCTATCTTTTCTGTCGGATCTGAAGCATTGATATTGCGCCTTCTGGCCCAGTATCTACGACTTTAGCACCTGTTCAACGGGAGAGTGGGCTCATCCCTAATCTGTTTATGTTCCCAGTAGTAGACTATTCGCAAGCAGCCTGGGGGTGTCACTGCTCTGCGCGGACCTTGTTTACCGAGGCGGCGTCCGAGCTCGTATGGTGAAAATATGGTTGCGTTATCTTCAAAATAGCCCTGTCTTTCCCATGGCTTTTCTGCCATCCTGCAACTTTGAGTTAGGGAGTTCTGAGCTCCAGTCTCTTTCCCAGGCATTTTATCCTGGCCTGGCATGCATACAGAGGACCCCACTTCTGGTTCTAAGTTAGCAGTTGGGGATAGGTGGGGTAGCACACTGTGCATTCCCCGTCATCCAGGGGGCTCTCCAACTATGCAGAGCTTGCACAATGCTGTGCTCTGGTTCTGGGCTCTCCCAAGGAATCCTCACGTCCTGCACAGAGCCACTTCCAGATACCCACCAACTGCCAACCCTCCATTGTAGAAATCTCCTGCATGCGGCCATCCAGTCAAGAGCCAGTATTAAGTCTGGTGCCAAGTGATCCCCCCAAGCTCAGTGTGCAATGCTGGGTTCTCATCATGCTGCAACACATGGGGGATTGTGATGCTCAGCCATCTCTCTCAACTCTGCACCGATAAGTGACATCGGGGACTTAACTGTGCCTCAGTACTGGGAGGCCCCGTTTCCGGGTACACCACACACAGCCAATTGAGGCAACGGTCGCCGTGGGCGGGAGGTGGTGGTGAAGCTGGTAATTAGCCAAGTCCTGGAACAACGAAAAAAAAATATTTAAAAAAATAATAATACCATCAATTCAATTTACATTATAGATCCACCCGCACGTGTAAACAGGTTAGACAACTTTCGCTGACAGGCAGATGATCCATGGCAACTTAAAATGTGCATCAGAAGAGCACGTGATTGTAATTTTAACTATGGAAGAAACGGAAGAGGAACTGAGATTGCTAAAGAAACAAGTAGCTAAGAAAATGCAGAATAACAAATGAAACATGGGTAGATCTAACAAGACACAGCATAAAAAAAGAAACTTCTGGCAGTCGTAACCTGCAGCTTTGTGACATATTATAGAAAATATATTTCATATATCTTTTTTCTGTATCTGCACTTCTCTTTTACCCAACTTTCATCTACGTACTTTTGTTAACTTAAACCATCCTACATTCTGAGATCTGTCTTTTCTTTTCTAATTTATCATGCATGTGTTATGCGCTATTCCCTGTGATGAGAGTTTGCCAGCAGACCGGATTAGCATTTAATTTTAACACCAGCGCCAGAGATCAAATCGTTGTAGAGATCAGACAACGATCAGATTTGAATAAATTTGAGTAGATTTGAGAAACAAGGTGAGCAAATTTTATTACCTCCCTTGTAAAACGCGCTCGCTAGAAAGTAATTATTCACGGTGAAAGAATTTGAGATCAAAGACGGGCTCGCTATATTTCGTTTTATGACCACATCTTCAGATGGCAAATAGTGAGATTTTTCGATAGAAGAAAATCTCGCCCGGTCTGGTTAATCATGTTACGCAGGATCTAAGAGACACTGTTCGCTCGGTGCTCGGGTCTGCAGCGGTAACAATATGTAGATTTCTTTCATGTCTAGAAGTTGAGCAGAGAAATTCACCGTAGGTGTAAACATCTGGCAAGAGTCTGGTTTTTCGGACTATAGTGGTCAGTATGTATGACAGCCAGCCACGTCTCATTACATCTATCAACATTTACTATATACAACAGTAAATATCAACATGGTGGCAACGGTGTTTATTTCTACAGAATTCGGACTATTCTGCTGAATATCTTGTAACACGTGTGCTGAATGTCATTAGACTTGAGGTGAGATTACTGATTATTGCTTGCATACCATTATTATACATTTTGTCATGGCAGAACGGCCCTTATTTAGGTTACCACCCTGCCTAGACATAAATAACGTCGAACCAGACACATTTCGTAAATGGAGACGACAGTTAGAACTATACATGCATGCAATAGAGGTGGCCTCTAAACCTGATCCTGTTCGGGCGGCCATTATCCTACACTGTGCTGGACCTCAAGCTGTTGAAGTTTTTGATCAACTTGCAGAGGAAGGAAACCACTCTAATCCTACTAAAATTCTCGATTTGCTCCAGAACCATTGTAGCTCACGAAGCAATGAAGTATTACATACGTTCAGATTCTTGAACACACCTCTTCAAGATCCTTTTAAATCCTTTTTAACTGAGCTGAGAACTAAGGCAGATTTATGCAACTTTAACGACAAGGATCGTATGATAAGAGACAAAATTGTCTTTACTGTCAACAAAAGGTTACAAGAGAAGCTCTTGAGAGAAGCTGACTTCGACCTAAAGAAAGCCATTCACATATGCAGAGTCTTCGAGCAAACTGGAAAAGACATAAGTGAGATGAATAATACAGTACAACCTTCTGAAGCAAGGGTTGAAAAGGTACAGAAAAAATCACTCAACCATAAACCTCCCAAGAGAGACACTGGGCATGCTGCTGGTAAAGCCTGTCAAAGTAACACTTTGAACCTAGAAAGGAGTGTCATTACTGTGGACAGAAACATCTATTAATTAAGAAAAAGTGTCCTGCATGGAGGAAGTTTTGTTCAAATTGTGGGGGAAGAAACCATTTCAAAGTTAAATGCAAGAAAGTTCATACTGTTCACACAGAGTCAGTGGAAGATTCTAAAGTTTTTCTTTATTGTGTGAAATCTAGCAAAGCTTGTACATCTGCACAACTCATTGTCAATGGAAAAATGGTAAAATTCCAGTTAGACACAGCAGCTGATGTGAATACAATCTGTCAACGCTTTGTGATGCAAGAACAACTGTTACCCACTAAACAGAGGCTTGTTATGTGGAATGGTACTAAGATGACTCCACTGGGAGAAATTATATTAACTGCTGAGAATCCTAAGACTGGGACAAAACACAATATAAGGTTTACTGTTGTGAAAAATAGATTCACATGTTTGCTGGGCAACAACACACTGCAGGATCTACAGTTTGTGACAGTCAACACAAACAAATTTATTGCTAAGGTGGCTACTGACAGTTCAGATAATGATCATAACTCTGATAACCATCTAGGTGTCCTGGGTGAAGCTGTGTTGCATATTGATCCTAATATTCGTCCAAAGGCACTGCCGTGTAGAAAAATACCATTTTCACTTAAGAGCAAGGTAAAGTCAGAGCTTCAAAATCTAATGAACAGAGGTATATTAATACCAGTAGAGGAACCGACTGAATGGGTTAACCAAATGGCTGTTGTTGAAAAGTCTGATGGTTCTTTAAGAATATGCATTGATCCTAGACCCCTGAATGAGGCTTTGCAGAGAGAGCATTACAGATTACCAACTTTGGGTGATGTATTGCCTGAACTCAATAATGCCAAGATTTTCACAAAGCTGGATATCAAGGAAGCATTCTGGCATATCAAACTTGATGAGAAGTCTAGTACACTTACAACAATGATCACATCTTATGGTAGGTTCAGATGGTCTAGATTACCATTTGGCTTGAATGTAAGCAGTGAAATTTTCCAGAGGCATCTAGCACAAGCTCTTGAAGGTCTTCATGGTTGCATCAATGTTGCTGATGACATAGTTATTGCAGGTTGTGGATCAAACAGACAGCAAGCAATTAAGGACCATGATCTGAAGCTCAAAGCACTGAAACATAGGTGTAAAGAGAAAGGCATTAAACTGAATGACGCTAAAGCTCAAGAGAAGAAAGAAGAAATTACCTTCATGGGTCACCTTATTACTGCTCGAGGTGTTGAACCAGACAAGAAAAAGGTTGAGACAATACTAAACATGCCCGTTCCTAAGGACTGTCATGAGGTTCGCAGATTTTGCGGCATGATACAGTATCTAGCAAAGTTTCTCAACAATCTTTCAGAAGTTCTTCTTCCAATAAGAGAACTTACCCGTAAGGATACTCCCTTTATCTGGTCTGCTGAATGTGATCAAGCTTTCAAGAGAGTCAAGAAACTGATTACTTCTACTCCAGTACTCGCATACTATGATCCTGATGAATCTTTGTGTATTCAAGTTGATAGTAGCAGCTATGGACTTGGGGCTGTCCTCCTACAAAATGGTCAGCAAATAGAGTTTGCTTCTAGAGCTCTAACTGAAACAGAACAACGCTGGGCTCAAATTGAGAAGGAGCTCTTAGCTGTTGTATATTGTTTGGAACGCTTTGACCAGTACACGTATGGAAGGAAAGTTACAGTCATCAACGACCATAAACCTTTGGCGGCCATCGTTAAGAAACCTCTGAGTCAAATTCCTCGAAGACTGCAGAATTTACTGATGCGCGGCCATCGATATGACTTTGAATTCCAATGGGTACAAGGTTCCGATCTTCTTATAGCCGACACACTGTTCAGAGTTTGTATTCATAATGTCACATTGGATTCCTTAGCTGATAGAGAGAGCAATGCAGGAGCTGATGCACCTGTAAGACTACCTGAAATACCAGATGTGATGATGGAAAAGATTAAAGCTGAAACTCTCAAAGACAGCGTGCTCCAGAGGTTAAAGTCGACCATTTTGGATGGGTGGCCTAAAAGAAAGTCTGATGTACCAGCTGAGCTCATGCCTTATTTTGACATTCGTGATACTCTGACAACAGAACAAGGCATAATACTTAAAGGAGAGCGTATTCTTATCCCAAAAGCACTGAGGCCTGAAATCAAGCAAAAGCTATACGCTGCTCATCTTGCATTTGACAGCATGATGCGCCGGGCCAGAAGTTGTCTGTTTTGGATCGGCATGACAGCTGAGATTCGACAGATAGCTGACAGTTGTCCAGAATGTCAAGAAACGAAGGCAAGGAATACTAAAGAACCTTTAAACCAACACTCAAGAGGTTTATCACCCTGGGAGAAAGTTGGCACTGACATCTTTATTATAGAAGGCCGATATTATTTAGTCCTGATTGACTACTTCTCCAACTTCTTTGAAGTAGACTTTCTACCTACAATGACAGCACAGTTAGTCATTAGGAAATTGAAGTCTCATTTTGCTCGTTATGGTGTCCCTAAAGTTATTGTATCTGACCAAGGTACTCAGTTTACGTCTGCACAGTTCAGATCATTTACTGCTAGATGGGGAATACTTCATGTTAAATCAGCACCAGGTCACCATAAAGCCAATGGATTAGCTGAATCTGCTGTGAAACTCATCAAGGGTATGATGAGAAAGACTGTTCAAAATAATACAGATGCATATGAGGCACTACTTGAACTTCGTAATACGCCGAGACAAGGGTTTGATCTAAGTCCAACAGAAATACTGTTCAACAGGAAACTGCGTACACTGATACCTTCTGCAGTGAAACCCGTTGCATCTCACAGTAGAGTTATTGAAAGTAGAGGCAAGAGAGACAGATCAGTGAAGAAGTATTATGATAAAACTGCTCATGATCTGCCCAAGTTGTCTCACCAGCCAGTCTACTATCAAGACCCTGAACAACCAAACTGGCAACCTGGAAGGATTGATAAGAGGCTCTCTGAAAGATCTTATCTCGTTGAAGGGGAGAATGGAGGTCAATATGTCAGAAACAGAATTCATCTAAGACCTAAAACAACACCTTTCACACCTGATCCCGAGGACCTGGAAATTGATGTCTCCTCTCCAGCTCTACCCGAGCAACAGCTTGTTTTGCCAGACATGGAAAACACTAGTGAAGTGAACATTTCCAATCCTCCAGAAGTTGATCCTTCAACTCCAGCTACTTCTAGTCCTGGGAAAGCTGGCAAAGAACATTCTCTCCTACCGTCTTGCCCTAAGAGACCTCAAAGAGATCGCAAGAAACCCTCTTGGATGAATGACTTTGTTCACTCATAAAGAAGGGGGGATGTTGATGTCTTGATGTTTATCTTGTTTCCTACTAGAGTTACTTGCCCTTAGGCTAGCTCTACTTTTCTCTTCTTCCTACTTCCTGTTTTCTAAGATGGCGAATTAAACATGTCGATCCTTGTATCTTGTGTTCAAGCTTCGTGATTATACTTCGTAACGTGAGTATGTATGACAGCCAGCCACGTCTCATTACATCTATCAACATTTACTATATAAAACAGTAAAGATCAACAAATCGTAAATTATATTTTTCTAGTTTTCCTGTGCAGAGTGCTTTACTAATAGGTCCGTCAATATAATTCTCTAAGTTTTATTGTGTTACAGTGGCTAGCAGAATAAATTATATTTCGAGCTAAAATATTCCAGCTAATAAATAAATTTAATTCAATTGCTAGTAACCAGTCAGAGAATATTGTAACCGACTAGTAATGCACTGTTCATCATGAGTATTGACGAAACATATGTATGTCTAATTCATGATGATAAGTTTTTTTTTAAATACCTAGAATTTATTTCACGGGAGTTTGAACGATAAGACAAGCTCTAAGATTGTAGTTTCAATTTAACGTTAAAGAACCGAAGTGAATATATTATTTTACGCGAGGTAGGATAGGAGTGAGAAGAATAATATTTTGGTTAAGTATTTGTACTTGTTTCTCTTCCTTTATACAGTATTGGATCAAGCCCAAAATCTACCAGCGGTTTTTTTTCAATGTGTATCTGAGAATAACCATAAGAGAGAACATTTTTGTACTTAAATACTTGGGTCTTCAAGGTAAACCTGTCTGGCATTGTGTTAGCATCCAGAAAGAGACAGAGTACCAACCTGAAGGACATTAAGACTAAATGCTGTAACTGGGCCTATCGAGCCAGATTATATTTCTTTCCAAAAATCTCATTTACATTCAGCCCCTGTGGCGAGAAAAATTACAAACATTAACATTTCCGACGTTTGACCAATTGTGGTGTTAGAAATGAATTGTTTATACTGAGAGAAGTTACCAACTTGACATTTCCAAAGTACTGGAAATCTCAAGAATTCTGACACTGTGAGCCCTGTGGCATCTCTTACCTGAGCTGATTTCCAGTGACATAAACAGTAATCCTATAATATAAACAGTGAAGTTAACGCTCCCCGGAGAATTGGAATTAACCGGTCTCTGTAGAGCTGGGGTTAATTTTTGCCAAAAGACCACCGGATTTTCTGTGGGTGTATATGTCCTAAAGATTGTTCCAGAAGGTGAAAATCAAGTTTGTAGGTAAGAACGAATGTCAGTGGCCACTGCTGTATGAATAGAATGAAAGCAGGCATGAGTGACTCTTTATAGTATAACTCATACACCCAGTTTGTATTTTCTTATGCAAGTTTTTGCTAATGCTGTCCCTTTATTTCTTTCAGAATAGATTAACGCATAACTCTGTTCTTAACTGTAAAGGGAAATCCTAGACCATAGTGTATAAACCTTTGACTCTTTTGGGGGTTAATAACATTGCTCTAACGGGATCTTGCGTTGTGAGCCTATTGTACATTGCTCCTAGATGTATTTCAAAAAAAAATGTTCCATTTTTTTTCCCGGGAGGTGTGGTAAGACTGTTACGTGCAGTCTTTGATATCTTACAATATAATACATTTGTATGCTTGTTATGTTCGCAAATATTTTGTAAACAAAATAGATACTTTTTAGTGCTTAAGGAAAAGTCATTATTGAGTTACTTCCCTTGAAAGGAGTGTCGGCATTTTTGATCGAACTCCGCGGATGAATCCAGTTTTACTGCGATTTATTCTTTGTTTGGGTAGAAATAGGTTGTTCTTGCTTCGGTGTATCTATGGCCGGAATTTATGTGTATTGTTTGTCTGGGTAGGACGAGTCTGTCTTATATCTGTATATCTTTACATATCTAAGTCGAACTATATGGTCTTTTGTCGTTAGAAAGGTCAAAGGGCTGTTCGGCGGATGTGTGGCTAGAGAGGTGTGATTTGGCTTCGCCCTGATGGGGGCTGTGTTTTTCTATATCGGCTTGTCGCCGGGAAAAGTGATCTCAGTATTTATGGGGAAAGTGATAGTCGTCTAGACCTATCGTGTATGCTTTACCCCAGTGTTTATTCTTATTGCCAAGGAATGGCAGAATCATATTTCTGATACCAAGGTAACAACAGATACTTCTTATGAACTCTGGCTAAGCCACCGTTTCTCGATAGACACGATTTGTACGTCTGAGAGAATATATTTAACTAGATGAAAACGACATTCATTCCTAGCAGCACTATATCTTGTATGATGAAGTCAATTGTATCATGATAGAATCTACAGAGCTATGAGAACATTTAATGAATGACTAACTTTAATACAAATTCTTTATCTGTATCCAAACGTGAGTGACAGCTCACGAGAGAAGCCATCTTGTATCCAAATATTTTGTGACTTTCAAGAAGAGAAAAGGGATACCCCGTATTATCGCTTGATGAGTCCAGAGATCACTGCTACACATGAGAATCCAGTACTAGCGGTTCAATATGATTATATGGAAAATATGTGCAGAACATTATTGTAAGGAATCTTCGCTAGACGAGGTTAGGTCTAGAAGCCATCTTGAATATTGTTTATAATCTGACGTGCTTTGTCAGTAAACTCAGATGATATATATATATGGGCAATACTAAGTGCTTGTCTACTGACAGTCCATTATGCTATTATTCTACATGAGTGCCCATGTATCATTGCAAGACCATTTATCCACTGTACCATGATGTATTATGCCAACCTGTGATTTTTACTATTCGTGCTGTCGAGTGTGTACGTCCAATTAAACTGTAGCAAAGGTACACAGTCGTTGGTGTCGATGACTTCCAGCCATACATGAGTGTGAGAAAGAGACCATTTGTCAACACCACGAACTCTTCTTATCATTCGCATATTATAATCACAATCTATGTCTACACACCACTGCGTAGGTCGAGTTGACATTCCATACTCAAACCACAAGCAACACAACAACACAGCATGTAGCTCTGGTGATGTTCTAGTGAGCTTATATTTATCAACTGATAATGAGCAAAGAAAATAGAGTTATCAAAAAGAGACTTTATCAACTGGTGGACCAGCTTTCTGGGTTTGACCTCGCAGAAGTTGAGAAGTCAACAGACTACCGATACCAGACCGTTTCCTGTGGCTGATACGACACACTTGCAGTATTAGTTTGCTCTTTGTCAACACTTCGTCACGTGACCTGTCAAGTGAATGCAGTATGTAGGTCAGCGTTGTTGACATTTTTACATTAGTCATTACAGAGTTTCACAGAACAGTTGGATCAATTCTTGTCAATATTAACAGGAAGACAGTATTATTGAACTAAGAAGCCCTACTTTCATCGATGGATCTTCTTATGTTCTGCTATTGTGTTGAACTTTAATATTTAAGGCCAGAATTTGTAATTCAATAAAGTGGCAGTTTGTTTATTTTCATATATAACTGTAAAACTGAGCCTATTTTGCAACACATACTATCATACACATAATTTATATATTTATGTTTACATGTTATTTGTTTGTATAGTATGTTAGTTTATATGTCAGCGGGTTGTGTTTAGGTTGGGCGGCGTCCTCACAACAGAATATCCCACGTCATAGAGGGTCCGTTGTGGGCGTTTTCTTTAGGTGCAATTTCCTTAATTGGAAATTTGCTTGCAACAACTAGTTGCTATTTGTGTTAGCTGTGAAGACTGTAATTATTGTTATTTTTGTAATATTTCTTTGTTCTTTAGTTTTGTTTTGATTTGTTTGTAATTTGTTGGTCTAACCTTTTCTATCTTTCAGTTCTATTCACAATTTATATTCATACTGTGACGTCATTTGTGTTGTTATTCCTTTGCAGATTCAGTGATTACTTTCATTGATTTCCCTATTTGATTTATTTGATTTCTGCAAACGTTTTCGTATTGTCAGTCTTGTTTGTACTTAATGTATTCTGTTGGTTGACATATGTTTTATATAGGTATATTTCATAAGACACTATTGCTTGTGCACTGCACTTGGATTATGGTATAAACCAGTACTTGATTATTATTACTGTTATACAAGACCTTATTAAGGCTTGTGACCCACAGATATTGGGATAGTGTGCTGATTAATCAAGTCATTAAAAACTTGTGGTATTATTATCATTTCAAGTGATTAGTATTATTGTTAGACATCATGTCTACATTAGAAAACTTCATTATACAAGGGAAAGCCCTTGATAAGACTGGTCAACAATTAGAAGAATGGGCAGTTGCTCAATATGACAAGACATTAGCTGCTGCTGCAGAGGAAAGGAAAGCTGCTGCAGAGGAGAGAAAACTTCAAATAGAAGAAAAAAAAGCTGCTGCTGAAGAGAAAAAAGCTGCTGCAGAAGAGAGAAAAGCTCTGGCTGAAGAGAAAAGATTAGAAAAAGAAGCTGATGCTGCTGCTGAACTAAAGAAATTGCAGATGCAGGTGGAGGAAAGGAGATTTGAAGCTGAACAAAAAAAATTAGAAAGAGAAGCTGCTGCTGAACAAAAAAGATCAGAAGCTGAGGAGAAAAAAGCAATAAGAGAACATGAATTTGAGTTAGAGAAATTGAGATTGACAAGTATGAGTAATGTTAATCAGGCATCTAGTGGTAATGGTAAACCTTCTACTTACAAGGTTAAGGTTCCACCGTTCAATCAGTCCAGTGACGATATTACATTCTGGTTGGATAGATTTGAACGTTCTTGTCGTACACATAATGTGCATAAATCACAATACGCTAATCAATTAGCAGAAAACTTGAAAGGTGAATCTCTGACTAGGTTATGCCTTGTAGGAGAAGCAGATAAGATAATTATGATGTCATTAGGGCGGCTTTGATAAAAAAAATACCAGCTAAGTGAGGAAGGCTATCGCCTTTTGTTTAAGACGATGGTGCCTGAGACAGGTGTAGAATTCTCAGAATTCATTGCAAAGGCACGTCTCACAGTTGATCGTTGGATTGAGCTTTCTAAAACAGAAAAAACGTATGAAGGACTTATGGATTTGTTGCTCAGAGATAAGATTATGTCATGTGTTAACAAACCATTCCTTGAATTTATACATGAGCGTAAACCCAAATCTCTAAAGGAAATGGAAGAATATTGTTCCCAATATGTGACTGCACACCCCGACGTGACTTTTGGCAACACTAAGATTAAGGAGAGTATGCCAGTTGCTTCAGCAACACCATACAATCCCAATTATTCACACAGATTTCAGGGACCTCAAAACAGATTTGATAAAAAAGGTAACCATAATAGTTATCAAAACCAAGGTAACCAATCATTTCAGGGTTCTTCTTCAAAGAACTGGAGACGAGCTGATAGCTCTCGACACAGGGGTGGTCACAATTATAGCAATTTCCATAGAGGAAGTAACTATAGAAACTATCCGAGGTATCCGTCTTGGAGTCAACAAGATCGCAATTACAGAGATACTCATTATAATGAATATGATAAGGGTAACCAAGAGAACTATGACTCAAACCCAAATAGGGGTTACAATAGAGGTAACAATAACTACAGAGGTAATAATAACCGAGGTAGATCTCAAAACAGAAGACATAAACCACATTTTCATTCAAACTCTGCACAACAAGAGTCCCATGAAGCCTATAAACAAAGTAAAGACAATAATGACGCTAATAATATGGCATGTGCCGCTTTTGATTTTGGGAGAGCATCTCAGTGCCCCCAATGCAAAACATTATTTGAGCCAACCACAGTGTCTACTTTAAGCTGCGGCCATCCTCTTCCTGCTCTTCCTGCATCAGTCGCGCATGATGGAAGAGGTTCTCTTGTCTTACATAAGGGTTTAGTAAATAACAATCCAGTTTCCGTGCTATTTGATTCTGGATGCACCACAATTGGTGTTAGGCAGTCACTCGTAGATCCTTCCCGTGCCACTGGACAAGTAGTCAAATGTGTAACATTTGGCGGCACATTAGAGAAATACTCTACTGCTATCATTAGGATTGCTACTCCTTTCTTTACAGGAGATGTACACGCATGTCGTCTTCCGAATCCGATCGCTGACCTCATCATCGGTCGCATTCATGGAGTCAAAGAATGCACTCCGCAACAAATTTCCGCGTGGGAAAGGCAAAACATGCAAATTGCTAACGCTGTAGTCACTAGAGCTCAGGCTCTTAATATGCCTCAAACTTCATCTACTGAAGATAATGAAGTGCATAACCAAGATGATCCCTTGGTAATTTCTCGTGACTCGTTTATAAAACAGCAAGAAGATGATCCACTCTGAAGAAATTCTTCATTCTTGCAACTAAAGGTGATCCGAATAAAGACACAAGTCGTAAATCGTGGATTACAAAGAAGAATGGCGTACTTGTACGTATGGTTCAAGACTCCATTACGTCAAGTCATTCTCAAATCCTGGTTCCCAAGAATTTGAGAGTTAAAAATTTGCAGCACGCTCACGACTCTCAGTGTGCTGGACACATGGGTTTTTCCCGTACTAAGTCAAGAGTCCTTGCGGCTTTCTTTTGGCCATTGGTAAACAAGGACATACGGATTTATTGTCGATCTTGTAAAGTATGTCAAGAAGTTAAATCCAAAGGTCCACGGCATGCTGCACCCATTCAGGCGGCAGACATTCCTATTCGGCCGTTTCAAAAAATGGCCATAGACATTATTGGTCCATTTAAGATCAAGTCTGCCAGAGGACATCAGTTTATCTTGACGTGTGTTGATATGTGCACACGTTGGCCAGAGGCTATTCCTCTGAAGAGTATTACTACTGCTGATATTGCAGATGCTCTTTGGCTTATATTTTCTCTGCTGGGGTTCCCCGGAGAGATATTGTCAGACCATGGCACCCAACTAATATCAGATACCATGTCTCAAGTAATGTCTACTCTGCAGATAGATAGATCTTTAAGTAGTATCTATCATCCAATGTCTAATGGGATGGTCGAACGCCTTAATAGAACACTTAAAAACTTACTAGGGAAGATAACTGAGGATCATCCTCAAGACTGGGACAGAGTTTTACCTGCGGCCCTCTTTGCTTACAGAGAGGTCCCCAATGAACATACAGGATTTTCTCCCTTTGAACTCGTCTTTGGCGCGCGTCCGCGTGGCCCTATGTCGTTGCTTCATGATCTCATAACAGCTGACAATATTGACGATGACACAAAGTCATCCTACGAATATGTCATCGCGTTGAGACAAAAGATTATCGAAGCATGCAAATTAGCAACTTCTTCTTCTGAATTTGCGAAACAGAAGGCAAGGCAATTTGCCAATAAGAAGAGATGCTTACGACAACTTTGTCCTGGTGACAAAGCATTTGTATTACTACCTTGTAGGGAAAACAGACTACTTATTTCTTGGAAAGGTCCGTACGATATAATATCGAAAATTTCCAATGTCGACTATATTGTTGTAAAGGGCAATTTTTACTATCTTGCAATATAATACATTTATATACTTATTATGTTCGCAAATATTTGGTAATCAAAGTATTTCCTTTTTAAGTGCTTAAGGAGAAGTCATTTTTGAGTTACTTCCCTTGAAAGTAGTTCCGTCATCTTCGATCGGACTCCGCGGGCGAATTTAGGCCTACTGCGATTTATTCTTTGGCTGGGTAGGAATAGATTATTCTTGCTTCAGTATATCTATGGCCTGAATTTATACGTAGTGTTTGTATGAGTAGGACGAGTCTGTCTTATATATGGATATCTTTACATTTCTAAGTCGAACTATGTTGGTTGTCGCTAGAAAAGGTCAAAGGCTATGCAGCGGAAGTATCGCTAGCAAGGGGTGTGATTCATGGCTGTCATCCTGTCTGGATGTAGAATTTTGATGTAGCCGGCCTATCGCCGAAAATGTGATCTATAAGTAGATGGGGAAAAGTGATAGTCATTTAGACATGTTGTATGTACTTTACCCCAGTGTTTATTCTCTTTTGCCAAGGAATGGCAAAGTTATGTTTCGCATAGAAAGGTAAAACCACAATTTATTATGAACTTGGGCTTCGCCATCGTTGTCGATAAACAGATGCACAGTGGTACTTTTGAAAAGAATATTTATTCAAAGGAAGATGACATTCCTATGTATCAGCACTAGATTATATGATATTATTCAATTACCTCTATGACAGAAGTTATGAAGAAATGAGGACATTTAACGAATGACCAATTTTGGTCTGGATCCTATAGTGATTGAAACTCACGAGAGAAGAACAGCCATGTTGAAATTCATATACTTTGTATTTATCGAGTGAGAAAAAGGGATGCCTGTACTATCGCTCGATGAACCAAGAGATCACTGCTACATGTGAGAACCCATGTCTGGGATTCCTATATATTGGTTATGGTCTGACGTGCCCAGTCAGTAAAGCCAGATGATTTACATGATGGAACTCTGAATGCTTATTTACGAATGCTCCATTATGATATTTGCCAAGCATGAATGCTAACTTAAGATGATATGCCTGTGATCAACATTATGCTGTCTATGTCGACATTTGTTCCTGTAACCATACACGTACTGTCCAAGTGTGCGTCTCATTAAATGTTATAAAAAGACCACCGTAGTTCCAGTACTTCTTGAATTCGAACAGTGTGAGTATGAGTGATGTACTACCAACTTGTCAACTCTATCGAATCATTCTACCATTCGCGTTCTGACATTCACATACACACTCATTGTTTACACTCACATTCTTGTCGGAGCCTCATCACGTTCCAGGACAAGATGACCTGTATGACCAAAACTGTGCTGGGTTTAATGAGTTGACAATCGTTACACTTTACTACACCAGTCCCAACATCTACATTTATCAACTGGTGTGCCAGCTTCCTGGGTCAACCTGCACAGTGACCATATTGAGAAGTAAACTTCTGAGACCAGACGTTCCTTGGGGTCTGTTACGACACACAAATACATCAACAGTACAACTCTACAGTGATGTCAGCGTGACCTGTCCTGTCGAGAGTATGCGGTAACTAGGTCAGCGTTTGTTGACATTTGGTTCGTTGGACATTTGCCATACAACTGACAGTGTTACACAGCAAGCTTGGTTGAAACATAGAACATTACACATCAGGACTGGAGAATATTTGACAGTGTTTGCGAAAGGAAATGTTATTGAACTGAGAAGTCCTACATCGATTGTTATCATTCACATCAACGATGGAACTTCTATTTCTGTGTTGAATTTAAAATAATTAGACCAGAAGTATTTGTTTAATAAAGTACCACAGTACTGTACTATTAGGCAGTGTAACTGAGCCTTCTTTACAACACATTCTTTCTGCAACACTCTATTTACATCATATTGCCATACTATTTATGCAATTATGTATTTATGTTTAAATATTTATATGTGATATTTGTTTGTATCCAACAGATTATCCCACGTAATAGAGGGTCTGATGTGTGCGTTTCTATAGGTGCAATTTTCTTGATTGAAAATTTGCTGCGACAGCTGTTGCTATTAGTGTTAGCTGTGAAGACTGTACTCATTGTTGTTTTTGTAATATTCCTCTGTTCTTTAGTTTGTTTTGATTTGTTTGTAATTTGTTGGTCTACCCAATTCTATCTTTCAGTTCTATTCTCAATTTATATTTATATACTGTGGCGTTATTTGTATTTGTTATCCTCTTGCGGGTTATCTTTTATTGTTTTTCCCATTTGATTTATGTCATTTCCGCAAATGTTTTCATGTTCTTCTGTATAACTGTTTTGTTTTGTGCCTGATCGACATACACTATTTAAAATATAGTTGATCATATAAATTGATGTACAAGAATCAACTGATAGTTAATTGCTATTACTAAAGGTACACAGTTGATGATATAAAACACTATTTCTGGTGCACTGCACTTATATTATAAAGTGAACCAGCAACTTATAGCTGTTATTATATAAGGATTTATACAAGACCTTTTTAAGGCTTGTTTCCCACAGTGATTGGTATAGTTAAGTACCGTACTATTTTCCACAGGTTAAAAAGTTATCATACAAGGTCTTTGATTAAGACTAAGAAAGTGAATTTATTTACTTTTGCAAATTACTGATCTTATTAGACAACATGTCTACATTAGATTATTTTATCACACAAGGCAGGGCTCTTGATAAGACTGGTCAGCAATTAGAAGAATGGGCAGTTGCTCAATATGACAAAGCATTAGCTGCTGCTGCTGAAGAAAGAAAAGCATTGATTGAAGAAAAGAAATTAGCAGCTGAGGAGAAAAGATTAGAAGCTGAGGAAAAAAAATTACAAAGAGAGGATGAACAAAAGAAATTGCAGATACAGACTGATGAAAAAAGATTCCAGATGGAAATGGAAAAAGAGAGAAGAAAAGATGAAGCTGCTGCAGAAGAGAGAAAATTACAAGCTGAAGCTCAAGAGAAAAAAGCAATAAGAGAACATGAACACCAAAAAGAACTTTTAGCATTTGAGTTAGAAAAGTTAAAGTTAACAAACATAAGTGATGGTAATCAAGCATCTGGTGGTAATGGTAAACCCTTTACTTACAAGGTTAAGGTACCAGCGTTCAACCCTTCCAGTGATGACATAACATTCTGGCTAAATAGATTTGAACGCTCGTGTCGAGCCCATAATGTGGACAAATCACAATATGCTAACCAGTTATCAGAAAATCTGAAAGGTGATTCTCTGACTAGTTTAAGTTTGGTTGAAGAGGCTGACAAAGATAACTATGATGTTATTAGGGCAGCCTTATTAAAGAAGTATCAGTTGTCTGAAGAGGGTTATCGGAAGTTGTTTAAGACAATGGTGCCTGAGGCAGGTGTAGAATTCTCAGAATTCATTGCAAGGACACGTCTTACATTTGATCGTTGGATTGAGCTATCCAAAACAGAAAAGACTTATGAAGCCCTTATGGACTTGATACTCAGAGACAAGATTATGTCAAGTATAAATAAACCTTTCCTCGAATTCTTACATGAGCGTAAACCTAAGTCTCTAAAAGAAATGGAACAGTATTGTACCCAATACGTCACTGCACATCCGGACGTAGCTATTAGCAACAGTAAGGTTAAAGAAGGTATGCCAGTTGCTTCTGCAACACCATACAACCCTAATCACTCTCACAAATTCCAAGGACCTCAAAATAGGTTTAATAAAAAAGGTAACTATTACAGTTATCAGAACCAAGGTAACCAATCATTTCAGGGTTCTTCTTCGAATACCTGGAGAAGAGCTGACAGCCCTCGATTCAGGGGTGGTCATAATTACAGGAACTTTCGCAAAGGAAGTCATTCTAGAAACTATCCAAGTTTTCCTTCATGGAGACAACAAGATCATAATTACAGAGATACTCATTATAATGAATATGATGATAGTAACCAAAGGAGCTATGATTCAAACCCGAGTAGAGGTTATAATAGTGGAAACAATGATAAGTACAGAGGCAATAATAACAGAGGTAGAGCACAATTCAAAAAACATAAAGCTCATTACCAGGCGAACTCTGCACAGCAAGAGTCCCACGAAGCCTATAAACAAAATAAAGATAATGATGACTCTAATAATATGGCATGTGCCGCTTTTGATTTTGGGAGAGCATCTCAGTGCCCCCAATGCAAAACATTATTTGAGCCAACCACAGTGTCTACTTTAAGCTGTGGGCATCCTCTTCCCGCTCTTCCTGCGTCAATCGCGCATGATGGGAGAGGTTCTCTTGTCTTACACAAAGGTTTAGTAAATGACAATCCAGTCTCAGTACTTTTTTGATTCTGGATGCACAACTATTGGGGTTAGGCAGTCACTCATAGATCCTTCTCATTCTACAGGCAAAGTAGTCAAATGCGTAACATTTGGCGGCACCATAGAGAAATACTCTACCGCTATAATTAGGATTGCTACTCCTTTCTTCACAGGAGATGTACACGCATGTCTTTTGCCGAATCCGATCGCTGATCTTATCATCGGTCGCATTCACGGAGTCAAAGAATGCACTCCGGAGCAAATTTCCGTTTGGGAAAATCAAAATATGCAATCTGCTAATGCAGTAGTCACTAGAGCTCAAGCTCTCAATATGCCTGAAACTTCATCTGTTGAAGATAATGAAGTGCATAACCAAGATGATCCCTTGGTAATTTCTCGTGACTCGTTTATTAAACAACAAGAAGAAGATCCGACTCTTAAGAAATTCTTCACTCTTGTAACGAAAGGTGATCCGAATAAAGATTCAAATTGTAAATCTTGGATTACAATGAAGAATGGCGTACTTGTACGTATGGTGCAAGACTCCACTAAGTCAAGTCATTCTCAGATTCTTGTACCCAAGAATTTGAGAGTTAAAATCTTACAACATGCACACGACTCTCAGTGTGCTGGTCACATGGGTTTTTCCCGTACAAAGTCAAGAGTTCTTGCGGCTTTCTTTTGGCCTTTTGTGAACAAGGACATACGGATCTATTGTCGATCCTGTAAAGTATGTCAAGAAGTCAAATCCAAAGGTCCTCGTCATGCTGCGCCTATTCAGGCTGCAGATATTCCTATTCGTCCATTCCAGAAAATGGCGATAGACATCATTGGTCCATTCAAGATCAAATCTGCTAGAGGACATCAGTTTATCTTAACGTGTGTAGACATGTGCACACGTTGGCCAGAGGCTATCCCTCTAAAGAGCATTACTACCGCTGACATTGCAGATGCTCTTTGGCTTATATTTTCTCGGCTGGGATTCCCCGGAGAAATATTATCAGATCATGGCACCCAACTGATATCGGATACCATGTCTCAAGTAATGTCTACTCTACAGATAGAGAGATCTTTGAGTAGCATCTATCATCCTATGTCCAATGGGATGGTCGAGCGACTAAATAGAACACTTAAGAACTTATTAGGGAAGATAACTGAGGATCATCCTCAAGATTGGGATAGGGTTTTACCCGCGGCCCTCTTCGCGTACAGAGAGGTCCCCAATGAACATACAGGGTTTTCGCCCTTTGAACTTGTCTTTGGCGCGCGACCGCGCGGCCCAATGTCTTTGCTGCATGATCTTATAACAGCTGACAATATTGACGATGACACAAAATCTTCTTACGAGTATGTCATCGCGCTGAGACAGAAGATTATCGAAGCATGCAAATTGGCAACGTCCTCTTCTGAATTTGCTAAGCAGAAGGCAAGACAATTTGCTAATAAGAAGAGAACTTTACGACAACTTTGTCCTGGTGACAAAGCATTTGTTTTGCTACCTTGTCGTGAAAATAGACTCCTTATTAGTTGGAAAGGTCCGTACGATATAATATCGAAAATTTCAGATGTTGACTACATCGTCGATATCAACGGGAAGCATAAAACCTTCCACATCAATATGCTTACGGAGTTCCATGAACGTCCTGACTATCTACAGCCTATTTTCCAGGCAACGGACGATTCTCATGTCAAACATGGTCATTACTCATCACTGTCTGTAATACAGGATGAGGAAACAAGTTTTTCGGATGTTAATCTTCCGCTTCCAATGATCCCACTTCATTCTAGTGAATCATGGAAAGACGTTACTGTTTCTCCTGATTTGTCTCTAGGAGAACGGCGACAAGTTTC